>UESW01004123.1:664842-774842 GCA_900491605.1 Calamus simplicifolius
CTTCACCCCCCCCCCCCAAAATTACTCAGTGTCCCCCTTCCCCCATTCTGACGGTGCTCCCCCTCTTGCTCTCGCTCATGGTCCCCCTCTCGCTCACGGTCTTCACCACGGCGGCTTCCCCGGTAGCGGTTCTTCTTCCCCGGCAGCTTCATGGTCTTCAAGGTAAGCTTTCCCTCCCTCCCTCCTTCCCTTTCTCCTCGATCCGCCTCCCTCAATCATCCTCCACCTTTTTTAGCCAAGCTCCGTCTCCCTCCCGGGCGTCCGCTTCCCTCCCATGCCTCCGCCCCCTCTCCGCCTTCCTCCCTCGCTCCACAATCGGCCGAGTCTCTGTTTAGCCCTGGTTGGCCGAACAGATTTGAATTCTGTTTGGCCTGCTGGGCCGAACGAGAATTCAACTCTGTTCGGCCCAGTTAATCTGTTCATCCTGCTGGGCCAAACAGAGTTGAAGGCCGAACAGAGTTGAATTTGTTCGACCTAGCAGGGCCAAATAGAATAATTAATTCTAATTATTATAATTATAATAGTATTATAATAAAGTATATTATAATTATAATTAATTCTTTAATTATATTTTTTAATATCTCTTTAATTATAATTATAATAGTATATTATAAAGTATAATAATATAGACTTTAAAATAAAAATATATAATTAAAGAGATATTAAAAATCTGATATATATATTCTTTAAAATTTTTATTTTAAATGAGTTTATATTATTAATATATTATTAATAAATATATATTATAATATAATTTAAAAATAAGAAATTAAAATTAAAGAGAGTTATGTTATTAATAAGAGTTATTAAAATTTTTTAAAATATATATTATTAATATTTATCTTTTAAATTTTTTTATCAAATGAGTTTATGTTATTAATATATTACTAATAAATATATGTTACTAATATAAATATATTATTAATATATTATTAAAATAGTTTAGGTTATCGATGAAATATTTTGACATAATTTTATCTTGCGTTTTAATGATGAATAATGCAATATTCCAGATATGGATGCTGGTCCCTCATGAGTTAGAGTTAGACCCACAGCGTCTGCCAGGAGATGTCATAGAACCCAGGCTGAGCTTGAGGTTCCTGAGGTTCTTGTTGCACCATCGCCCCTAGATGAGATAGCAGACGAGGACATCCCAGCTATGGATGTTGATGATGATGGAGCGAATGGGCCTTGTCCAGGCGGTCATGAGGATAAGTCTGTCCTTAGGAGTTTTAGTACACATATTGTAGCCTCCATTTGGAGGCAATAGGTATTTGTTCATTGTTATTTTATTTAATATATTATTTCGATGATATTATATGTGTTATTCATGTTATCCATTTATATTTCATAGGAATGGACACCACTGAAGTGCATGAACCATGCTGCCTAAATAGGTGAGTGGCAGTGGTGGGCATTAGGGCAATCGAATAGGAGATTTAGGGATATAGTTCAGCAATCGGGTCTTCTTGAGCTAGTGCATTGCTCTTATCGGTTCGCCGATAAGATTCTTGTCTCGGGCTTTGTAGAGAGATGGCAGCCCGAGATGAACACCTTCCATCTTCCTTTGGCAAGATGACGATCACGTTGGATGATGTTGCCGCCATATTAGGGATTAGTGTCATGGGTGTCTCAGTGTCCTTGTCTTCTAATAGGATGAGTGATCGGAATGCTGAGGACCTACTAGTGTAGCTATTGGATGTATCACAGGATGACGCGCGTCAGGAGGTTCTATCTGTCCACGGTCAATCTGTGAAATTAGAGTGGCTGAAGAGTCATTTCCATGATGTATCAGATAGAGATAGCCGCCGTAGGATAGAGTGTGCAGCGCGAGCGTATTTGCTTTTTTTGTTAGGGTGTTTGGGATCCCCATCGTCTTATCCGGGATGATCGTCCATTCCTTGATATTGCATTCTTTAGTGGATGCCTGAAGTGTATAGATGTCGTAAAACCCTATTATTCTGAAAGGGTTTTACGACAGTTCGGTAGGATACAGACGATCCCCCATGCGCCACTAGCCCATGAGCGAGCCAGCAGAGAATCGACAGCAGCATCGTACTGCATCCGGTACGTCTTCTATGAGCAGTTATGGGAGAGGTGGGAGGATCACCTACTGAGCCGAGCGAGCAGGAGCCATCCGGTGACCTAACCCTCAGATTGCGTACCGGGATATTTGGAGTGGTATTCTCAGATCATGCATTTCGCTATTCACCCTCCAGAGAGCCGATCCAGTATCTACTCCGATCATGTCCCGATGATGCTGATGCTGACCTGCAAGGTCGGCGTATTGCAGATGCGCTTAGCCTTTGCACCAGCATACTTGATATGGATCGGGAGGAGGCTGCTGCGTCACAGGGGATATACATGTACGATGTCATATCGCAGATTGCACATGTGTTGCAGGTCAGTATATCTCTACGGTTGAGCCTGATGTCCCTGGCCCTAGTCATGCATCGCCACAGCAGTACAGGCGTCGACAATGGCATGGTGGGGATCCCTAATGTACCTCATGTATTTCGTATCTTTTAGCACATGGTGCATCTTTTTGTAAAAGACATTGAAATTTGAATAAAATTTTACTTCCTTTTGGCTCAATTTGAATGAAAATTTTTGGAATTAATATAAATATGTCAAACATTATATAAATTTGATTGTTGCTAACAAAATTAATTCTACAACTCAATAGTCTCGCTAATAATAACATCCGACAAGATCGTTTGTCTGAACTGGTGAATCCTAGATGCATATGAAGTAGCCCATCCGGAAGCATAGGGTAAATGATGTTTTTGCCAATTGCTTGCTATTGGGGGAACGGGATGACCCGATAATAGAAACACATGCAAATATATAAATTAGTAAACAGAATGAATTATTAGTCATTTAAGGATGATTAAGAGCCGTTTAATTAATACCTCCATAAAATGATTGACATTTACGAACACCACTGCAATATCTTTGCAGGATAAAGGAGGAAGAGGCACCGTAGAGGTAGGAATGTAAGACATTGTTGCAAGGAGAGATGAAATAGGACAATGTTATAGCGAGACGCTATAACATGCCCCATATCCGGCATAGTCATCCACCGGTCATAAGGTGGACAATGATCAAAATATGATAATACATGTTCAATCTCCTCAAACCTCCCTTCGATAGCAAATAAAGCGTGATAGTGCTCTGAATGACATTGCAACTCGTGTAATAAATCCTTCATAATACAGAGCCAATCCTCTTCTCCAAATCCTAGCAAGCCATCTATTGCTCTAAATCCACAGTTGCCATCAGCTTTAACATCCTTGATATGTTGGATGAATGACCTCAACCCATCTGGAATTTGATCAATATAGATTGTTGGCTTATATGACAGGGTTCGATGACAAGAAACCTGCAAACATTTACGAATGAATCCTATTAGATGGAAACTTTGTAATAACAAATGGCATGGGTCCAAAAATTGCCGATATGGGTCCGGAAGTTGCCGGCACTGGTCCGGCACATCCTGGCAAGGGTCCGGAATGGGTCCAAAATTTGCCGGCACGAGGCCCGAAAGTTGCCAGCATGTGCCGGCACATACCGGTATCCGCACATACCGGCATGGGGCCCAGAAGTTGCCAGCATGTGCCGGCACATACCGGCATGGGTCCAGCAAGGGTCCGGCACATACCGGCACGGGTTCGACACATACTGGCACGGGCCCGGAAGTTGCCGGCACGGTCCCACGGGTGAAAGAAATGCTTCGTATCTTCTTCCTTGGTTGCCTCTTTGGCACTTGCGTCATTGGTGGAGTGTCGTATTAGGTGAATAACTATCTTGTCATGAAAGAATCAACTCAAAGGAAGAAGGATCACGGCGGGTAGATGTATCAACCTTCAATGAAGCGCGACCACAGCCAAGTGAACTAGTCATCCTTTTGGCAGGTTCTTCAAGAGAAGTACTATCTGGGCTAGCAATCTCTCTCAATTTTCTTAACATCTGCAATTGCGAAGACCCATCTAACTGTTTGAATTTTTGAGCAATTATATCCAACTCTGGTTCACAGCTTAGCTGAATACTTTGCACTTTTGAAGCAGGCACCATTTCAAGTTTTCTCCAATGAGGATCTATCAATCGAAGGGAATTAGCCGACCTTCCATCCTGAACCGCACAATCTCGTGGGTGCATGGTAAACCATGTGTGCGCCGAATAGCACACCCACAAACTGAATCATCAATCCCAACTGAATTGGCTCGGTTCGCTTGAGCGATGATCTGATTTAATGCACTTATAGAAATGAAACCTCACAGTTCTTTGAATTCAACAGCTTGAAGTCGTGTTGCACGACCATCAAATTTTCTCAAATGGCTTTAATGTCACTGTGCTGCAACTCAATCAAACTATATATTTTTGTCCAAGATGACTCGAAATTCCCTTGGCTTGATCCAAGCTATCTTTTCAGCCTTGCATGTGCACTTTCAGCCCTAGAAAAGTTAATAAAATTAAATAAAAGTGAGATAAAAATCGCATAATTAAATTATAAAGTTCTTAAATTTATCAATTCCTTGTGATACCTATTAGTTGTCACATTCCCGTAGTGCCTACATGCGTCCGTCCATGTTGCGATAAATCTTTCCTTATACTTGCTCAGCCAAGTATCTGACACAAACCGTAAAGCATCTGGATAGGTACTAAACTCTCTCTGGAGTGCACTCCAGTGATCATTAAACTCATCTTCTGTGGTGGACAACACAAGTATATTCCAAGTCATTATAAACTTATCCCATTTCTCCTTTGTTTCAAATAACCTTTTGCACTGGGCTAAAACATTCCTACTAATATGCCATATACATAACAAATGTGTTGCCATAGGAAATACCCTCTGAATTGCATTCAATCAGCGTGACTATCACCTTAGGCAGAGCATCAGCGTCCATGATACTGCGTAATCTTTCTAATGCCCATATATAGTTATCTTCTCACTCAGAGCCCATGTATACAAAAGCAATTGAAAATGTTAGGTCAGTTGATGTCACCCCCACAATCTCTAAGAGAGAAAGATGATATATATTCGTCTTGTAAGTGCAGTCCATTATCAACACACGAGAAAATGCACGTAACAATTCTATACTGCTAGGGTGTGCCCAAAATAAGTCACGCACAACATCAGACTTAATACAATTCCTATGTCACTCAATGAATTTACACTCAGATAATTTACCAAGAAGATGTTGCATCTGAGATCTCCTAGCTATCTCTACAGCCTTGCACCTCTGCGTGCATTGTAGATTGTCTTCATTATCATAACATTGAGGGCATTCCTTTGCTTCAAAGTAGATAATATGTCCTTAGGCCGAACCAAACTCTTCGACATGTCCACTAGCATTGTAGTCTCCTGCTTAGATAATCGTCCTGTAAATGAGTGCCCCTCGAGATGCTTTGCAGTTAGATGATTATACACACCGCACATGACCATTAACATCCAATCATCTGTAGTATCCAATTTCTTTCCTCTTAAGGCAAAAGGACATCCATATTTTTAGTGCCACTGGCCCTGTTCTTTGATCCCTTTTCCATTATGTGTTTACTTTTGCAAGTACCACTTATCTCGCAAGAAAAAATAATTCTTGGTTTCTTAACATTGCTACCTGTATTGGGTTTTTTAATAATAACGATAAATCCATTCTCTTTCCGACTTTCCGACACAATTACACATTTCTTCTCTACTTTTGAATATCTATAAAATAAATAGTTTTATGTTAGTAGACAATTTTAAATATTGCTCAGCCAAATAATACTAAAATAATTATAATCAAAATTTTCTTATCTCGTAAGTTGTAAATTCATTTGTATAATCCATCACACAATCAGAGCCAACATGCTGCATTCGGTCGAAGCATCGCCCTACATGATCAAATAATAATTTTAAACCCTAATCATAATTAACCCCAAAAAACCAAAAATAAACTTTCTGTTCGGCCCACGAGGCTGAATTATTGGCATCAGTTCGTCCTGTGTGGCCGAACAGAAGAACAGAAGATTTTGTTCGGCCCACTAGGGCCAAACATGTTGACTCAATTCGGCCCACCAAGGCCGAACATGTTGACTAAGTTCGGCCCTGTGTGGCCGAACAGATTTGACCTGTTCAGCCACATAGAACCGAACAACTCACGAACCGGAAAAAAAAAAATTCGACGATGGGGATATAAACCAACCTTTGCGATCGTAGAACCTTCAAAAATTGCTAGTTGCTTGTCCATTGCTCGATTATAGGTTGAAATCTCTTCAACCAAACTTCAAATGGTCGGATCCAAGGGTGTTGATATGGAGTGAGGGAGGAGGAAAGTGAAGGCAGCGAGAGGAGGGAGGGGATGGCGGGGTGGGGGGACTGTTTTGACCTTTGGGGGGGGGGCTACTGAGCAAGCAGGGATATTTTGGTCCAAATATTTTAGGGACAAATATGCCATTTTTTTAAAGTGGCATGGGGGCTCATGAGCAAAAAGTGCAGGCCAAATAGAATTTCTCTATATATGATGTATGTGGATCAATAAAAAAAATGATATAACTCATGTAAGATTTGCTACACCGAATACGATATACAAGTCTTTTCCTCGTTGAAGTTGGCTTCGCCTGTTTTGATGGCCGATTTCAAGGTTAGAGTCGGCCGAACCCTGCCTAGTCTAAGGGTCTGCCTACGGTCGGAGTCAGGGAGGTTTACCAACGGCCCCATGGCCGACCGGGGGCCAGCAATGTTCGGTCCAAGAGCAAAGCTAATTGGGACCTGGGGAAGAAGCCGATGGGTTTTACGCCAAATTGGTTCAACCTAATGAACCGGGCTGATTAAGCCGCGTCTTATTCATATCAGGCCGAAATCAATTGATTTAAATCAATTTGAAACCAGTCCAATAAAACAGAGTTGAACTAGACCCAAGTCACCCTGATAGTTTTAGATTCTAGACCGAACAGAGAATGTTAGCTATGTTGATTATAGAATTAAAATTTAGAATTTACTAGGGAAAGAATAGCCAACTTGAACTGCCTTAATCTTTTTAATCAGTAAATAAAAATAAATAAACTAACTATAATTTAATATTTTAATAAATAATTTAATAAATAATTTTAATTTATAATTATTTAATTATAAAAATTAATGATTATGGCTATTGCTATTGTTTAGCAAATTAAAATTTTACATATTTAACATGAATGTTTTATTTCTGCTCACCGTTTAAAAAGTTATTATTATTATTGTTTTTTAATGCATAAAATAGAAGCTCTAATGTTAATAATAATAATAATAATGTCGATCATCGAGATAGCGACCGAAACCAAGTAGCTGAGTTTTATTTTCTTAAAACAAAGCGGCCACAAGAAGACTAGTTGTCGATCGTAGAAAAGGCTCCAAGCAACCATGAGGCAGTCAAAAACTGTGATGCCCCTCCCAATTAGTTTCATATCGGTAATTAAGAAAGAAATGAATGGTTTATAATTAGTTAAGTAAGATGGACAAGTACTAATTGGATCTTTTTTGGATTGTGATGATCCAAGTTGCTGTGAATTAAAAAATCCTTTTTAGGCTATGTGGAGGAGAAGTCCCATGTTCCAATGCTCCAAAATTTGATTCCCTGAGGGGGAGCTTCTATTTACACCACAAAAATTACTCAGTATACCTTCTATTTTTTAAAAAAATTAAATTACTAAACTATCCTTACCCTTTTCTCTCCACACCCGGCCCATCTCTCTCCCTCCCCTTTCCTCGGCGCCCTTCCTCTCCTCCCTCCTTTTCGGCATCGCCTCCACCCTCCCCTCCTGGCCTCTGTCTCTTTCTCTCTCCGGCACCGCCCCCTCCCTCCCTCGGCACTGGAGGGGATGTTGGGGGTCGGGGAGTGGGGAGAAGGAGGGCGGTGCCGAAAGGGAAGGGGAGAGAGGAGACGGGGGGCCAAGGGAGAGGTGGTGCCGAGGAGGGAGGAGGAGAGGGGAAGGGGGTGCTGATGGGGAGGGGGAGGAGAGGGGGGGCGCCGGTGGCTGGGGAGTGGGGAGAAGACGGGCCAGGGGGTACAGAGAGAAAGGATAAGGTAGTTTAGAAATTTAATTTTTCTTAAAAAATAAGGGGGTGTACTAAGTAATTTTGTGGTGTAAATAGAAACTCCCGTCCCTAAGCCATTTAATTACCTTCATACCCTTCAAAACATCGAAATTGATGCGCCTATCCTTTCTTTACGTTAATTGCCACATGTCTCCTCTTTTTATAAATCAACCCGCGTATCCCTGTGAATTAGAATGGGCCGAAGCAAGTTTTTAAAAAAGACTAGTAATCAAATTAGGGTTAAGATGCATCAATTAATTAACCCTATAATAGATTCTGATGTGGTTGACCATGCCCTCAGGTGGTGGAATAACAGTCTGCACGATTCTCGAAGCCAATAATAATTTAGCAGCCAGTCCCGGCCTCAGCCTCGGACTTCGCCTCGGCCTCAACTTTGGCCTCGGACTTCACCTCGGCCTCGGCCTTGAGCCCCGCTTCGGCCTCGGCGTGTCTTCGGCCTCGACCTCGAGTCTCACCTTGCATGCTCTCGGCCCATAGTTTTGGTCGTGGAACCAACTTCGAATATTGAACCCAGTGATTTAAGTGCCTGAGACTGCTACATAGCCCGCTAACCTACTTTTTGCCAAGATCACGGACGGTTACCGATATACTATGGGCAGTTGCCAATATTTACGGCGCGCGCTTAGCGGCTGTGCACCCACCTACCGCTTACGGAGCCAATCTTAACGGAATATGGGATTTGACGGTTATCTACGAAGGGTAAGAGGGATCCCCGAACAGGTATATAAAGACCCTGACTCACAACGAGGAGGGGGACTCGACTTCTACTATCTTATAACTACTACTGTTCTCCAAACCACTAACTTGAACGTCGGAGGGTATCCGCCGGAACCACCGTCCCGGAACTTTTGTTATAGGTTTCCGGCTAAAGGAGGAGCCTTGTCATCTTCTGGAAGACCCATAAAGCTTCTTTCTCGCCCGGTGCTCTTGAGAAGTGATTTGGCAGCAACAGATTGGCGCGCCAGGTAGGGGGGCGGCAGCACAGACGTTCATTTCAATGCATCTGCGACCCCACAACCTCTGCAAGGAAGAAGATGGTGGTTACACGTGCGCAGGAGGCCTCCACCAGTCAAGCTGGGGGACACCTCCCGCGGGCTGAGCAGCCGGAGGCCAACCTCCCTGTTCCGCCCCCTGTATAGCCGTAGTTTATCCTAGCTGATCGGCTCGATGCTCTGACCCAGCAAGTTCAAGACCTGATGGTGGTGGTTCGGGGGCTACAGGAACAGTGCTCCGCCACCACTTCATTGCCGACTCAACTCTCTCTGCCCTATGTGGAGGGTCATGAAGCCAGCTAGTCTCATCGTAGCAGGACCTCTCCGAAGGCCTTCCACCATGCATCCCCGAAATCTCGTCGCCGGGAAACCTCCAAGCGGCGACGGTCTCCTTCGCATTACTCTAGCCACTTTCCCAAGCAGCGTAGTGGGAAGGAACCTAAGCAGGTGCATTCCTTGCACCGGCGACCTTCTCCCGATTCGTCCTTTGAATCTTCGAAGGGGGATTCCGATAGACAGATCGCTTGCTGGCTGATTGACGATTAGACGAATACCATCAGCGGCTGGAGGAGCTTAGCCGTAGAATTACCAACTACCATGGGGCAGACAACGACCATCGCCCCCATTGTCTTGCCGCATTATGAAGGAGCCGGTCCCACCCCGATTCCATTTGCCCCAGCTGGACCCGTACGACGACACTACAGACCCCCTGGATCACCTAGAAAGCTACAAGATCCTCATGCAGGTCCAGAGGAAACAGATTCTCTCCTTTGCATTGCCTTTCCAGCTACACTCTGGAAGGCTGCACGTGCATGGTATTCTCGTTTGCCACCACGTAGTATCAACTCTTTCAGGCAGCTTGAGCGATATTTCTTGGCCCACTTTGATCCATGCCGAAAGATCCCAAGGGTGGCAATAGCCTGTTTGCCGTCCAGCAGAGGAGTAGCAAAATCTTGAAGGACTTCGTAACTCGGTTTAAGGAGGCTGCGCTCAAGGTCTACAATCTTGAGGACTCCATGGCCACTCTGGCCCTTAAGCGGGGACTCCATCCCTCCCGCTTCGCCTATTCCGTGGACAAGAAGCCTTCCAACTCTTATGCTGAACTACTGAGCCGAGCGCAAAGCATATCCGTGCCGACGAAGCAGACTTCTCCAGGAGAAAGGTCGACAAGGGGTCCGGCAAGAAGCCAGCACCTTCAGAACTTGCTGGGGTGCGGTCAAGAAAATTTGAGCCGTCTCATTATCCAAATAACCAACCCCAGGCTCTAGTCCCCAAAGAGCACTTCACCCCACTTCTCGCCCCAATATCCCACATCCTGTTAGAGATTGAGGGCGAGCCCTATCTTTGACGCTCGCCTCCCATGAGGCCAGGGGTCCCCTGCAGCAAAGAGCTTTACTACTGCTATCATCGGGACTATGACCACGATATGGAGGATTGTCGTCTACTGAAGGAAGCTATTGAAGAACTCATTTAGTAGGGCCACCTGGGTAAGTTTGTTTGGAGAGAAAACCCTACTGCCCCGGGCCCATCAGCACCTTCTGCACCCCAGATCGGCATGGACAACGCTTCAACAGAGAAGATGGTAGTCATGATTTCCTAGGGGGCAGGCGGCACCTCTAAAAGGCCGCGCGAAGAGGGGTTAGATTCTATAATTCCTTTTCTAAAAGGGATCTAGAGGGGGTGGTTAACAAGAGTGATGACAGCATCGTCGTATCCATGACGATCGCAAAGCACCCTGTAAAAAATATCTTAGTGGACAGTGGGAGCTCTGTTGATATTTTGAGTTATAATGCATTTGTTCGAATGAACTTGTCTCATGGTTCCCTTCGGTCTATCACCACACCCTTGATGGGTTTTACTGGGGATTCTGTGAGGGTCGAGGGGGAGACTACTCTTTCTGTTACAGCCGGGACACTACTATGTTAGAGCACAGTTCTTATGAACTTCTTAGTCATCTGAGTTCTGCTGGCCTACAATGCCATTCTCTGGAGACCTGGTCTAAACCTTTTGGATGTTGTTATCTCCATTAAAAGACTGCTCGTGAGGTTTCCTACCAACAAGGGAGTTGGGGAGATGAGGGGGGAGCAAAACCCAATACCGCTCTGCTACCATATGGCCTCCAGCCCGCAGGGAGCGGTGCCTACACCAGCACCAGAGCCACTCGACCCTCGAGACTTGGAGAGGAGAGGGGAGCTGGCCGAGCACGTGCTGACCTTCCCATTGGTGGAGGACCCGACGAGGACCATCCATATTGGAGCCTTGCTTTCGAAGGAGGCGTGCGACGGCTTCTTGCTTTCTTGCATGCCAACTCCGACATGTTTGCATGGCCATCATCCGATATGCTGGGTGTCCCCGAAGAGGTAATTACCCATCAACGCAATATCAAATTGGGGTGCCGGCCCGTTCGGCAGAAGAAGAGGAGCTTCACCCTTGACCGGCAGAAGGTCATTGACGAGGAGGTCTGCAAACTGGTGGCTGCTGGCCACATTCGAGAGGTCCACTACCCGACTGGTTGGCTAACGTTGTGATGGTCCATAAGGCTAACGGGAGCTGGAGGATGTGCATGGATTTCATTGACCTCAACAAAGCATGCCCAAGGACAGCTTTTCGTTGCCTCGGATTGACCAGCTGGTGGACGCCACGTCCGATCACGAGACCCACAGTTTCATGGACACCTTCTTGGGATACAACCAGATCAAGATGGATCCGGCGGACGAGGAAGCTACCTCGTTTGTGACTGAGAAGGGAATATACTGCTACAAGGTGATGCCATTCGGATTGAAAAATGGAGGAGCTACCTATCAGAGGCTGATGAATAAAGTCTTTGAAGACCAGATCGGTGCAACATGGAAGTGTACATGGATGACATGCTAATTAAGAGTGTCCGTACTACTACCATATTACCGACATAGCAAAGACTTTCGATAATCTTCGCCGATAATAGATGAGGCTGAACCCCCACAAGTGCGCCTTCGAGGTTGCGGCGGGCAAATTCCTGGGCTTCATGGTGACGCAGCAGGGGATCGAGGCGAACCCTGATAAGATCCAAGCCATCCTAGACATAAGGTCCCCGGTTAACAAGAAGGAAGTGCAGCGCTTGACTGGAAGGGTGGTGGCTTTGAGCCGTTTCTTATCCAAGTCTGCTGAAAGGTGTCTGCCTTTCTTTAAGGCGCTGTGAAAAGTCAACGGCTTCGAGTGGACGAAGGAGTGCCAGAAGGCCTTTGAGGAGTTAAAGGAGTTCTTATCCACTCCGCCATTGCTATCCAAGCCAAGGGACGGGAGGAGCTCTTTCTGTACCTTGCAGCCTCCCCCGAGGCTTTCAGCTCCGTGCTTGTTCACATGGACACCGACGGGACACAAAAGCCAGTTTACTAAACCAGTAAGGTGTTTCATGATGCGGAGACCAGATATTTTAGAATCGAGAAGATTATCTTTGCCTTGATTGTCTCCACCCAGCGCTTTAGGCCCTACTTCCAAGCTTACCCGATCATGGCGGTCATGGATCAACCTCTCAAGGCCATTCTCTCTCATCCTGATACCTCGGCTGACTGGCGAAGTGGGCACTCAAGCTGGGGGAGTTCGACCTATCGTTTCGACTCAGGTCAGCCATGAAGTCTCATATTTTAACAGATTTTCTGATCGAGTGCACAGCAGCCGAAGGAGCCCCATGCAAACCCCTCGGATGTTGCAATCGAGGGAAGAGGGAAGGACTGGATCCTTCATGTGAACGGGGCATCAAATTCTTAAGGAAGCAGGGCAGGCCTCATCCTAGCAAGCTCGAATGGTGTTGTGATTGAGTATGCCCTCTGTTTCCTCTTCTCGACCACAAACAACCAGCTGAATATGAAGCTTTGCTACTAGGTATGAGAGTAACGTGGGAGATCAGGGTGAAGTGCCTTAGAGTTTTCACTGACTCCTAGCTCACTCTAGTCAGGTTAAGGGAGAGTATGAGGCTCGAGATCCCACACTGTCTCGCTACTTGAGCAAGGCACAGTCACAAGCCTCTCCTTTTGTTCACTTCAGTGTCAGTTACATCCCCCGGAAGGAGAACGCTAGAGCTGATGCTTTGTCCTGGCTAGCCACCTTGGCTGATGGGACCTTAGGGAGAACCTACGTGGAGTATTTGGAAGCCCCAAGCATTGATATGGTGGAAGAATCCCTGCCCATTAACCAAGATCCTTCTTGGATAGATGCCTATGTCCAGTACTTGACCAACGGTGTCCTTCAAGTTGACCTCGCTGAAGCCAAGCTATTTAGGTGGTGAGCATCAAAGTTCCTTGTGCTTGATGGGCAGCTATATCGAATATCCTTCTCCCACCCTCTCCTCAGATGCGTTGGTCCTATAGACGCCGACTACATCCTCCGTGAGATCCATAAAGATATTTGTGGAAACCACTTGGGGGGAGCGTTGTCATATAAAGCCCTACGCCAAGGCTACTACTAGCCTACCATGTGGGAAATGCAGCCGAGATGGTCCAAAAGTGCGACAGCTGCCAGCGACACGCCAACATTCAATGGCTGCCAACTTCTCAGTTGAGCCCCCTGTCAGCTTCATGGCTCTTCGCCCAGTGGGGAATGGACATTTTGGGACCATTCCCTCCAACCTCTGGTCAGCGGAAGTTTCTGCTCATCGCCATCGACCATTTCACTAAGTGGGTAGAGGCTAAAGCACTTGCCAAAATCACCGAAGCCAAGGTAAGAAACTTATTTTGGAGGTTTATTATCTGTTGGTTCGGACTACCCCATACTCTTGTTACCGACAGTGGCTGACAGTTCAACAACGCTCCTTTCAGAGAGTTTTGTGCCAAACTGGGCATATGTTAGAGGTTCACTTCTATTGGTCACCCACAATCTAATGGAGCGGCTGAAGTGACAAATCGGATTATCCTTTAAGGGCTTAGGACATGTCTGGGTGATTTCAAAGGAAGGTGGGTGGAGGAGCTCCCAAACGTGCTATGGGTGTATCACAAACACCTCGAATCCCCACAGGAGAAACTCCTTTTAACATTGTGTTCGGGTCGGAGGCAGTCATTCCGGTGGAGATTGGCATCCTTAGTCCCCGGATACAATCGTATGATGAGGGGGTTGCCAGTTGAGAGCCAGCCTTGACCTCGTTGAGGAAGTCTGCGATCGAGCACGACTCAAAATGGCTTCCTACTGACAAAGGATCGCAAGGTACTACAATGCTCGAGTTTACCCCAGAATGTTCCTCTCTGGAGACTTGTCCTCAGACGAGCCAAAGTCTCACAGAGGGGGGAAAGTTGTCACCCAATTGGGAAGGACCTTACCGAGTCACCGATGCGATATCGCGGAGCATACCGAATCAAAGAATTGGATGGGAAGCCTCTCCCTCATACCTGGAACGCGGACAACCTCTGTCGGTATTATCAGTAAAGTGTATTGATATCATAAGCTTGAGCATGTCCACTAAAATAGTATTTATTTTTTCACTAACGAAAGTGTCTTCAAGCAATCTTACTTCTTCAACTCAAGACTGACTCAACGTCGGCACTCAAGCCCGACTCAGCATCGGCACTCAAGCCCATCTCCGCATCGGCACTCAAGCCCGACTCCGCCTCGGCACTCAAGCTCGACTCCACCTCGGCACTCAAGCCTGACTCCGCCTCGGCACTTAAGCCCGACAACGTCGGCGCTCAAGCCCGACTCATCGTCGGCACTCAAGCCTGACTCACGTCGGCGCTCAGACCCGACCCAATGTCGGCACTCTAGCTCGGCTTCGCGTCGGCACATAAGTATGAGGTTGGATCATTGTTTATTTAGACCTTTAGTTTCAGTCTCAACCTTAGCCTCAAGTCAACTCCGGGTTCGACTTCTCCCACGCCTTAACTTCGGCCTCAACACTTATGTCGAATATTGACTCAACTATGGCCCCATGTCCTAGCTATAGCCTAGGTTCTATCTTGGCTTCTGCCTTATCTAACCCTAGCTACGGCTT
This sequence comes from Calamus simplicifolius, assembly GCA_900491605.1. Taxonomy (NCBI): domain Eukaryota; kingdom Viridiplantae; phylum Streptophyta; class Magnoliopsida; order Arecales; family Arecaceae; genus Calamus; species Calamus simplicifolius. Next base: position 679,868 of record UESW01004123.1, read on the forward strand.
CGGTTCCTAGATTGGATCTATGATTTTGGCCCCGACCCCAATTCTAGAAGAGCAAATTACAAACAGCAAATCCCAAAGGTTTCAAAAGTGTGTTTTCATTAATCGTAAAAAGTCTTACAAAATTGCCGACTCTAGTCGGGCCTCATTACAAGGAAAAATAAAGTGCTCAGGGCTCGGCCGGCACTGGATCATTGTTGGGGGAAGGTTCTTCGTCTGGTTCCAGATCGCCGATTCCCTCGAGACTGTGGAGTCTTCTTACTTTGTCTTTGCAGTCCTGGAAGCCCCCATTGTATGCGAAGGCAGTGGCCTCGATCAACTCCTCTTCATAAATATCGGACTTCCTAAAGTTCTCTACGGCCTCGGCAGCCTTCTTCTCGACCACGGCAACTTTTTCTTCGGCAGTTGTCATAGCTGCCTTCAAGTTGATTATTTCGGCGTTGGATCAGCGGGCCATCTCCTCGGCATTTTTTGCCCACTCCTCGGCCGCTTTTGTTTCAATGATGGCGGAGTGTAGTTGATTCTTCAACACGAACACCTCTGACTCCGCCATCTTTTGCTTCTCCTCTGCCACCCAAGCCTTATCCAGCTCACAGGCTACCTAGCGCTGAGCCTCCTCACACGCCTCTTCTGCCCTTCTTGCTCAGGCCAACCCTCTCGGCTCGGGCCGCTTCTAAAGCCTCCTCAGCCTTTTCTACTATGGCCTGGGCTCGGCTAACCTCTTCCTGCAAATTGCCAAGGGTGGCCTCGACCTGGGATATAACACCTTTGACGGCGGCCAAAGAATTCATCGCCTGCACAAGCAACATTCGGGTTAAGTGAGAAAATTCTTAATGAATACTATTGATAGAAGGGGGAGACACTTATCTAGAGGTGAGCTACGGAGGCTTCCCGGAAGAAAACAGAGGTCCCTTGGTTTTGAAGGACCCTCTGTAGCTCAGGTACACAGACTGAGCCATAGTGCACTCGGCCCAATGGCCGTGATGATCCAAGATCAATCGGAAGGAAGGCACGTCAGCTTCGTCCTCCTCGGTCCTGGTAGGTGCTGGAGCTACTGGTGCTGGGTCGGAGGCTGGTGCTGCCCCTTCCGTTGATTCTACCGCTTGCAAAGGCTCTTCGGTTGGTGGAGCAGCCTCTTGAGCCGACCATGCAGCTGAAGCGATTGGCTCCACCTTGGGGGCGGCAGTTGGGGGAGATGGCGGAATCCTCGCCCTCAGTTCCTCTGGGGGCATGCCGGTGAGATTGATGGGGGATTAGGACGGCGCTGAAGGTGATGAAGGCCGCCTCCTTTCTTCGGCCTCTGCATTTCTTCCCGAGGCCCCCCCGGCCTCGGCTTTCTTGCTAACTTTGATTTTGGCCCTCTTCTTGGCGGGGGCCCCATCCGCCTGGGCTCTTCTTTCCCGGGCTGTAGCCTTTCTCACTGCTTGGATCGACGGTGGCATATCTGCATAAGTCAGGACTTGGTTAAAAGAATAAAAAAAGGGGGGGGGGGAAAGGAGGAAAAGGAAGAGAGCAGATGATGGTGTGTGAAAAGGGGAAAAGTTATGACTGCTCACCATTACCCGGAACAAGGCCTGTCAGCCGAAGGTTCTCCTCAGCCAGCAGTTGGTTGCATCGGGAGACGTCGGTAGTTATCAACTGCCCGAACGTCTCTTGATCCCTTGGGAGTATGGTTGGATCCTTGTTCGGCTTAGTGTTTGGAATCCCCCACTCTATCCTCACCCCCTTAACTTGAGCAAAAAAAAACCTGTCTTTCCACCCCTTGATGGACGTGGGAAGATACAGCTTGAGGGTTTTAGTTGGTCTAGGGGCAAAGGACCACCACCCCGATTGTTTCCTAAGGGTATGGAAACAACGGAAGAGAGAAATCCTAGCCTCTATCCCATGGATATGACATAGTATTAGGAAGCCGATGATGGTCCGAATAGAATTTGGAACCAACTGTGCCGGAGCTAAGGAATATCTATCTAAGAGGTTAAGTATGAAAGGATGAAGAGGAAGGCGAAGGCCAGCCTTGAAATAAGTTTTGTAAAGAGCAATTCTACCGGGATAAGAAGAGGTTACCCTATCTTCGGGAAGAGATCGGTATAGGCAAAGGTCGCTAGGGATTTGGTACTTGGCCCTGAGATTGATTATCTCTTGGGCAGTCATGCTAGAGGCAGTCCCCCACTCACAGTGGAGGATGAGCTAGCGGTGAAGGATGGTGCCGGATGGGGGCCGTTTGGCAGCCGGGTGATTCTCGGTGGGAGACTGCCCGGCGGCTCGCTGCTGCTCTATTGGGGCACTGTCTGTGGAGGTGGACCAGCTAGGTGCTGGGGACAGAGAAGGTGGCAAAGGATCAGGGGAATAACCCCCAGAATTGGAGATGGAACAAGAAAGGGATGAGGAAGCCATAGAAACGGAAATAGAACTAACATGAAGGATCTAGGAACTAAGAATCGGGGACGAAGAGCTCGGGTGGTAGAAGATGAACAGACACTCGAGCAGGGTCGGGAGGAGGAAGGAAGCAAAGGCAGTGGAAGTGGCTCAGGTCAGGGACGACTTCTTTTATAGTCTCGTCGTTTCAAATTATCCCGCTTGGTTCGATTTGGCCACGTGCCCGCTCGCCACTAGAGAATGTTGCGGCAACCATCTGGAGTGCAGAATGCGAGGGGCGTTGCCAATGATGGGACGGCGGTGATCTCACTGCAATGATGGTGCCCACCTTTTCGTAGTTTCATATCGAAGAGAATCCCCCTTGATCTCAATGGCCGGAACGGATGAGGCAGTGGCGTTGCAGCACCCGATGCCTCATCAAAGAAGTATGGCCTTCAGTAACACATGTCCTCTTAGTAGCCGCCGGTGCACGAAGATCAGCCACCGGGTGATACAACGCCCCTTTCGCTGGTGATTGTACGCCCACCCATCTCAGGGGCGAGGGGCATCTGATGTAGCTGACCATGCCCTCAGGCGGTGGAATAACAGTTTGCACGATTCTCAGAGCCAAATAATAATTTGGCAGCCAGTCTCGGCTTGGACTTCGCCTCGGCCTCGACCTTGAGTCTTGCCTCGCATGCTCTTGGCCCATAGTTTCGGTCGTGGAATGAACTTCGAATATTGAACCCAGTGATTTAAAGCGCCTAAGACTGCCATGTAGCCCGCTAACCCGCTTTTTGCCAAGATCACGGGCGGTTATCGATATACTATGGGCAGTTGCCGATATTATGGTGCGCGCTTAGTGGCTGTGCACCCACCTACTGCTTACGGAGCCGATCTTAACGAAAGATGGGATTCGACGGTTATCTACGAAGGGTAAGAAGGATCCCCGAACAGGTATATAAAAACCCTGACTCACAAGGAGGAAGGGGACTCGACTTCTACTATCTTATAACTACTACTGTTCTCTAAACCACTAACTTGAGGTCGGAGGGTCCCCACCGGAACCACCAGCCCGGGACTTTTGTTACAGGTTTCTGGCTAAAGGAGGCAGCCTTGTCATCTTTCGGAAGACCCATAAAGCTCCTTTCTCGTCCAGTGCTCTTGAGAAGTGATTTAGCAGCAACAGATTCTAAACTAGTTATAGGAACATACTTAAATTATTAAGATAATGGGTAACCTTAGGACTTGGTAAAAATCAAATTTATAAACTGATAGGAGGGATGAATATGTGCCAATTAAATCTAAATTATGAATATAAAAGAGGAATTCTAACTTGGAGTAGCTGATTTTTTTGCGTCTATTAGGTAAGTAGTGGTTTGATACTTTTAGAATTTATCATGATTTTTAAATAATTAATTATTTTTCATCTTTAAGACCTTAATTTATGAATATTTTATATTATGTATATTCACTATTATTGCTATAATTATGTTCAGATATTATTTATTATTTATGATGATTTTATGAATAATATTGGATTGATGATTAATGCAAAGATTGATAAGAGATGATCAAATTAAATTTAAGTTTTTAAATTTGATTATGCTGAATGACTGAGATTTCATCTTTAAAAGTTGGAGATTCGCTTCTACTTTATGTTCCACTCATAGAATGGATCACTTCTCGGCCAAAATGTAGCAAAGTTTTAGACTCTCATTAGGGGATCCAGAAATAGATCGAAACTCGTGATTAAACCGTTTTCATATTGATTATTTAAGTAGGAAAGGTTTGAAAAGATTTTTTTTCTCATGGGGTCTTCCTTTAACGTAGGTGCCAAAACCAAAGCATACTTTGAAATATCATATTTCAGTTCAAGCCGGGACACCTAACTTCTTCCGAGCAGGCACAAGTTAGTAACAACGGAGAAAGACCATGACCTAAGAAAATATAAATTAGTTGATACCTTGTCAGTGAATATTAAACGCTGATGATATTCATGACTTTTGAGAATATACATTGATTGATGCCTTGTCTATGGGGTAAAACACTGACGAAATAATTCGAGTATAGTAGGATGAGATGATTCAAAAATATAAAAAATATAGATTATATATTTTAACTATCAAAATTGCACCTGTATATTATTATTATGTTGTATTTTTAAATGGCTAATCATTGTTTACTACATTATGAAGTTCATGATCACTTTATTTTCTCTTTTTCTAATTTTGCTCAATGCCTGCATAGGGATACTAGAGAATGCTTAAATATGTTAGGAGAATAAAGAACTTGTTATTTAATTTTGTTAAGACCTAGTATTTTAAACTGTATTTTTATTACTGAGTATATTTTAGATTTTATAACTAGAACTTAATACTACTGAGTTGTAATATTATGGGATAATGCCTTATATATTTGTAAAGAATTCTTATGAGTATGCAACAATTGAATTATCATGGTTTGTAGCTTAAAATTTGGATTTGGGGCATAACAGTTAATGATTATGATTATTGCCATTGTTTAGCAAATCAAACATTGCATATTTAACATGTATGTTTTATTACTGCCTACCATTCAAACTATTATAGATGGCATTATTATTGCCTTACGTGAACAGTTGGTATTTTGCATATGTTAAACAATGTAATTTATTAAATTAATAAAATAATATTAATATATTATTACCATAAATCTTATTTTATTTAAATCATAATAATAATACAAATAATAATAATAATAGTAATAATAAATAAATAATGAATAAGTAATAATAAATTCCATATTATAATGAGAGAAAAAACAATAAAATTACACAATCTCATGAATAAAAAATTACTAAAAAATAATAAATTAATGACTAAAGATTTAATTAAAGGCATGAAATGTTTGGTCCACTACATAATAACTAACGATTGATAACTCTTACAAGAATATATTTCTACAGGGGATATATATGGAGAACTAACCTCCATTAATAGGGTTAGTTTTTTTATATATGGATATACAAAATTGAATCTATGTATTTATTATTTAAGCAAACAACTATTTTATATATACTTTAATTTAGTCTAAAAAAGTAACTCATATGTCCAAGAAATGAGTAAATAGTTTTATAAAATAAATTATCACACTTGGATTAAAATCAGGCCAAAATTAGGTTGGCCCAGTGTTTTGGCTCATATGGGATAATTCGAGACGGCCCAATGGGTTTTAAACCAAGATTGGGTCTAAATTTGGCAAAAAGTTTTGAGCTTTAGCAAGGCCCAAAATCTGAAAAAAGTTCAGGCTAGGCTTGAAAAAGGGTTTGGTTTGATCTAGCCAACCTACTTTTGATAGTAACTACAACATCATACATTGTACATATGTGTGCACTTATCGTAGGATGCCTTAAAAATAAAAATTTTCTAAATACCTCTAGAAATTTAGAAGCATATCAAAATTAGTAGAGCTTCTAATAAGGGCTTCAAATATTTTGAAGATTCACTTCATAGCAATATTTATGGATTGCCAAATTTCCTAAAGGTATGTGTTTCTGCACCATAAATTTAAAGTGATACGAGTTAAATGCTTTGACGCTCTCTATAAATGAGGGTCAAAGATGTGCAGTGAAACAAATCTATGTGGGGAAAAGTTTTGTTGTATCGAGCGTGATACAACAAAAGCTGCACTCATTGATAATTGGCATGTAGTATATATGCGCACATGCCAAAAATAAAAAAATATTTTTGCTCTTGGCACGTGCATGCTCACGCACCGCATATCAATCGTCAGATACGGTGCGCGTGATCTGCACTGTACTTAGTGTACAAAGACTTTTCCATCTCTGTAAAAGAGAGGGGCTTTCAACTCCTCATTGGCCTACCATATTCCGAGGGAAAAACTTTTTGTGCATCGCGCACGATACAGAAACAAGTGCATCATGCACTATAATTGGTTTGCTCATGCATGTGATCATGCATGCGGTGCAAAAAGAATAAAAATATTTTTGGCGCATGCATGTACGAATCAATTATCGTGCATAATGAGTGCATTATGCACCATGCGCGATGCACAAAGACTTTTCCTTCGAAGTGAAACACAACTAGAACTCTTAAAAGAGAAAAAATAAAGTAATTTCTATGTATTTTTATTCATCAATCTCTTAGGTATATATATAAGCTACAAATCCTATGTTATAAAGAAAAACTAATTACATCAAATCCCTATAAATCAAAATCAAATATATTTACTTCCTATTATAGAAATGCAATCTAGTTCCTATTCTAGAAATGCAATATGTAGCAATCCTTATGAATCAGAATCAAATATATTTACTTCCTATTTTAGAAATATAATCTATAACACTCCCCCTCAAGTTCTAGCATAAATATTTATCATGCCCAGCTTATTACAAGGATAATCAATCCGAACTTCATTTAGAGCCTTTGTGAAGATATCTCTCAATTGATCTTCTTTTTCATATATCCTGCAAAAAATAAATCTTGCTGAATCTTCTCACGAACAAAATGATAATCAATCTCAATATGCTTAGTTCGTTCATAAAAATTGGATTAGATGTAATATGAAATGCAATTTAGTTGTTACACCATAACTTAGTTGGTATTGAAATCTTGAGGCTTACTTCAGTGAGAAGCTGATATATCCACATTATTTCTCACACAGACTTAGCCATAGCTTTATATTATGATTCTGCACTTGAACGTGAAACCACATTCTGTTTCTTACTTTTTATAAAACCAAATTTCCTCCAACAAATACACAATAGCTTGAAGTAGATCTTTGATCTTCTTTGGATACTGCCCAGTCAGTATCTGAAAAACATTTAATCCTAGTATAACCATGATGGCCATATAAGATTCCTCTCCCATGAGCTCCTTTCAAGTAGCATAAAACTTGTTCTACAGCTCTCCAATAATTGACAATTGGAGAAGACATATATTGACATACCACACTAATTGAATAGGCAATATCTGGACGAGTCACAGTAAGATAGTTCAACTTTCAACCAATCTTTGTATCTTCTAGGATCTTCAAATAACTCACCATTTTTGTAAGCTACAAATTAGGAACCATTGGAGTGCTACATGGTTTAGCCTCCAATTTTTTTATTTCAGACAACAAGTCAAGCACATACTTTCTTTGAGATAAAAGGATCCCTTTCTTACTTTTTGTCATCTCAATACCCAAGAAATACTTTAGTGTTCCTAAATCCTTTGTATGAAACTGACTATGAAGAAAAAATTTGAAAGATGAAATACCACCAGTATACTCCCAGTAATAATAATGTCATCAACATAGACAACTAATACGATGATACAGCTACAACTGCTTGAAGAAAATAGAATGATCGAACTTACTCTTCTTATGCCAAACTTTTTAATAGCCTGACTAAACTTTTCAAACCAGGCCTGAGAACTTTATTTCAAGCCATACAAGGATTTATGAAATGACACACTTTCCCATACTTTCCTTGAGCAACAAAATTAGGTGGTTGCTCCATATAAACTTCCTTCTGAAGGTACTATGAAGGAATGCATTCTTAATGTCTAACTGATGCAGAAGCCAATTATATGTGACTACCATAGAAATAAATAATTGAACAGAAGTCTAGCAATAGAAAAAAAGGTATTAGAATAATCAACTCCATATGTTTGAGCATATCCCTTAGCAATCAGTCGAGCTTTTAATCTAGCAACAGAGTCCCATCAAGATTGACTTTAACTACAAATACCTATTTACATCTAATAGCCTTTTTATCTGTAGATAACTATACCGGGGTCCAAGTACCATTGTCATCGAAAGCATTCATCTCCTCAATCATAGCATTACGCCATCCAGGATGAGATAGAGTTTCAAGAACAGTCTTAAGATTAATGACAGAATCAATAGATGCAATAAAAGAATAAGAGGATGGTGACAAATGGTTATATGACACAAAAGAAGATACTGGATAAGTACATTAATATTTATCTTTGCGAAGGGCAATAAGAAGATCATCACTAGAACTGGAAACTATATCTAATGATGAAGGAACTGGCGCAGGACATGGAGCAGGAGGCGTAAGAATAGGAACCAATCAGGAATAGAAAGTTTAGAGGGAAGAAGATCAGAACTATGTGATGTAATAATATAAATTAGTAAATCATCTTCCTTTCATGACTGATGAACCTGAAGATGAAGCAAATGGTGTTTGTTTAAGAAAAGTAACATCAGCTGATACAAGGTACTTGTTAAAACTCAGACAATGACATCTATATCCCTTTTGTATACGAGAATATCTAAAAAAAATACACTTTAGAGATTTAGGATCAAGTTTTGTAATCTGAGGTCAAACCCCGAATAAAATAAGTACAACCGAATATCCTAAATTCAATAGAAAATAATGACTTATTAGGAAAGAGGACATGAAAGGGAGTCTCACTAGAAAGAATAGAGGAAGGCATATAATTGATCAGAAAACAAGCTGTAAAAACTGCATCAGCCCAAAAGTGTTTAGGGACTTGCATTTGAAATAACAAAGCTCTGGCAATTTTAAGAAGATGTTTTCGTTCAACAACTCCATTCTGAGATGGTGTATCTGCATAAAAAATTTGATGAATAATGTATGCCATATTGAACCATATAATTTTGAAAGTATTCTGATAAATATTTTTAGTACGATCACTTCTCAAAATTTGTAGAGGCACATTAAATTGAATTTTGATTTCCGTACAAAAAGTAGTAAAATGAGAAAATAATTCTGAATAATTTCCATTAAAAATAATCATGTCATTCGAGAATATCATTAACAAAAATAATAAATATTTAAACCCAGTTTTAAACTCAACAAAACAAAAATCCCAAACATCAAAGTGAACTAACTCAAAAGGAGATTTTTTGCATCCGTAGAACCTTCCCGGATCACTAGTTGCTTGTTTATTGCTCAATTAAAGGTTAAAATCTCTTTTTTTTCAACCGGATTGAGGGATTGTTTTTCATTCACATCATGTGGGAGGGGCAGGAGGAGGGTGGGGGGTGGGAGGGGGAGGTATTTTGTTCAAAGGGGGTGTACTAAGTAATAAGGGGCATTTTGGTCAGCTTTTTTGAGGGTAAAATTAGTATTTTTTTGTTAAGTGGGGGGTGTACTGAGCAAAAGAAGCGTGCAAATAGAAGCTCTCTAATTGAATTGATCAGTATCATCTATATATTATTAAATATTATTATTGCGAGAAACAAAGATAAATTATATATATAACTTGAAATCAGTTATTTCATTTAGGAATGGGAGTAGAGGAATAGAGTTAGAAAAATCCAGTCGCCACAAAAAAACTGGCATAGCAAATGTAGGTTTAGAGAGATTAAATGTGGATAAAGGTAGAGTGTGAAGGATTTTTTTAAACACGTTAGATTTGGAGATGAAGATAGAAATTTTGATCTTCATTCCCATTAAAAATTTAATTATTTTTTAAATATAAATATTATATTTAAGCTTTTAATATTGAAAGAATTTATCTTCAAAACTTAATCATTTTTTTAAATATAAATATTAGTTGAGCTTTAAATATATTGATATTTATATATTTTTGATTATTTTAAACGCTCAACAAGTAATAATAAATTTTAGTCTTAAAATGGATTATTTACATAATAAAATTAGGTTCAAAGTTGACTGCCTAGTTTATTTTTTAAAAATAAAAAATGATAATTTTTTGTAAGAAATGAAGAATCATAAGGATGGAGATGAAAAAAAATCAATTCCTATATATATAAAAAATCAATGCCGTTCAAGGATGGGAGTGGGCAAAGGGTAAGGATAAGTGTGGGAATGAAAAATATACCTTCCGTCTAGAATCCACATCACTACCATTTCTAATTCCAATAATTTTAATGCATCAAGTAATAAGACATCAAGAAAATAATATATATCTTAAAACATAGGGATTAAACTATAACCAACCCAAAGTTTGAGGAACAAAAATTTTGAGTGATAGCTTTTAACTCTTCTTTTTCTTTTTCTTTTCATGGGCATAGGTTGGATTACAATGCTTTTGCTATTGAAAGTAGAAATTGACAGACATTGTTAAGGTGATACATGAATCATAAAGGCCAAACTGTTCTTCTTGTTTTTTTTATTTCAATGACAGACCATTAGGCTCATTGAATTTTTTTAGATCAGAGAAAGCGAAAGAAATATGCAACAAAGGTAGCTAAGCATCTTTAAAGAGGTAGGGTGTGGAGGTGGAGTAGGAGGAAGAAGAGGATGAGAAAGAGGTGGAGGAAGATGAGAAAGAAGAGATTGGGAGGTTAAAAGGTGTGGCGACAACAATGAAGGAGAAATGAGAAAAACAAGAAGAGTCTGGACTCAACAGCATAAGTCTCAAAGAAAGCTCGGAAAGGAAGAGGCTCTTGTCTTGGTTTTAAGGACAATCCAAATTTGTAAAATAAAAATAATGATATAGAATCTGCAAATTAAAAAGGGTGTTTTTTTTTTTTTTTGGGGGGGGGGGGGGGGGGGGGGGGGTTGTAAATTCTCTTTAAACAAAAGCAAAGGAGCTGGTTTTGGTCTATGTTGGATGGTAGGCTAGCTTCCTAGAATAAGCTGATGATAGTTCACATGTGGGTGTCTACTACTAAAGATTTTAGATATAAAACAATTTTTTTTAATGTCTTAAATTGACTGTATAAACCATTGTCCACATCTTAGGAAGGAATTCCTGTCGGTAGGGAGCTACTGGGAGTGTTTGGACTGCAGAAAGGCTGCTGTCCATTAGAGGATACCAAACCATTCTCATGGAAAATGCATGAGGACAAAAAATAAACCACACAGATGGCATTATCGGAGCAGGATGCTTACATGGCAATCACCCTTTTCAGGGTGGACAACCAGGTGGCTTGACATGGAACATATGCCAGACATTGCTTGCTTTGGAGTTCTTTACCTTTCATTTGAGAAACTTTGCTTGCTGGTCAAATTCTGCTCTGATTGACATGCAGTAACTTCCATGGACCTTCAAGGTTGTGTATTGTTGTTCCTAGTTGCCCATCAGATTAGAGAAGAAACGCATATGCTGCTGTCCATTAGAGGATACCAACCATTCTCATGGAAAAATGCACGAGGACAAAAAATAAACCACACAGATGGCATTATTGGAGCAGGATGCTTACATGGCAATCACCTTTTTCAGGGTGGACAACCAGGTAGCTTGACATGGAACATATGCCAGACATTGCTTGCTTTGGAGTTTTTACCTTTCATTTGAGAAACTTTGCTTGCTGGTCGAATTCTGCTCTGATTGACATGCAGTAACTTCCATGGACCATCAAGGTTGTGTATTGTTGTTCCTAGTTGCCCATCAAATTAGAGGAAGAAATGCATATGCTGCAGAGTAGAACCAATTATAATTGTTTAGTTTTCCATAACACATGAAGGTAACAGTTGTTACAAGGAAAAAACTGGCAGCAGTTGTGCTCCTGAAATTTTATGACTGGAGTTATATGACACTGCAAGGGTTGCCTCACAATATAAGTTTATCCTTTACATGTGTCGCAACTTTTTAACCTGGAATTCTACAATATTCTCCTTCCACAAGCTGCCCTCTAAGTGCTTCTCATAGAAGCTTGAATCACCGTTTGTTTTAACTGATACAGCAGCCTGCTTCTAGTTCCATAGCGTCCCTGAAATGTTTGGGTTTAGTTTATTAAAGCTTGCATTTCATCATGGAATACAATTTATGAGATTTGATTAGTGCTTACCAATTTAGTGTCAGCGATAAAGATAGAACTTAACTCAAATTCCCACTCAGGGTCGCAGCCAGTGTCTGGCAACTCATCTCGATTAGTTTCACATTGTCTCCCATCAGTTCTTCAATGATTTCTTTCAAATAAATTTCTTTCTTGCTGTGTCCTCTTAGAAGTTCATTGAAATTCTTAACCAAGCGCTGGGCCTGCAATGAGATTGAGTTGCAAATATATGGACAACGTGTCATAGATAGTTAATGCATAATAAGCTCATGTACCCATCCAGATGTACCTCAGAATCGCCTTTTAGCAACATACAGATAACAATGGGAAAGGAAACTGGTGAAGTTCTAAAACAAATAGTCAATAAGTAGCATAATAAGCAGCTCAAAATCACTTGCAATCTCAAACGTCTTGTCTAATTACAATAATTGTCTCGAAGTTTAGAACAATTTTAAGGAACTGCACCTATTCTGAAGAATGGGTGTGCTTGGTCTAAGGAAGAGCGAGTTCTAGAGCTTTGTTATCTAACCCAATTGTAAATTGCAATATAACCATTCATTCTCATTCTTCCAAAACATCATCCTCTAAAATTTCACATCAATTTTATGATTGCCGTATCATTGGGACAACAAAAGCATTAAAGATGCACTTCATAGTTGGTATATAAGTTTGACACTGTAATTCCAATGTAGCTTTATTTATCAACTTTGCTCATACATAGAAAGCAAGATGAAGTAGAAAGCTCTAAGAAGCTTGAAACTAATTTGGTGGCATGAAAGATGACTGACATGCTATACCATAAGATGGAGGTTCCTCCGGTTTTTTCCCATATCTTGCATTGATTTCAGTCCTGCCTGTAACAACTCTTCTGTTTAGATGCTCATCTCCTTTTTCCTATAGGTAAAACCCATCGATTCCTAATTTACATTGGAAAACTATTGTTAATACACTAGCTAAGGTGTATAAAGAAATATATGCTAGGTAATTGGAAGCCCTAAAGCAGTAAAAAAGAGTTTAATTATGGAAGCTTGAATAGTACTCCATTTTTTGAAAAATGACATTTACTTTTTCACTTGCTTGCTTGTTTTGGGCATAATAAACAAGAAGCAGCCCTCCAATGTCAATTATTCAGATAACAATGGGAACTGATAGAGTTGGCACAGTCAATCAATAAAAAAACTCTTCCATCATAAGGCAAATGTAGAAGATGGTGATCAGTCATTCGTAATTATACTGTGAAATAGAGATATTCTGAATTCTAGACATGAAACTTGCTATGTGTATAGCTTTTCCAATAAGAGATGAACCGCAGAAACCAAGGGCATCTTAAGCATGAAAGAAATCACCAAGGTATAACAATACGGTGAAACAGAGATCTGAAAAAAAATTAGATGAAATTAGCAGTTTCTAGACTTTTGAACCAATAGGTGAATAACAAGAGTTAGGTATCCACATCTCTAAATGATAGCAACAACAAACAGGAGAGTTACTTACACTACAAATTTACAAAGTGGGAAGACCATGAAAATAGTGTTCATATTAATCGCATAAACAGGCACCAACAGGCAGAACCTGCAGTGGTTTCTTCCTCAAACTAGAAGAGATGCATCATTTGTCTCACAGAGGGTAGAATAAGTGCAGCTAATACCTGAAATCATAGATTAGGTACCATGTTATGCATGGCCAAATGCAGTTTGAATGCATTTGGCATGGTTTTGACCAAAAATGGCCTTTTCTTTTTGGAGGTAAAGTATGACCAGTACTTATTATGTAACCTGACCAGAGGCTCATGTAGCAGGTTCATCAACGTACCTGGATGAATAGGTATGTGAGAGAATTTTGATTAATCAATATAAAAATGAGTTGATATATTTATATAGAATACCAACAATGCTATTTTTACTTCCAAAAAAATATTCCATGTGCAAGAAATGGCTCAGAAGCGATGTTTAGTAAAAGGAAAATTATAAATTTCAAGGAAAATTACATTTTTCTCCACAATAAGGTAGAAAAATGGAAGATTTTAGATGAGTTCCAACATGCAGCATCTTCATGGTGATCTTAAACAGTAATAAGAATAATATGCCTCTGCTTTTCAGTAATCTTGAAAAGCATATGATTTGAGATACTTTATCTGTTTTCATTATTATTGGTCTCTCTAGAAGCATGTACCCATGAAAGCTTCTTTCGCTTCTGTGAACTTTGTAGAACAAAACTTATCTGTAATGCCTTTTACTGGACTATACCCTTATGTAGCAAAGAATTTGATCTTTCCTCCTTTATTTGTTTTGACCCTTCTATTAGCTCTGCAGACACATCTACCTCTTGAAATCTAGCTCTTTATTCTTAGTGCTATCATTGGTCCACAGAAAAAGCTAGCTGCTAGACTACCATTGCCAATACAATATACTTGAACAACTATACTTTTTATGCGGTAGAAGTGCAGATTTCTTGCCAACATCACCATCAGATAGAAAACTCGGTGAACACAAAGAAGTGCAGTATGCCTTGAAACCAAATAAGTAGGGATCTAATATAAAAATAGTAATTTTTATCATGAGTACGGCACTGGTTGTATTTATCTTTTGGACACTTAAGAAAAAAATGAATCAAATAGTAGAATCATAAAATAATTTTGGGACCTAATTTCTGAAGTCTTCAAGAGTATTTGTCCATAAAAACATGGTTTTGCTAGCATCAAAATAGTGTGGCACAGCAATTTCCATTTATATATTTCTGTACATATTGGCGGCACAAGAAAAATTAATTATCAAGCCGATCAAGTTCAAACAACAGGAAAAATAACTCATGTTGCACAATTAAAACAAATGCACAAGGAGACATCTGGAAGCACTTAACCTTATCACTGAATACTACCATCATGCATTCACAGGATCTGCTCAGATAATCATGCAATTTTTGGACCATACTACACATAACCTTACCTCACTGAACTGCTCAGTTACCATACTAACTGAAACATTATATGAAAATATGAAATGTAAATGGGAGGCTCACTCCTATAGCATACAAACAGAATTTAAAGCCCACAGTATACAATAATGCTTCATAATCTTTTGCCTAAAATTTTACTCCAAAAATAAAAGATAATAAAGGAAAAGAAATCGCTGACACAGATGCATATTCTAGTACCCTGTCAAACTAGTTATATGATGAGTTAATATATGGCAGATAAAGGCAAAATAGCAAATACCATAAACAACCATTCTGCATGGATCCCATCGCATCTCCCAGTAGAAAACGTAGGAATCTTATGGTGTTAAAATCTAAAATTGATTCCTTTAAAAAAATGAAGAGAATAGGAAAGAAAAAAGCACTTGTTCACCTACAAAATCGGCTGATAGTAGTATCACATTATACCATGGTAAATGAGGACAAAACCAATACAAACGTCAACAGCATGGATTATTGCCTACCTTGGGCCAAGGAGAATCCAACCTTCCATTTGAAAGCACATGAAGACCAGAAGGAACTGTTTGAACATAAATGGGTTCTCCCTTTGGCCTGTTAGAGATGTAAACCATGACTTTAGAGCAAAGATCAACCAATATCAAATTAAATCCATTGTACTGGTCTGCTTCCTTAACAATTTCCTCTGCATATTCCAAAGGGCTCTTTGTGCCCTGCAAGTAAACAAATGACATATGAACAAAAGATTATCAGACGATCCACAGGCAAACACATGTACTAAGTATGTTACCCATGTTGACATAAAGAACCCAACCACAATAAAAAAAATGATATACATTATCAAGTAAAATAAATCAGCACAACAAACCATAGAAGATTATCAAATGTAAAGAAAGCAACCATTTTAGATAGGTACAGACACGGGTGCGATTACATACAACTCAGTGAGCCATCACTACAAGAAAATACTGAAATAGCGACGCCAATTAAGCGACGCATTTTTGCGTCACTAAATTGCGACCAAATTGCGACGCCTCAGCGATAAAATCAAATAGCGACGCTATTAGCGACGCAAAAATCCAGAAAATTAAAAAAAAAATTGTTAACATAGCGATGCAATTATTGCGTCGCTATTTAGCGATGCATATACCAATAAAAATTATAAAAAATTAATTTATAATTTAGCGACGCTAATAATGCATGCTAAATAGCGACCCAACTATTGAGTCGCTAAATAGCGACTCAATAGCGATGCAATAATTTAGAAAATTAAAAAAACGTTAATTTAGCGATGCAATTATTGCGTCGCTATTTAGCGATGCATTAACGACACATATACCAATAAAAATTATAAAAAAATTAATTTTTAATTTAGCGATGAATTATTTGAGTCGCTATTTAGCGACGCATTAGCGACGCAATAAATTAAAAAATAAAAAAATGTTAATTTAGCAACGCAATTATTGTGTCGCTAAATAGCGACGCATTAGCGACGCATATACCAATAAAAATTATAAAAATTTAATTTTAAATGTAGCGACGCTAAAAATGCGTCGCTATTTAGCGACGCAACTATTGAGTCGCTAAATAGTGACGCATTAGCGACGCATTAGCGACGCAATAATTCAAAAAATTAAAAAAATAGTTAATTTAGCGACACAATTATTGTCGCTATTTAGCGATATACCAATAAAATTTATAAAAAAATAATTTTTAATTTAGCAACGCTTATTTGAGTCGCTATTTAGCGATGCATTAGCGACGCAATAAATCAAAAAATAAAAAAAAATTATTAATTTAGCGATGCAATTATTGCGTCGCTATTTAGTGACACATTAGCGACGCATATAACAATAAAAATTATAAAAAATTAATTTTAAATTTAACGACGCTAATAATGCGTTGCTATTTAGCGACGCAACTATTGAGTCGCTAAATAGCGACGCAATAATTCAAAAAAAAAAAAGTTAATTTAGCGACGCAACTATTGCGTCGCTATTTAGCAATGCATTAGCGACGCATATATCAATAAAAATTAAAAAAAAATTAATTTTTAATTTAACGATGCATTATTTGAGTCGCTATTTAGCGATGCAATAAATCAAAAAATAAAAAATATTAATTTAGCGATGCATTATTGCATCGCTATAGCGATGCAATAATTGCCTCGCTAAATAGCGATGCAATAATTGCGTCGCTAAATAGCGACGCATATACCAATAAAAATTATTAAAAATTAATTTTAAATGTAGCGACGCTAAAAATGCGTCGCTAAATAGCGACGCAACTATTGAGTCGCTAAATAGCGACGCATTAGCAACGCAATAATTCAAAAAATTAAAAAAATCGTTAATTAGCGACGCAATTATTGCGTCGCTATTTAGCGACGCATATACCAATAAAATTTATAAAAAAAATTTTTAATTTAGCAACGCATTATTTGAGTCACTGTTTAGCGACGCATTAGCGATGCAATAAATAAAAAATAAAAAAATATTAATTTAGTTGCGCAATTATTGCATCGCTTTTTAGCGATGCATTAGCGATGCATATACCAATAAAAATTATAAAAAATTAATTTTAAATTTAGTGACGCTAATAATGCATCGTTATTTAGCGACGCAACTATTGCGTCGCTAAATAGCGACGCAGTAGCGACGCAATAATTCAGAAAATTAAAAAAATATTAATTTAGCGACGTAATTATTGCGTCACTATTTAGCGACGCATATACCAATAAAAATTATAAAAAATTATTTTTTATTTAGCGATGCATTACTTGAGTCGCTATTTAGCGACGCATTAGCGACGTAATAAATCAAAAAAAAAATGTTAATTTAGCGATGCAATTTTTGCGTCGCTAAATAGCGACGCATTAGCGATGCATATACCATAAAAATTATAAAAAATTAATTTTAAATGTAGCAACGCTAATAATGCATCGCTAAATAGCGACGCAACTATTGAGTCGCTAAATAGTGACGCAACTATTGAGTCGCTAAATAGCGACGCAATAATTCAAAAAATTAAAAATAACGTTAATTTAGCGACGCAATTGTTGTGTCGCTATTTAGCAACGCATTAGCGACACATAAACCAATAAAAATTATAAAAAATTAATTTTAATTTAGCGGCGCATTATTTGAGTTGCTATTTAGCAACGCAATAAATCAAAAAATAAAAAAAATGTTAATTTAGTGGCGCAATTATTGCATCGCTTTTTAGCAACGCGTAGACCAATAAAAACTATAAAAAAATTAATTTTAAATTTAGCGACGCTAATAATTCATCGCAATTTAGCGACGCAACTATTAAGTCGCTAAATAGCGACGCAGTAGCGACGCAATAATTCAGAAAATAAAAAAAAACGTTAATTTAGCGATGCAATTATTGCGTCGCTATTTAGCAACGCATATATCAATAAAAATTATAAAAATTAATTTTTAATTTAGCGATGCATTATTTGAGTGCTATTTAGCGACGCAATAAATTAAAATATATATATATATATATATATATATATATTTAGCGATGCAATTATTGCGTCGCTAAATAACAACGCATTAGCAACGCATATACCAATAAAAATTATAAAAAAATTATTTTAAATGTAGTGAAGCTAATAATGTGTCGCTAAATAGCGACACAACTATTGAGTCGCTAAATAGCGACACATTAGCGACGTAATAATTCAAAAAATTAAATAAAAACGTTAATTTAGCGATGCAATTATTGCGTCGCTAAATAGCGACGCATATACCAATAAAAATTATAAAAAAATAATTTTTAATTTAACGGCGCATTAGCGACGCACTAAACCATAAAATAAAAAAAATCGTAATTTAGCGACGCATTAGCGATGCATATATCCAACCGTTGAATCATTTCGATTGGATTGATTGCAACGGTCGGATCGATCATCGCCGATCGAATCATGGCTTGGATCGATCGCAACCGTCGGATCGTCGCCGATCGGATTGATCGCAACGGTCTGATCGATCATCGCCGATCGGGATCATGGCTTGGATCGATCGCAACTATTGGATCATCTCCAATCGATTGATCGCAACCATCGGATCGATCATCGCCGATCGGGATCAGGCTTGGATCGATCGCAACCGTCGGATCATCTCCGATCGGATGGATCGCAACGATCGGATCGATGATCGCCGATCGGGATCATAGCTTGGATCGATCGCAACGTCGGATCATCTCCGATCGGATTGATTGCAATGGTCGGATCGATGATCGCCGATCGGGATCATGGCTTGGATCGATCGCAACCGTCGGATTGTCTCCGATCGGATTGATCGCAATGGTCTTCCTTGTTCCCACCTTCGGCGGCACTCCGGCGGCTCTCCGGCACCCGACCACCTCGCCGGCAACCTCTATTTCCGAGTAAACCTTCCCTCCCTCCCTCCCTCCCTCCATTCCCCCCATTTCCTCCCCCGCCCCCTCCCATTGCTGGCCACGGCCACGGCCACGGCCGCGGCTATGGTCGTCGTCTCCGGCCATGGTGGCCAGGCCACCGTAAAAAAAAAAAAGGGGGCGGGGGGCGGGGGTCCCCACCCCCTCCCGTTGTTGCTGTGGCCTGGCCACGGTGGCCAGGCCACTAAAAAATAAACGGTGTGGGGGGGTTTCCCCACCCCCTCCCGTCGTGCCGGTGGCCGTGGCCTAGCCACGGTGGCCAGGCCACAAAAAAAAAAACAACAAGGGGGTTTTGCCCACCCCTCCTGTTGTTGCCGGCCACGGCCACGGCCGTGGCCGTCTTCTCCGACCACAGCCGCGGCTGTGGCCGACCGTGGCCTTGCCACAGTGGCTAGGCCACCAAAAAAAATTAACATGGGGGGTTTTCCCACCCCCTCCCGTCGTTGTCGGCGGCCACGGTGGCCAGGCCACCTAAAAAAGGAGGTTCCCCACCCCCTCCCATTTTTTAATATTATTTATTATAAAAAATATTTATTATAAAATATTATTTTTAATATTACAAAATATATTGCATAACTAATTTTATTGATTAAATTATTTAATTATTATTATTAAAAATATTATTAGTAAGTTGTTTTGATATTTTAATCTTAATAATTTATTCATCATATTATTATATCAATTAAATTTAGAAAACCCCTATAGTAATATCATTATATAATAATAATAATTACAATAACATTAGAATACACTATAGTATTATATTAATATTTTATAAAAAATTATATTATGTGATATTATAATATTAGATATAATGATATATAACATCATTATATTGAACTATTTTGTGTTTGATGAATTTTAAAATAAATTCGAAATAGTTTTCTTCATGCATGTCTTATTATCAGAATGTTATTATAAGTTCATATTACAATATTAAATTTAATATTATATTCATTTTACCCATAAAAATATTTATAATAAACTCATTATAAATTAATATGAAATTATGATATAATTCAATATTTGGATTTTTTGTTATAAAATATCAAAAATAAAATTTATTATCCCTTTAACTTATAATATTTACTGTGATCATAAAAAGTATGTTTATGATAATTATATTATGTCATAATATTAATAATATCATATTATAATATATTAACTTATATTAGTTCATATATATAATATAAAATCATAACATTAAATTATGGTATTCTAATAAATAATGGTTGCAATATAACATCATTGTAGTATTTGCTAATTAGTGATTCTGATCGATAGTAAATTAATTAAAGAAATTGCTTACGATTATTTAGTGCTTATGTTTTAAATTAATTCAATCATAATTGATTAGTGATTTTTATATAGTCATGGTTCAATTTCTCAGTCTATTAAACTATGCATGGCAGTTTACTCGTGAACATCTGACATATGTTATTCCATTTTATTGTCATTATGAAATTGTTGTGAATTAGGCTTTGATTTAAGTTACAATTCCTTCATATTGGGATATGTTATGTTGGGAATTAGATTATATATGGCTTTAATAGATGTGCCACGGTTGATATGTTATGGAAAATTTGGTCCAGCCTGTCCAATATTGAAACCATAGTATTATTAGATATTACTATGCATAACTATTGAATTAAGTTGTTATCTTTGATGTAATATTAGTTTTATAAGTTAGTGACTATAGACCACAATCAAAATATGTAGAATAATCAAGAGAACTTGCAAAACGTAGTCTTACAAATTCTCAAATTATTTTTCTTAAGAATATTATATCTCGCAGCACTGAAACCTTTAAAACCGTTTGAGAATTTGCAAGACGTAGTCTTACAAATTCTCAAATTGTCCTAGTGGACAGTTTGAGATTATTTTTTATGATATGTTAGTTTGCTTTTAATTATCGTCTGTTGATATTGTAGTTTGTATTTCCTCATACGTTCTTCTAGTGTGGCATATATGCCATACATTTAGGAGAACATATGAAAATGCTGCTAAATTTCAACGTAAACGATGATAATGAATAGCAGAATACCATATCACAGAATATAATCTTGAATGGGATAGGGCTATCTTTTAGATATGAAGTCAAGGTGGAATTAATTTAGGACACTTGCATACTCGTAAAGTCTCACGAACTCCACATGGTGAGGCCTTGCAAAGCAGGTACGTTAGCTGGGCCTGGCCTAATCAATTGATTGCAATCATTAAAAACAAAATTGATCTATTGTTATAAATTTTTTTAATGGTTATTATTTACCTTAAATGTGTAACATAACTAATTTAGTCATAAAATTATTAATACTGATATTGTTTTATATTATGGTTTTCTTTATTGGTTTACCAGAAAATTGTATAAGTTGTTCAAAAATGAGCGGACCTCGCTCGTGGATGTATGCAAGATTAAAAGATGGCATGCTTAATCCAGATTTTTTGAATGGACTGGAAGAATTTATTGGATTTGCATGTAGCCAACCCGAATGGATGGATGGGCCTAGGATTAGGTGCCCCTGCAACTTATACAGGTGTCAGAATAAAGCGTACAGGGATGTTGAAACTGTAAAGGTGCATTTATGTAAAAAGGGGTTTGTTCCTGGATATGATATTTGGTACTGTCATGGTGAAACAGAGGAAATGGGTGCTACAAGCCAACAAGTTTCTATTCCTATTGATGAACCATGTGCGAATTTAAACAGATACGAAGAAATGGTGATGAATGCATCGGGTAATGAATTCAATCAGAATACATTTATGGAAGAACCAAATCCATATGCACAACAATTTTATGATATGCTTCGTGCTGCAAATCAAGAATTGTATCCTGGTTGTGAGAGTCATTCCCAATTGTCTATGGCTGCTCGGTTGTTGAATATTAAGGCAAAACATAGATTATCGGAAAAGGCGTTCAATGCTAGCTGGATTAATGAAGGAAGTTTTGCCAAATGATAATGTTTTAGCAGATAGTTTTTACTCAATGAAGAAGTTATTGCATGGCCTTGGGCTCCCAGTTAATAAGATCGATTGTTGCGAACAATTGTATGTTATATTAGGGTGAAGACTCAGACCTGAGATGTTGTAAGATTTGTGGGCAATCGAGATACACCAACGATGAAGGGGGAGCTAGTACAAGTAGGAGAAGAGTGTGCCTTATAAGAGGATGCATTACTTTCCTCTTACTCCATGCCTGCAAAGATTATACAGATCTGAGGTTACAGCTGCTGATATGAGATGGCATGCCGAACATGAATCTAAAGAAGATGAAATGCGGCATCCATTAGATTCAAAAGCTTGGAAGCATTTCAATGACATTCATCCTGATTTCGCCGACGATATAAGGAATGTGAGATTAGGTCTTTGTACTGATGGCTTCCAACCATTTGGTCAAGCGAGCCGACAGTATTCTTATTGGCTCGTGATACTGACTGTATATAACCTTCCTCCATGGAAGTGCATGAAAGATACTGCAATGTTTTTGATGGTTTTGGTTCCAGGACCATCAAATCCAAAGAAAAAGATTGATGTGTTCTTACAACCTTTGGTGGCCGAATTGAAATTGTTGTGGGAAACTGGAGTCATGGCCTACGATATTTCAATGAAAAAAATTTTATCATGAGAGCTGCTTTGATATGGACAATCAGTGACTTCCCGGCATATGCAATGTTATCTGGTTGAAGCACTGCTGGGCGTATGGCGTGCCCTTACTGCATGAATGATTCTGATGCATTCACATTGCAGAAGAGTGGTAAGCAGTCATTATTTGATAATCATAGAAAGTTCTTGTCTTCAAATCATCCTTATAGGAGAAACTTGATCGCCTTTCGAAAGAACAAAGCAGTCACAATTTGCCGAACCGGTTAGGTCTAGCACAGATATATTTGATACTATAGAGCATTTGGGGTTGAGGTATGCTTGGGAAGCCGATGCAGATAGAGTAATGGTCGTATATGTAAAGAACACAACTGGAAGAAACGGAGTATTTTTTGGGATATGCCGTATTGGAGCACAAATCTCATCCGGCACAACTTGAATGTTATGCATATTGAGAAAAATTTCTTTGATAACATATTTAATACGGTGCTAAACATCTCAGGAAAAACCAAAGACACTACAAAGTCGAGAGAAAACTTAATCAGTACTGCAGAAGAGCTGATTTGAGAAGGAATGCTGACGGGACCTATCCTAAAGCTGTTACACTTTGGCAGAAATTCACGAGAAGTTTTATGCAACTGGGTTAGAGGGTTAAAATTTCTAGATGGTTATGCTTCAAATATCAGTAGTGTGTGGACATGCATAAGCTCAAGTTGTTTGGCATGAAGAGTCATGACTGCCATGTTTTCATGCAGCGGTTATTGCCTATAGCTTTTCGTGAGTTGCTTCCGCACCATGTGTGGAAGGCATTGACGAGCTCAGCTTGTTCTTCAAGGATTTATCTGCCGCAGTCATTACTTCTGCATCCATGGTAAGGCTTGAGGATGAAATTCCAATTATTTTATGCAAGCTGGAGCGAATATTTCCTCCAAGTTTTTTTTTTGACTCAATGGAGCAGTTACCAATTCACTTGCCATACGAAGCGAGTATAGCTGGCCCCGTGCAGTATCGCTGATGTATCCTTTCGAGAGGTAAATATCTTAATAATCAGTTGTACATGTTCACATTTAAAATTTTATTTCATTGCGAGAAAGTTGGTTTATTCTATTTCTTACCTTTACGTGTAGGTACCTTAAAAAGTTAAAAAATAATGTGCGTAATAAGGCAAGGGTTGAAGGTTCTATATGCAATGCACACATAGTTAAAGAAGTTTCAGCTTTTGCCTTTCATTACTTTGAGAGTCACATCCACACGAGGAGCCAAATCTTGGTCGTAACGACGACGTATGTGTGGACGAAGGACAACCTAATGATGGTAGAATATCAGTTTTTAAATATATCGATCGTTCATTTGGGAGGCAGAGTCAAGAGATTTGAGCGATGCGGAGTATAATGCAGCGCATTATTACATCCTAATGAACTGTAGAGAAGTCGATCCATACATTGAGTAAGTATACACTTCATTACTTTAAATTATAATATACCTCACTATTTAATTGCTAACAGAAGTTTTAATTGTTATCATCCCTTTAGGATGTTTTGTAATAGAAAATGACAGATGACTCCCAACATCAGTCAAATTGCCATTGGACAGAAGTTAGAAACGGAGTTCGCTTACTGGTTTTATGAATATGTGAATAGTATCACTCATTCAATTACAATAATAGCTTTTATTTTTCGAATTGGTTGTGAATAGCTTATTAATTTGTAGGTAAATAGTCCATGGTTCACAATCGACAATATTTTCATTAAATGTCTAGCGCAATGGCCATTAAAGATCGTAACAACCTCTACTGGCTACTTTGTTATGGGTATAAATTTCAAATTGAACGACTAGCGTCTTCAAGAGGCACACAGAACTGGGATGTGTGTGTCAAAGGAGAAAGTGTTGGAGCAAATATGATGGATTATTACGGAAAGTTAGTAGAGGTGGTTGAAGTTGAATATCCCGGTTGGCCTATCAAACGAACCGCATTATTTCGTTGTGATTGGTTCGATCCGACAGTTCCTGTGGGTAAAAGGGTTCATAACGACTACAATCTAGTTGAAGTCAACCATCGCCAAAGATTGCAGAAATATGAACCATTCATCCTTGCATCCCAAGCTCAGCAAGTGTTTTACTGCGGATATCCAAGTTTGCGTAATAATAACAAGCGAGATTGGTGGGTTGTTTCTAAAATCCTTCCACGTTCAGCAATCATATTAGATGAGAGTTCATCAAGTCAATCACCTGAGTGCCATGCATTTCAAGAGGATAAGATGGAAATGCATGCAATTGAGGACGATACAAGGGCTCCTGAAACATCAGTTAGAGATCAAATGGTGATTTCCAAGAAATTGAGGATGCAAATGTTTGATTTTCTTCGATGATAATGACAGAATCACAATCCGATACGACATCAGATGTTGAACCAACATTTGATGAAACAAATGACACTGATTAAACATAGAGGTTTATTCAATTTTAATTTATTTTTATAAGTGCTAAATTTTTCATATTCAATCATTATTCGTAATTATATTGCATGCATGGTTCTTTAGTATTTTCAGTATGTCGGGCCGAGATAGATCTTCTGCCGATGGACAGAGCGAGCAGGGACGTGGCCCTACCGCATCAAATCACTTCATGAGCATTGGAGATAGAGAATTCAGATCTGCAGCCTTCGTGTCTCATAGCCGATCGGCACAGACATCTGAGAGTTCATCCCACGTCAGCCGTACCGTACTTCGACTGGATGTTAATGGGCAGTAAGTATATGATAATGTAAATATATTTATGTGTTACCAGGCATTTACTTATAATATGAATTTTTTTGCAGCTTTATTGAGCAGCATTCTGTATCGAGTCGAATCAGCTTCATATTCCAGATCCGTGCTGATCCCACTGGCTACGATTGGCATCATGTATCTGCGGCCATGAGGAGTTTTATTTTTCAGAGTTTCAGTAAATTTATTAAATACAATTTATTACTGATTTAAAATAACTAATCTTGATATATTCTTAAACTAACTATTTATTTAAATGCAAAAAAGTTTACGTGGGACCCAACCATCCATGATGCCGTTAGGATAGCATGGAATGCTCTTGCGGCACGCCGATACTCCGACATGCTTCATCGTTGGAGGAGATCGGACGATCGCCCTGTGCATGTGCCGGAGGGTATTTGGCACGACTGGCAGCAGGTGTGATAGTCTGAGGCCCGGCAAAGGAGGTCCGCATCAGCTACCACGAACCGCCGATCCGAGAAAGCCGGTTGTGGCATGGTCTCTCCTGCCACACTGTGGGGTCCATTTTCATTCAGGAGCACAGACGGCGTATGGTAAGAAAACATCAATAATTTAATTACAAATTTAGTCATTTGCATGTACTTACATTTATATCATTTCTTCTGCTTTTGTAGTCTGAGCGAAAGGGCAGAGATCCTAGTGAGTTCAACCTATTCAGGGCGACACACATCAGAAATGATGGTACCTGGGTCGATGCACGATCACAGGAGGTTGCGGTAATTTGACTTATATTGTAACTGTTTAATTTATTAACCTTTATTCAGGTTCGTATACTATTCATTTATAATTCAAAGGCACGAGTCAAGGAGCTTCAGTCCCGGGCATCGCAGGTCGACTCCACTGATGGGGGGCCGCCCATCGAACTCTCACCAGAGGAGAGTCCACGTGTGTTTTTGAAGCTGTTGGTGCCCAGCCGCAAGACCGTAGGGTCTACGGTCTGGGCGCTAAAGCTTCTAGATATTATTTCGGCTCCGCTTTGCACTATTCTGGCGATATTCCTCCTGATCGTTTAGACGATATTCGAAGATCTATTACGAAGAAGGTTCGGCAGGAGATTCGGCAGGAGGTTCGACAGAAGCTTGCAGACATGAGAGAGCAGATGCGTCAGATGCAAGATTTGGTTCGCCAAATGTCGCAGGGTTCATTCCAGCCTCCGCAGCCTTTCCGTGATCGTGACAGTGCGATTCTTGATGTATTTTTTTCTATTTGTGTATCCAAACTTGTCATTATTAATAAAATAAAATTTTATGCATTATCGAAAATTTTGTAATGACTGTTAGCGATAATATTTCAATTGAATAAAATTAAATTGCATTAAGAGTTTTAAATAATATTTATTTTTTTAACAAAAAGTTTTTCATTATAATTTTATTTTAAAAAATAAATTCATAAATTTGTGACGCATATTGTGTCACTAAATTGAATAATAATTTAATTTTTTTAAATTATTTTTTGGTTGCAATTTTTTAAAAAAAGAAAATTAAAATTTTGTGACGCATTTGCGACGTAAATTGCATCACTAAATTTTAATTTTATTTTTAAAAAAATTGCAACGAGAAATTTTTTTCTCGTTGCAATTTTTTTAAAAAAAAATTTATAAATTTGCATCGCAAAAATTTCTCGTTGCAATGTTTTTAAAAAAAAATTATAAATTTGCATTGCAAATTGCATCGCTAAATTGCGATGCATCAATATGCGTCGCAATATTGCGACTCATATTGATGCGTCACAATTTAGCGACGCATCTTTATGCGTCGCAATATTACGACACTCTGGGATGCGTCGCAATATTGCGACGCAATTGTGCATCGCAATATTGCGCCTCAATATTGATCGTCGCAAATGAGTCGCTAAATTGCGACGCATTGAGTCGCTAAATTGTGACGCAAAAAATAGTTGCAAATACGTCGCTAAATTGCAACGACGAAATTTTCGTCGCAAAATAGTGACGCATTTAGTTGCGTTGCTAGGAGTCGCTATTTAGCGACGAAACTGCAACGGATAGCAGTTTGCGATGAAAGTTACAATGACGACCAAAATGCGTTGCTAATGCATCGCTAAATCGATTTAGCGACGCTTTTTGGCGTCGCTAAAATGAAATTTTCTTGTAATATGCTACAGAGAACTATTCTTTCAGGGAAACCAAACTTAACATGGAAAGACATAAGCTTCAAGAAATTATAAGGACACAAGAGAAGCTTGCAATGATTCAGAGGTAGATTTCAATAGGAATGACAGGCCAAAGATGATGGTAAAACTTATCCCACATAGTTGGATCATGCTTGATGATTGTAGTTCGTCTCAAGGGTAGCAATATCAATAGGGCCCTTCCATCATGGGAATTAACGAGCATGCAGCCACCACATGCAAAAGACAAGCCTGACATGTTTGAAAGGGACCAAAATCTTGCTCTTGAATTAATTAAAGCATAAAAGAAACTTTTTATATCTTCTTTAGAACAATTTATGAATGAAAATAGACATATATTAATATTCAACTGGAGAAGAGTTTTAATGGGTTTCATAGATCTTAGAGTTTATGTGCACAAATCAGCTGCTTATCAGTGACATTACTGAAACAGAAAAGGAACAGCGATGATTGCATTGAATATAACTAGTTTTTAGTGTATAGAGACTTGATTAGAAGCTACAGAGTATAGTGTTGCCCTTACAAGAAATAGAGTAGCCTTATGAGGGTCTATCCTATAAATCAACTGTCTATCAATGAAACTATTGAAAGAGAAAAGGGCAATGGTTACATTGAGTATAACGATTTTTTTCAATGTACAGAGACTTTATTAGAAATAAAGAGTAGAATGTTGAACTTAAAGAAATAAAGAAGCCTTGAGAGTATGTGTTTCTCCAGTTGCACCTACGACCAGGGAAGAATTTTAATAGGCTTCATAGATCTTAGAATATTGCAAGCATGTCTATCTATCTTCCTTTCAGGAGCAGTGGGTGAGACATACTATAAATCAACAGCCTATCAATGAAATAACTGAAAGAGGAAGAAAAGGAGTAATGATTGCATTGAATATAACTATTTTTTTAGCATATAGAGACCTGATTAGAAGAAAAAAAAAAAAGAGTAGGATGTTACACTTATAAAAAATAAAGAAGCCTTGAGAGTATTACTCAGTTCATCATAAGTTGCACTGTAAGTCCATAGGGGCAAAACAAATCAATGATAAACTCACTAATATCCTTTGAATTAACGAAAAACCTTTAACTAATGTCAATAGGAAATCATACGCTGTTGGTATAATCAGGCCAAAGACCTTTTCGCTTTTTCTTTAGTTGAAGATGTGTATACCAAAACACCAATTTCGATGACTGAAAATTTTTTATATATAAAAAAAGAGAGAGAAAGTAATAGAAACAAAGATCAGTGATTTTACCGATTGAAATCGCATGTCCTCTGAGACTAATTAAACAAAAGTCCATGACATAAAATGAAAGGAGAACATGGTAATCCTATAAGATTCACCAAGCACCTTCAAGAACCTAAGCGGCAAGTCTCCTCTGGTCCTTGCGCGGCGAGCCGGTCAGGCTCCCTTATGTTAGTCAGAAAAGCCAGCCTCCCTTCCTCTGTGCATCCCAGCCATCCCCCCGGCCATTTCATCTCTTCCTCCCAATATCCTCTCATCGCCCTCCTCCCACCATCCCAATGGCTTTGTAGGCCTGCCATTCCATTAACCCCAATCAACATAAAATTCACATCCATGAAACAAAACAAAATTTCACCTCAAAGATAGAGTTCAACATATAATTTTCTCAACAAATGATTTAACAAAGACCCATAACATTCAATTGAATTGGGAGGAAAGAAAAAACCCTAACAAAATCGCATAAAACCCAGTAGTTTTCGACTTGAATTTGAATACCCAAAGATTTTAGCTGGTTTGGAGCTTGGATGGAGAAATAAAACCCTATCATGTTCAACCTCCAAGAAAGAATAAGAATTGGGGCCAAAAGTCTATCCCTTGGTAAAGACTAACCCTATTAGTTCCATCGTTTTGCAGATTGGAAACAAAAAAACAAAACCAACAAATCAATTATCCATTAAAAATAAATAAATCCACAAGAAATTGGATAAATAAAGCATGCCTGTCATGGTATTCATCTCTGTTGAACACAAGGAGAAGCCGGTAATCAGGGTGTGCTTGCCAAATCCATGCAGCTATACACATCCTCTCTCCAAAGCTCTCTCTGAAATTTTTCGCGGGCGAAACAGAGAGATTAGAAAATGGGAATCAAAAAAGCCTACTTGACCGACGGTCAAATGCCTCCCCTTCTGAATGGAGAGAAAAAGCAGGGTGGGAAGAGAATTAGAGGAAAAAATGCGAGCGAAAAAATATATCTTGGATAAAATAAAAAAAAAAGAAAAAATAAAAAAATAATGGATTCTATTTAAAAGTTTTTTTTAATTAAAAAAATTATGAAAGAAAACTTAATCTCTAGAACTCAAACATGATGTTTGGCAATTTGACAAGACTCACAATTTAATGAAGATAGTTAGATAAATAAGAATAAAATTTCTTTAACATAAGCAATGAATGATGACTCAATCGACAATGTACTTCAAAAGGGTTACAACTTTAGAATAAGCAATAAACTTTGTTACTTATGTATCAAGAATCTAGAGGCCTTCAGTCTTATGTCCTTTACCAATAATCCTCTTCATCATAAGATCTTAAATAGATAAAAATCAGGACAGAATGTGGTACAATAATTAAGAGAACAAGTAAGTTTACTGACGAAGACTAAATTAAAAGCAAAACAGGTAAACTTAAAATAGATTTTATAGGAATTGAGAATGTTAGAATAATTGTGTCGGATCCTAAAATACAAGATGTAGACCCATCTACTAGAGTAACGGTAGAACTAGAAGCATGTGACTTAAAAGAAGAAAATAGGTTAGAATTACCTGTCATGTGATCTGTGGCACTAGAATCAATGATCCATTTGAAAGATGAAGAAATAAGACATGTGCTCATTTTACCCAAATCAATTATCACAGTAATAGAAGTAGATGAAGACTTTAAAGATTTTGATACGGTGAGAACTTGGTATACTTATCTGCAGATATTAAAATGAACTCAAAAGCATCATTAGTAGAGGCAACATGGACTGACTGGTTCGATTGATTCTTGTGCTGCAACTTTCTATAATCTTTCTTCATATATCCTGGTTTATGACAATAGTAACATACAACACTTCCCATATCTTGTCCTCAAGTACTAAGATTTTGATCATTACTATTTGAGTCTTCCCCTCTATTGCCATGTCTATATAGTCTCCCAGATTCAGAAGTGCGGCTGACAAGAGCACTATTAGGCTGAGCAGGAGCTAAATTTTTTGTGCAAAGTACCCTACTAAAAGCTTCCTTCAAAGAGGATATCTCAGGGCTAGAAAGAATTTAAAATTTAGTAGCCTCAAACTCAGAAGGAAGACAAGCCAAGAAGCTCATAATCGCATCTTTCTCTCTGAGCTTGCTGAACTTTCACATCAGTACTAAATGTAAGTAGCATATTAAGTTTCTCATGAGTTTTCTTAAAATCCATAAAGTAGTCAGTGAGGGATTTGTCACCTTTTTTTGCACGATAAAAGGCTTGGCATACCTCATAAGTGCATTTAATATTTTTCTTGCCAAAATACACAAACTTCAAATAATTCATCAATTCTTTCACAAATTCACAAAATGATTTATCAAACCAACCGTCTCACCATTAATAAAATTACATATTTGCAAAAATAGACTGGCATCCTCTCTTAGACATGAGGTTTTTGAGTCATCACTAGGTGGATCATCAGTTAAATAATTATTCATAGCAATATTCTACAAATAAATCTAATAGTTTTACTCCAATCTAAATAATTAGATCTATTAAGTTTATGTTTTATGATTTTTGACATCACAGGAATCACATCAGACACAACAATAGACTTCTTTTCCTTCATATTATCAACGGGGATGGCCTTGACGGTCTATACCAATTTCCACCCCCGTTAGAAAAAACATCCTCATTCCCCGCCCCGTTAAGCTGTTATAGTTAACGGAACGGGAATGGGGATACCCGATCGGTA
This sequence comes from Calamus simplicifolius, assembly GCA_900491605.1. Classification (NCBI taxonomy): domain Eukaryota; kingdom Viridiplantae; phylum Streptophyta; class Magnoliopsida; order Arecales; family Arecaceae; genus Calamus; species Calamus simplicifolius. The sequence continues at coordinate 711,771 of UESW01004123.1, forward strand.
AATGGGTATCCACTGGGTACCCGTTTGCATGTTTACATAAAAAAATAAAATTATTTTATTATTTATAATTTATTAAAAATTAAAAAAAAATAGGATAAGATGAAGACTAATCGAGAACAAGCAAATGATGATATTGATATATAAGAGATTCTTCGACTTATGGGATAAGGAAGAAAGAACGAAAAGTGAGAAAGAAAAACTAACAAAAAGGAAAATCAGAAAATAAAGATTTCCAATGCAACAACCATAAAAAAAGAATACATTCAAATTTCAAAGCAAAAAATAAAGAGATATCTTTCTTTAAAAATAAAGGAAAGAGATGAGCATATCAAAGAAAGAAAAAGGTATTGGAGGGCATCGATGGGGCAGCGATTGGTGAAAATAGACAATGGACTGATGGAGCTAGGTTGTCCGAACTTCAGATCGGCTGCATGAAAGAGTTAGGATTATATATATTTTATTTATTTTAATTTTTAATTTTTAATATATTAATTATATATATATATAATTTAAATATATTATATTAAAGTTAATAGGGACAAGGATGGGTAAACAATGATGGGGTGAAGAATATCGTTCCCGGGCCGTTTACCCGTTTAGCCGTTAACGAAAAATCTCTGTTACCCATTAAGTCATTTTAGACCGAGGATTCTCTGATTGTTAAAAATGGTACCGTCGGCTGGGTAAATGGTCAAAAAAAAAATTTGTCATCCCTAATCGACATTAAATGAAAATCGGTTTCATGATATAATTTAGTTGCATGGACAACTACTTGTACAATGAAACTCTTATTTAAGTTATTTATTTATTTCTCATTGGGGTGTAGACATTATTATTTGACTTTTGAGAAATGATAAAAAAAAATTTTGGACTCTGAATAAACATAGGATTTATTCATTAAGTTATGTTGTCACATTTGACATAGTGGTAAAGGAGTTGAATGCATTGTAATACATGGAAGATAATACTCAATTATAGAGGACCTATCACTATATTTTTTTTTTTTTCAGTGTTGAGGATGTGGATTAAGATAAATATATGAACAAAATGGGAGAATGTAGTATCCAGTAGGTGATGATCCTGTTTATTTTATTTTATTTGGTAACTACTTGTAGATAACTCCATCTTCTGGAGATAACTCTCAACAATATTTATTCACTAATTAATTAAGTGATAACTATATTTCTTTTAAAAAATTAAAAGGTTTGGGAGTAGGCGATAGAAGGAGTTAAAAAGTCTCTATAAATAGAGATTCCTTTTGAATATTTTTATTATCATTGTATCATACGTGAAAAAATCATACGGAAGCTAGAGAAAAATTGGGTCCCTGATCAAGCATCATTGTGCGATTGCTCATTGATTGAAAAACTCAATCAAGATCTTCAAGAGGTAGATCACAAATAAATTCAATGGTTTGAGATAATGCATTGATCCTGTTATTTCATGATTAATCTATACAATATACCTATGTACATTTTAAAATTTCTAACATGCATGCCAACACAAAATTATTTAAATGTGTGCACAAGCATTTCAGGTAGGTTGTACGGCAAAAGATTATAAGATGAAGAAGATCTTGGGGTTTACTGGGTTGACATTGAAGCCAATGTGATTTTGCTTTACGCTTGGCCATCAGTCATGCATAGGCGTGCACGAAAACATGCATTGAAAAATGTCGTACATTTACTCTACATAATATGCACATCTCCACACTTTATGTGCCAACACAAATCTTGATGCATGTTTAGGCGCCTAAGAAAGTGTGTGATCGATCATCAAATAGTCCGACAGGCGTCGGCTTAACCCACTTCCAATGGCTTACATGTCTCTCGTGATTGAATTTTATAAGGGCGGAGTGCAAAAACATTTTTACCATCAAGAAGTTGGTATATTTTTGACGATCTCATGGAATCAAATGCGGGAGGGTGGCTGTTTTTTGAAAAAATATGAAGAATATTTTGGTGCTGTGGCTGATCAAACTTTGCCAAAGATCCAAGTTGTAGAAGCAATCCATGACAATTTTTCTTTTTTTAAAAAAATGCTATCACTGGTCATACATGCTGCATTAGCATGATTAGAACACTTCAATACGTACATACATGCATAAATACATGCATGCATACATGTATACATATGAGCAAGTTTAGATATAACACAAGTAGTAATCGTTGCAACAATAATAATAATAAAAAAAAAAAAAGTACTATTGGCCGTAATTATAATTGCTGCTAATATCTTAAAAAAAGCAACAAATATTTTTATCAAAATCTTTTTATATATTGTTTTAAAATAGTATGGGTAATTAATACATTTGTAGTGTCACATGAGAATCAAATCATAACATCATCAAATTTTATTTACATTTATTAAAATTTTATGTACCACATGGAAATGAACCCATCTTCATTTCATTTAATTGAAAGAAACCACTCTACCACTATAACACCATCAAACTATATACCAAATAATAAATTTTATATATTTAGTTTACAAAGTATACTCATTATTGTGATATTTCATATTTTAATATTTATCCTCATATAATTTAATCCTTATCCATTTATTAAAAAATAAAAAAATAAATAAATCCACTTTATTCTTATGGTTCTTTTGAAAATATTTTTTTTAAATATTTAAATTATAATTAATCTCAACATATTCCTATATTTATATATTTTTTTCTTACAAGTTTTTTAAAAATAATTTTATTTATTTTGCAACTCAATAGTTGAAGTGCTATGTATTATATAAATAAGCAACTTATAATTTTTTATATATGCCTAGTGCAAACTGTAGTTGGATTAGTAATCAACAAGTTTAGTCTAATTGGTAAGAAAAAAGGCAAGTTACAAACTGTTGCCATCGGGATCCGTCCTCCGACTCGGGCGCGATCGATCTCCTGGTCTGGGCTTCCTCCTGGGCGGACCTGCACAGAAGTCTTCGCGCGAGAGGCGGTTGGGGTGGCCCTCTATGGAAGACCCTCCAACGCTCAAGTCAGTGGGGATCGGTGATCAACAAAAATGAGGAGAGGGATCTCTTTGGGGAGTCTCTCCAGGGGTGAAGACCGAGAAGTCACGGGGGTTTCGGAGGAGGCTGCTGAGGTTTCCTCCTCCCCCGTCGTCGTTTTGTCCGATGATCGCGAAGGGGAAATGCCGCTGGCTCGAGGGCCCCTGCAGACGAGGCGGTCCAGTCCCCCCCATTGGAGGCCAGTGGTTCGGCAAGGTTACAGAAGGAGGTGGGAGCGACCTCCGCTTCCATCGAGGCAGGGGAAGAGGTCGCGACTGCTGAGATTCGGCCTGGGTCGCCGGTAGGAGAGCCAGCGGACGACGAGGATATGGCCGAGCCTGCCGAACCGACGACCAAAGTCCTTGGGGGGCTTTCTGATGAAGGGCCTTCCGCCGAGGGACAGAAGGTTCTGGGGGGAGCAGGAGTTCCTGAAGGTCCTGTCGTGGACAGGGGAATCTCTGAGGAGACGGAAGCAGAAGGAGAAGAAAAGGAAGAAGAAGGAGGAGAAGAAGATGATATCGGACCGATGCTTGCTACTGGAGCCAGATCTCCTGCGGCTTTCCCAGCTCCTCCCTTATCTGGTCTGCGAGCGCCGACCTTTCGGCTGTAGGAGCAATACGATTCGCCTGTTAGTTCACACAGAAACCAAGGATGAAGCCACACTAAATTATCAACTACGGGGTAATACTCATCGCAAGGATCGATGGGGCTCAATCCGGCCGCAAAGAGAGCGTCCTTCGATAAAAGAACGCTGGCTGGAGCGCCTGACTGCTGCACAGCACAACCAAATCCCTCTTCTCCGAATCAGTTAATTCTGGGTGCGCTTTCGGATCCTTCACGTACTGCCCCCACACCCGAGGGAAATCCAAACCGATGTTCCCCCTGACTATGAAGAACCGCGACTTCCACTCCTTTATCGACGATGGGTTGTCCGATATCATCTTGAAGGATCTTCGGGGACCGATGTAAGGCCATTCTGAGGCCCTCCCGGAGACTAGATTGAAGCACACCCTGAATAGTGAGAGGATCGCGGTCACTCCAAGGTGCTTGCACAACGAGATAAACCCGATGAGGTTGCGCCAACTGTTGGGGGCCACCATGGTGAAACATATATTGTAGAACTTCATCACCTCCCGTACTAACAGATGAAGGGGGAACCAGACCTGCCCTCAGGCTTTCCTCATAACAGAAAGCCCCATCCCCTAATCCGAATGTCACCCTATCCTCAACCGCCGGGGGCAACAAGACGACATCCTGGGGGATCTTGTACAAGCGGCGCATCCATTCCAAATCCGCTGAGGTCACCTCCGAAGCTTGGTCGCTTGGGCTCACCATATCTTCAATCGCAAGATATGCTAAACAAAATCACAGCGAGAACAGAAAGACGAAGTTCTTCAAAGGAGAATGAAGGGGGTACTATAAATAAAGATAGTGCCGCCACGACTCCGTTTTTCCAATCGAAACCGCCTCAGGATGAGGACGAGACGTCCCAACCTAGGCGTCCGGAACTGTCGCTACGGGCACCGTGAAAATCAAGATTTCCCACGCAGTGCTTCCCCAGCCATTGCCTTCGCCCCTAAGGAATGAAGGATCCGCCTCGGAAAGGCAAGATTACCCCACGCATTAATTAGGGCATCATTGCGCAGGCAATCAAATACGCGTCCCCAAATGCAGATCGCGCCACCTAAGCCTATACTCTCTACATCCGAAGCTACGCTTCGAACTAGGGAGTGGGGGGCATGTATTGAGGGGTAGAATCGTTATTGCATTGATAATCGTGCAAAGGGGCTAAGATCAGCCACATCCCTCCGCCCGCTACGATATGCACCCGAGGAACAATCTAAACTAATATGGTTCGTCAGACCATGCGACCTCTGACTCGGTCTTTTCGGGTTTCCATAGCATGACCTTTCCGAACTACTCATAACTCGACCTTCCCCGAGCTTCCCATAGCTCGGCTCCTTCCGGGCTTCCATAGCTCGGCTTCCCCGAGCCTCCCATGGTTTGGCTTTCCCCGAGCTTCCCATAGGTCGGCTCCCTCCAGGCTTCTGTAGCTCGGCTCCCCCGAGCTTCCCATAGCTCGGCTTTCCCCGAGCCTTCCATGGTTCGACTTTCCCCGAGCTTCCATAGCTTAGCTTCCTCCGAGCTTCCATAGCTCGGCTTCCCGAGCCTCCCATGGTTCGGCTTTCCCAAGCTTCCCATAGCTCGACTTCCTCCGGGCTTCCGTAGCTCGGCTCCCCGAGCTTCCCATAGCTCGGCTTTCCCATGCCTCCCATGGCTCGGCTTCTCCGAGCTCCCACAGCTTTTTTTCCCCGAACTACCTATAGATCGGCCTCCCTGAGCGATCCATGATCCAATACTCACCTCCGCGGAACCTGACGCGGGAGAGCCTAGACCTATCGTAACAGAATCCCAAGCAAAGAATTATATTGAAGAGTGGCCTAGGACCTAATATAGCTATCTGGGACCTGCGCATCTATCAGATCTCAGGCCATCAAAGAGCTCTCCTAGCCATCGATCTCTTAACGAGCAAGATACGGATCCCATCGGCCCCACAACGGCCTGATTCGATTCATCCCCGTATCCTAACAACCTTCGAACCTTTCAGAAGACGCTCAAGATCCAGGTGACTGCCTATAAATACGACACCACCAGATTCTCTCAGGTATGCGCTCACTGCCCCTGGCTCACTCTCACTCTCTCACTCTTCCCCACTGCTCGTCGGTGCTCCCCTAGAGCTCCCGATCGGCCACCCCTGGAGAGACTCCCCAGAGAGATCCCTCTTCCAATTTTCTGTTGATCACCGATCTCCACTGACTTGAGTATCGGAGGGTCTTTCACGGAGGGCCACCCCCAACGCCTCTCGCGCGAGGATTCTGTGCAGGTCCGCCCAGGAGGAAGCCCATACCAGGAGATCGATCGCGCCCAAGTCGAAGGACGGATTCCGGCGGCAACACAAACTAATAATTAACTAACAATTATCATAAATGTTGGGCAAGTATTTTTTTTTAAATATCATTGTTAGGGTCAATTACCAAAATTTTGCAACAAATCCTAGGATTAAATAGAAGGTACTCTAATCATATTTTTGTCATAGTATTTTTTTTAGTAAAATATCCAAACACTAAGTTTCTTCAGCTTCTCTGTACTCCATCTCATATGCCCATTTACTCCTGTATAAAAAAAAAACAAAAGTTATTTTCTTAAAAAAACTATGAAAATTAGAAAACAGAATGTTATATTCAAATGTAAAAATTTTTCAAATAAGAACTAGAGACCTCTATTTTTCAATTTTCTAACTTTATATTCAACTTTGGTGAATGGTTTTAACTTGTGTTCTATTGTTTTTCATTTAAAAACTATATGGAAAACATGGTTTCCAATCTCGTAGGTTAAAAATATTTTCTAAAACACAAAAATATCCTTGATCATTTGATAGAATTTTAAATATGTCCCAATACATATTATATAATTTTTTGATAAATGATTGTATTTTCTGATTTTTCTTTACCAAAGGAAAACTGGAAAGGAAAATGCAAAACAGAGATGGAAAATAGAAAATCAATTCCTACAACTAAACAGCCCCTTAATATTTTTTTATTTAGAAGGCCATAAGTTTGCGTCATCCTTGGAAATCAAAGCAAGGGCATCTTGAAGCATAATCAAATCATAATATCATAGAAAGTAAATAAATTGGGGCCTAGCATCAAGGCTACTACAATTAAATTTAGCCGCATATGTTAGGCATGGGACCAGCATATGGGCAAGCACTTAAAGAGTTCGTCAGACTTGATCTATGCTTAGCATTAATAGATAATTATGAATTTTTAGCTATATATCTTTACTTAAAATGCACAACATCTTGGCTATTAAATTTACCCCTCATACTCTATAGCCATTTTCATTGATTATTATAACAAAATCCCTTCAAATAAGGTCCATTGCAGCATTTCATAATAAATCTAATAACTGGGTTGATATATGTTTTTAAAAAAAGTCCTTTTAAAATTTCTTGAGATCTTGAGAAAAGTTTGCCAAAGAAGATAAATTTTACTATGATCAGTGAAAAACTTGAATGAAAATGAAGCCCCAAAAACATTTTTTTATGTTTAGTTGAAAATAACTTTACATATAAATATTAATTTTATTATAATTTTGAAATAAAGATTACATGAGAATTAGTTGGATATGAGTTATTAGATGGATATAAGAGAAAATAATAAAAAAATATTAAGGTATAGATTTAGTTTTTTGGTATCAAAACTTTTTCTAAAGAGAGAAAAAAAAATAGCATAGAAACATAGGCACTACCTTCTTCATGATTTGCATCTAATGTGTTGGACTTAAATTTAGTTTTTTATTTTTTGATGAAAGAAAAGATAAAATATATAATCCTTCATACATAATTTTTTTTAAAATCAAATATAAAAAAAAATTTAAATAAATTTTATTAGCTCATTCATATGCTAAACACTATATAATGGTTAAATTTAAAATCTTAGACTATTTAAGTTTTGTGTAACACCATCTAGACCCAAGTGGATCATCAAAACGATGTACTTCTCAACATTCATTCCCCAGTCCAACGTCTCCATCAATCAACATCATTTTCATCTGACAGCAGGCCGCCCCGCTTTCCGTGGTTCCAAACCCGCCTTTTTCTTCCCCCCAACGCTCTCCCGCCAAAACCCGCAAGCTGTCTTTTTATTTTTTTAAAAAAATATTTCTCTCAGATACTTCTCTCTCCAAAGCTTATCATCTTTAACATTTTTTCTTCCTCGATTTCTAGTTTTGCCCCTGATGGAGGGGATGGTGGTTGCCTATTGGAGTCGGACGTTGTTGCCCTAACACAATTTCATCTCGCTCTGAAGCCTTTCACGCTCTCCCTCGGTTTGGCTTGTCTATGGGTGGCCGGAGGCCAGCGGCGACGACAACACAGTCGGAGGTCGGGAACACGGAATAGATGACTGAAGTATATGACAGTTGCCTTGTGATAGGTACAAATAAAAAAAATAAGAAAAAAGAGGAGCTGTTTTTTAAACTGATACTTTTTGGCAACGAAACTTATTGCAAAAATAGTATTAAAGTAGAAAACATCATTGAAATGACGTTTTTCACTTCCACTTCCTTATCTCTGCTGTGCCACGCCAGTGAAAGCTTTTCGTTGGCATGGCGAAGCCACTAAAATCACCACTTGGAGTGGCGGTTTCACTACTGAAACCGCCACTTTAAGTGGCGATTTCAATTGGCGATACTTTAATGCCATAGGACAGACCAAGTGGTTGGCCCATCATCCCATGTCGATTGTTTTATAATTTTGCTATTTATGGGGCATGCGTGGATTTTGGAGGCATGTATCTGTTCAAAATTTGGTATATGTGACGTTGCCTGGTTAAACTTTAAAGTTTTAAAATATATAAGAGGAGTGGTGGCGGAGAAAAGCCATTGGTAATTGGAGTTTCAGTTATACTAGTGGCTCTGTATTGATGAGACCGTTCAATAGTTATTTTAATAATTATTTAATATATTGTATTATAATAATGCTTTGAAATTCTAATCGTCATATCAATTAAAATATAAATTTAATTATACAATTAATAATGTGAATAAATATCATTGAAATGATCCATATTATACATGATATATGTTGTTAGGATGATGAGTTATCTATTATATTTAGATTGATCTAGTGCTTCGAAAGGAAAATAGTAGCTGATATTATATTTAATTACACAGATGTAGGAAAATAGTAGCTGATATTATATTTAATTACACAGATGTAGCAACCCAAGAGGGAGGTGAATTGGGTATTAAAAATTTAATTACGCAGATATGTGCTTATCAAATTTTAATTGGCAGCGATGTAGTGATGTGAACACAAAATTTCACATAGATAAAGCAAACAATCAAACAGGAATTTTTATAATGATTCAGTGCTAACCCAGCACCTACGTCCACTCCCCAAAAACCTTTAAAAATTTTACTCCAATCGTAATACCAACAATTACAATCCCTAGCCTTACCCGGCTAGTCCTTTTGTTTTACGGCACAAGAAAGCCAAACCCTAGCCTTACCAGGCTAGTCCTCTTATTTCATGGCACAAGGAAGCCAAATATAATAGACATACCATAGTGGTTCAAACTAGGTAGGAAAGCACAAGGTTTCGTCTCTACGGTTGCTTTAAGATTGGTGCATCCGTCTCCCTTCGTCCTGATCGCCGGTGATCGTCGTCGACCCTATGGCTAACTCGAAACCAGATTGTCTTTACTGATGAAGTGGTTTCATCTCAGACTATTATCCACACTGCTGGCTTTCTTGCTATGGAGTACCTTTGCTCTGATTCGAGTAGTCACTCTGATAGATCGGGCCTCTGGGATTTCCCTGCTATTTCGGTAGCGCACCATTCTATGGTTTTTATCTCTTGGGAGCCCCACCCCCAGGTTATGTCAAAGTGAACTTTGATGATACTGTGTCGAGCCGTATTGCCGGATCTGGGTTTATCATCAGGGGGCCTGAGGAAAAGCTGCTCGCGGCTGGTGGACATGGCTCTCTCGATATTTCGATTCTTATGGCAGAGTTGCAGGCTGCTTGGGCGGCATCACCAATGCTGTTCGCATTTTGCGCTCTTATCGGGTGGTTATTGAGGAAGATTCTCTTACGGTCATCCACTGGATTAGACGGGATGTTGATCTATGTTCCTCCTATAACCCCCTGATCAGTGATATATGGGCTTCTCTCCAGTCTACCTATGCTCCATTGATCCATTATGTCTATAGGGAAGCCAACGCTGCAACAGATTGGGTTGCCTTGGCTGTAGTTCGCCATTCTGGTCAGTGAAAATGGCATCCTGGTGACCCCTGCCCGATTATTTTGGAGCAAATTTTGTACTATGATACTTCGGGTTTGACTCATCCTAAAGTGATGTGATCGTCCGCTTGTAACAATATATATATATATATATATATATATATCAGCAACTATTTTCCTTTCAAAGCACTAGATCAATCTAAATATAATAGATATAACTCATCATCCTAACAAAATATATCACGTATAATATGGATCATTTCAATGATATTTATTCACATTATTAATTATATAATTAAATTTATATTTTAATTGATATGATGATTAGAATTTCAAAGTATTATTATAATACAATATATTAAATAATTATTAAAATAACTATTGAACGGTCTCATCAATTCAGAGCCACTAGCATAACTGAAACTCCAATTATCAATGGCTTTTCTCCGCCACCACTCCTATATATTTTAAAACTTTGAAGTTTAACCAGGCAACATCACACATACCGAATTTTGAACAGACACATGCCTCCAAAATCCATGCATGCCACCATAAATAGCAAAATTAACAAACGGACGTGGGATGATGGGCCATCCACTTGGTATGGCATTAAAGTATCGCCAATTGAAATCGCCACTTGAGTGAAATTGCCACTCCAAGTGGCGATTTTAGTGGAATTGAAATCGCCACTTGGAGTGGCGATTTCACTATTGAAATCGCCACTTCAAGTGGCGATTTTTGCACTGAAATCGCCACTTTAAGTGGCAATTTCTAATCGGCATTCGCCACGCCAGCGAAAGCTTTTCGCTGGCATGGCGCAGCGGAGGTGAGGAGGTGAAAGTGAAAAATGCCATTTCAAATAGCGTTTTCCACTTTAACACCATTTTTGCAATAAGTTTCGTTTCCACCTTCTTTCTTTAAAACCAGCTTTCGCTGGCGTGGCGCAGCGGAGGTGAGGAGGTGGAAGTGAAAAATGCCATTTCAAATAGCGTTTTCCACTTTAACACCATTTTTGCAATAAGTTTCGTTTCCACCTTCTTTCTTTAAAACCGATGCCAAAAGGCACCGGTTTAAAAAACAGCTTGGAAAAGAGAGCCCTCTGTTCCCTTATGATGGTGGGTTTAGAGGAGGAGCTAGTGGAGGAGGCTTAGATGGTGGAGCTGGGTTATGTCACGGTCGTAGGCTTGGCGGAGGTGGGTTTGGTGGAGGAAGTGCTGGTTGACTTGGTGGCAGCACTGGTGGTGGTCGGTTCGGTAGTGTTTGAAAGTGTTGGCGGCGAAGCCGGAGGTGAGATGTGTGAAGGATAATTTTTTATTTGTGAAAGTTTTTTTCTTTCTGGGTGTGGGTGCGCGGGTTACGTGTATAATATATTAAAAAAAAGAAGAAGCTAAACTATAGGTTTAATTCTCAAAATTAGAATGATGTATCATTTTGATTCATGATTTTTAAAAGTTGCAAAGTAATTCTATATATTTTTTATTCTTTTTATAGTTCTTACCACTGCAAAAATATCATTTGATTCTATCCCATGTAATAGCATGTGCCATTCATGATGATAAAATTAAATTAAAATTCATTACTAGCCCATTAACCTAAAATTAATCATCCATTAATAAAAATAAAAATTCCTTTCTTTCCCTTCTCCCCTCTTTTTCGTCCTATTCGTGCTTGCATTCCCTCAGCTCGGCACCATCGCCGCCCGCCCTTCGCATTCCGCCGATTGCCGATGCCACTCACCTTCCGCCCCTTATTGATCGTTGTTCGCCTCCTACTCCCCGCTCCAAACTTTCTTCTAGAGTTTCAATCTTACTCTCTATTGTATGTCAAATTTGTTATCAATATTCTGCATTAATACTCTACAATCTAGCTCATAGGTAGCTTCCTTTGGTCACCATGCTCCATGATCTTCTGATATGGAAGATTATATTGATGAAGGGTAAAATTATCATTACACTAACGCTCATGCACATGACAAAAAGGTCGAGACCAATCTCGATATCCGATCAATTAGTTGTCATATCTGGGAAACAGCGGAGCCGAACCGCTTTTGGCAGATCCGAACCATTCTCATGCCTTGGTGAACCGAGCTATTCTCAAGCCTCGGCAAACCGAACTATTCAAATGCCTCAGCAAACCGAGCTATTCGAATGCCTCGGTAGACCGAGCTATTCGAATGCCTCGGTAGACCGAGCTATTCTAACGCCTCGGCAGACCGAGTTATTTCTATGCCTCGGTCAGACCGAGGCATTCGAGCGCCTCTGCGGAACCAAGCGCGAGAGAGTTCAAATTCGTGATAGCTTAACAAGATCTTGAGCAAAAAATTATACAAATAATACCAGAAGTGGCCTAGGGCCTATAGAATCGCTGAATCTCAAAGCATCAACCATCTCTCCTAGCCGTCGATTCTCTAACTAACTAGATACTGATCCCACTGGCTCCGTAACAAACTTGATTCGAATCCGATTCGAATTTGAATGGTTTTTGGACCCCCTATGATGCGCCCAAGGAGTCAGGTAATCGCCTATAAATACCCTTGTCCTAAAGCCTCTTTGGTATGCTCTCACTGACACTGTGACTGAAAACTCCATTGAAGCTCGAGCAGAGTTCTGAGTTCTCGAGAGGCCACTCATCTTGAGGAACTCTTCTGCGAGAGCCTTACCTCAATCTGCTTGTTGTGAATTTCCACTAACATGGGCGTCGGAGGGTCTTCGCAGAGGGCCACCTTAGACACTCTCTGCGTGAGGACTGTCTTGTAGGTTCTGCCCGGACGAGAGATCAGTGTCCAGATCCAGAGTTGAGCTGCATCCAAGTTGGAGAACGGATTTTCGCAGCAACAGATTGACGCTAGAAGGAGGGGCCTCAAGTCCCATAAACTTATAATCCAGGAGACAAGGTTCAAAATCAGAAGAAGAATCCTCTAATGGCCAATCGAAAGAGAGCACATCCGATGCTCAAGATCATGCTACCTCTCAAAGGCCTGATCCAATCAATAATGTAGCGCCTCCGCTACCACCACCGGCCGAGACCCACTCACCATCGGCAATAGCAGTGACGCAGGACCAGTTTGCTACACTGGTTCAGCAAGTCCATACACTGACCCTGCTGGTCCAGGGGCTCCATGGAGCTTTTCACCCAGCTATCCCTGTTTCACAATTTCATGAGAAGGTAGCCGCTCCCGTTCCCCCAGTAATTTCTTCTTCTAATACGTCCGGAGCTGTGGATCATCTTCATCGACCCGCAAGGGCCAAGCCAGCACCGCAGTGGGCTGGAGAGAAGAGCCCGATTAAATCTCGATGAGCTCATTCTCTTTCTCCGGAGTCTTCCTAAGATTCGACACCACTACCATCTTTCCATCGCCCAATCCCTCATACTACTCTGGATGAAGGGATCAGGTAGCAGATGCAAGAGATGCGTCAGGAGTGGCATCAGGAGCTGGACGCCGCTAGGCAAGCCCCTCCATCCCAGCCAAAAGCGAAGCAGGGCCTCCCTTTCTCTAAGGAAATCATGCGGAAAGTGATCCCTCTTTATGTCAAACTCTCCACCATCGAACCATATCATGGATCTACTAATCCTGATGACCACCTGAGTAGTTTCAGATCCATCATTATGTTCCATGGAGCATTAGATGCGATCCTATGCCGAGCCTTCCCTCTACTCTTAGAGAATCTTTTAGAACCTGGTTTAACAGCCTGAAGCCAGGTTCCATTGATTCTTTTGACGAGCTGAGCCGCTTATTCATCAGCCAGTTCGTTAGCAGCCATCACCAACGACGGAGATTTGATTCCCTCTCCGAGGTCAAGCAGCAAGAGGAGGAATCTCTGAAGAACTACCTCGGCCGTTTCAACACGACCCTGTTGGAGGTCGACCACCTTAATCATGAGGTGTCCATGTCTGCTCTGGCGGAAGGAGTGGCGAATGAAGGAGACTTCTACCTAGCCTTAGAAGTCAATTACCCGAAGAGCCTCTCTGATAAGATGGCCTTGGCGGATAAGTATGCTAGGGTTGAGGAGTCGCGAAAGACAGCCCAAGCCGAACAATCGAAGAAGAAGGAGGCGAAAGGCTTGGAGAAACATCGATCCTTCCGCCATGCAAGCCCACCTCGTCGCCTAAGAGCTCCTCCACCACCACCTCGAGATCGAACCCGGAGCCCGGTTCGAAGGTTCGATCGATACACTCCTCTTACCGTGCCAAGAGCACAGATCTTGATGGAGATTGAGCACCAGATTCCTCGGCCTCCTCCTCTTCGAGGCAATGTGACTCGGCGAGATATGACCAAGTACTGTCGCTTCCATCGAGATCATGGGCATGACACCGAGAAGTGCTAGCAGCTCTAGAATGAGATTGAATAGCTCATCCGATGGGGCAGGCTGAACGGATTCAGGAGGGCGCCTGAGCCAAACAATGAAGGGGATCGCCAGCTCGAGCCTCGCCAACTCCCTCCACCGAATCCTTCAATCATCGGCAATATTAATATGATAGCGGTGGCCGGTTCATCGTTGAATTGGCTGAACGAGGAAGAAAACCCACCGAAGAAGACTCGAGTTGATGAGCTTTCTTTTTCTAATGAGGATCTCCGAAAGGTATAGTACCCCCATGATGATACCTTAGCTGTATCTCTGAATATGAACGGTTATGATGTACAGCGCATTTTGATTGATAGTGGAAACTCCGTTAATGTTTTGTATATTGATGCTTTTGTGAGATTAAAATTATGGATGGAAAGCCTTCGAACCATAGAATATACCCTAGTGGGTTTTACGGGTGACGTCATAGTCCCCGAGGGAGTTATTACTTTAACAATTCGAGCAGGCACTTGGCCCAGTGTAGCCACTACACTCATGGATTTTCTCATGACCAAGCTTCGGTCCCCTTACAACGCCATCCTTGGCAGGTCAGGGCAAATATCTCTCAAAGCTATCATTTCCATTCCTCATCTCACTATAAAGTTTTCCACCAAATGGGGGATGGGAGTTGTCCGAGGAAGTCAAATTATGGCTCGGCACTACTTTGTAGCTGACCTTCAGTACAAGAAGCCCAAAGTAGACGGGCTGGATGCTCGGAAGACTTTGCCGAGCAGCAAGGGGAGCCAATCGAGGAATTGGAAGAAGTACCGCTTGATAAAGCTCGCCCAACCGAACCATAAGGGTTGGATCACAGTTGAAGGGAAAGCCTCAGCAAGATTTGGTCGAGTTTCTTTGAAGGAATGCCGATGTTTTTGCCTGATCCACTTCGGACATGCCTGGAATCGACCCAGATGTCCTGGTCCACTGCCTCAATGTGGACGAAGCATTTTGGCCAATCAAGTAGAAGAAGAGAAGCTTCACCTTCGAGCATCAAAAGGCTATCGAGGAGGAGGTAGACAAGCTCATTAAAGCCAACTTCATCTGGGAAGTGAACTATCCCGAATGGCTAGCAAATGTCATTATGGTAAAGAAATCCAATGACAAATGGAGGATTTGCATCGACTTCACTGACCTCAACAAAGCTTGCCCAAAGGATAGCTTTTCTCTCCCTCGGATCGATCAACTTGTGGATTCAACCTCGGGCCACTAGATGCTGACTTTCATGGATGCTTATTCGGGCTACAACCAGATTCGGATAGTGCCCGAAGATGAAGAAAAGACTGCCTTCGTCATCGACCGAGGTATTTACTGTTACCGAGTTATGCCTTTTGGTTTGAAAAATACAGGCGCAACCTACCAAAGACTGGTCAATAAAGTTTTTAAGAAGAAAATTGGTCTGAACATGGAGGTGTATATTGATGACATGCTAGTAAAGAGCAAAGAGGCATCCTAGCATATTGAAGATCTTACAAAAAGTTTCGCAACACTCCAAAGGTATCAGATGAAGCTTAATCCAATCCAATGTGCTTTCGGAGTTAACTCTGGAAAGTTCCTGGTTTCATGGTCTCTCAACGAGGTATTGAGGCGAATCCATAGAAAATCCAAGCCATGCAGTAGATGGCACCTCTGGGATCAATCAAAGAAGTGCAGCGTCTCACTGGAAGGATAGCGGCCCTCAATCGTTTTATTGCTCGATCGGCCGAAATATGTTTGCCCTTTTTCAAAGTGCTTCGATCGGCCAAGAACTTCCAATCGACCTCGGACTACTAGAAATCTTTCAAAGATCTCAAAAAAAACCTTGGCTCACCCCCCCTCCTTAGCATCCGAGGCCAGGAGAAATGCTGTATCTATACCTGGCGGTCTCTAAGGGCGCTATTGGCTCTGTGTTGATTAGAGAAGAAAACAAAGTTTAAAAGCTGGTCTATTATGTTAGCAAATTGCTTCGAGATGTTGAGACGAGGTATACCCAGATTGAGAAGATGGTGTTGGCTCTGGTAACATCGGTCCGAAAGCTGCGGCCGTATTTCCAAGCACATACTGTGACAATTTTAACTGACCAATCCATCAAGTCAATTATTCATCGTCCGGAAGCGTCGGAAAGAATGACCAAATGGGCTATTGAATTGAGTGAGCATGACATTTAGTATCAGCCTCGTCCAGCCATCAAAACACAGGTCCTGAAGGATTTTCTCCTTAAATGCACCATACCCAAAGATGGTACCACTTCGAATACTCCCGAGCAGCCATGGCCCAGTGCTTTGTGGCTGCTCCATGCTGATGGGTCCTCCAGTGCAAGTGGTTCTGCGCTGGTCTAGTCCTCACTAGCCCGGAGGGGGCAACTTTCGAGTATGGCATCAGCTTTTCCTTCCCAGCCTCTAACAACGAGGCAGAGTATGAGGCTCTGCTCGATGGACTTTGCATCACCCATGAACTCAAGGTTGAGAAGCTGAACACCTACACCGACTCTAAGTTGGTGGCTGGTCAGGTGCAGGAAGAATTTGAAGCTAGAGAGCCGAACATGATTCGTTATCTTCAAAAGGTGCACGATTTGTCTGCCTACTTTGCTGAATTTAAAGTTATTCAAATCCCAAGAACTGAAAATGCACGTGCCGACCTTTTATCCCCCTGACAACCACGGACTCAATGGATCTTGAGCGAAGGTTCCACTTGGAAGTCCTAGAGAAGTCCAGCATTGCCGATGCTGATCAAATAATGCAGATTGATGCTGAACTATCCTGGTTAGACCCCATACTCAAGTATCTCAGAGAGGGGCTGCTCCCCGCCGATAGAAAAGAAGCAAGGAAGTTGAAGATGCAATCATCTCACTATGTCTTGCTTGATGATCGGTTATATAAGCGATCATTCTTTATGCCATTACTTAAATGCCTTCACCCATCAGAGGCTGATTATGCTCTTCGAGAGGTTCATAAGGGCATATGTGGTAATCATCTTGGCGGCCGAGTTTGTGCCATAAGATGCTACGCCAAGGATATTATTGGCCCATCATGCAAAAGGATGCTGACAACTTGGTCTGAGCTTGTGATTCATGCCAGCGACATTCAAATGTTTAGAGGCTTCCCTTCGCTCACCTAACGCCTGTATCATCCACTGGCCTTTGTCAAGTGGGGAATGGACATTCTTGGTCCTTTCTCCCTCGCCACTGGATAGAGGAAGTTCTTGTTTGTAGCCATCGACTATTTCACCAAGTGAGTCGAGGCCGAGACAGTCGCTCAGATAACCGAGGCTCGGGTTAGGGACTTCATGTGGAGATCTATCATTTTTCGGTTCGGCCTTCCTCATACCATCATCACCAACAACGAAGATAGTTTGACAATCCTAAATTCTGAAAGTTCTACGAGGACCACGATATTTCTCACCGTCTCACTTCGTCGGATATCCTCAAGCCAATGGAGAGGCCGAGGTAACCAATCGAACCCTTCTGCAAGGCATTAAGGCCGACTCAACAGAGCACAAGGTAGATGGACAAAGGAGCTTCATCACGTGCTGTGGGCTTATCAAACCACTGAGAGAATCCCCACGGCTAGACTTTGTTCAAAATGGCTTTTGACATGGAAGCCATCATCCCTGTGGAGATCGGACTCTCCTCCCCTCGGGTGGAGAGTTATTCAGAGGAATCTAACGATGAGCAACTCCGAACCAATTTGGATATGATAGAACAAGTCAGGGAGAAGGCCCGGATCCGAATGGCAGCTTATCAACAGAAGGTAACCCGTTACCACTCTACCAAAGTCAAAGGAAAATCCTTCCTCCCCAGCGATTTAGTGCTTGGAAGGCATCTGTTTCAAAGTCGTTGGAATAGGAAAAATTGTCTCCAAATTGAGAAGGCCCCTATCAAGTCACTGAGATAATCAGGCTCGATACTTACAAGCTCCAAGATCTGAATGAAAAATCTATCCCTAAAACATGGAGCTCAAATAATCTGCATATATATTATCAATAGAGTACGTCTCCGCTAAACTTACAATGTTTACATAGCGAAACTTCATTTTCAAAATCTGCAACGTTCTTGTTCCGATTGCTTTTTCCCAAGACTATAGTGAGAAGAAGGTTTTGCTCTATAATCTCTCAAGCCTCGGCAAGGCCGAGTGATCTCCGTACCTTGGCAGCACCAAGTAAAATATAATCTCTCAAGCCTTGATAGGGCCGAGTGATCTCCGTACCTTAGCAGCACCAAGTAAAATATAATATCTTAAGCCTCGGTAGGGCCGAGTGATCTTTGTACCTTGGCAGCACCAAGTAAAATATAATCTCTCAAGCCTCGGTAGGGCCGAGTGATCTCATCTTGGCAGCGCAAGTAAAATATATTCTTTCAAGCCTCGGTAGGGTCGAGTGATCTCGTACCTTGGAGCGCCAAGTAAATATAATCTCTCAAGCCTCGGTAGGGCCGAGTGATCTCCATACATTGGCAGTGCCAAGTAAAATATAATCTCTCAAGCCTCGGTAGGACCGAGTGATCTCCGTACCTTGGAGCGCCAAGTAAAATATAATTTTTCAAGCCTCGGCAGGGCCGAGTGATCTTCGTACCTTGGTAACGCCAAGTAAAATATAATCTCTCAAGCCTTGGCAGGGCCGAGTGATCTCTGTATCTTGGCAGTGCCAAGTAAAATACAATCTCTCAAGCCTCGGCAGGGCCGAGTGATCTCCATACCTTGGCAGACCGAGTGATCTCCGTACCTTGGCAGTACCAAGTAAAATATAATCTCTCAAGCCTTGGTAGGGCTGAGTGATCTACGTACCTTGGTAGCGCCAAGTAAAACATAATCTCTCAAGCCTCGGCAGGGCCGAGTGATCTCCGTACCTTGGCAGCGCCAAGTAAAATATAATCTTTAAGCCTCAGCAGGGCGAGTGATCTTCATACCTTGGCAGCGCTAAGTAAAATATAATCTCTCAAGCCTCGGCAGGGCCGAGTGATCTCGTACCTTGGCAGCACCAAGTAAAATATAATCTCTCAAGCTTTGGCAGGGCCGAGTGATCTCCGTACCTTGGCAGCACCAAGTAAAATATAATCGCTCAAGCCTTGGCAGGACTGAGTGATCTCCATACCTTGGCAGCGCCAAGTAAAATATAATCTTTCAAGCCTTAGCAGGGCCGAGTGATCTCCGTACCTTGACAGCACCAAGTAAAATATAATCTCTCAAGCCTCGGCAGGGCCGAGTGATCTCCATACCTTGGCAGCGCCAAGTAAAATATAATCTTTCAAGCTCGGCAGGGCGGAGTGATCTTCGTACCTTGGCAGCACCAAGTAAAATATAATCTCTCAAGCCTTGGCAGGGCCGAGTGATCTTTGTACCTTGGCGGCGCCAAGTAAAATATAATCTCTCAAGCCTTGGTAGGGCCGAGTGATCTTGTACCTTGGCAGCGCCAAGTAAAATATAATCTTTCAATCCTCGATAGAGCCGAGTGATCTCCGTACCTTGGCAGCGCCAAGTAAAATATAATCTCTCAAGACTCAGCATGACCGAGTGACTCTCAAGCCTCGATAGGGCCGAGTGATCTTCGTACCTTGGCAGCACCAAGTAAAATATAATCTCTCAAGCTTCGGCATGGTCGAGTGATCTCCGTACCTTAGCCATGCCAAGTAAAATATAATCTTTTAAGCCTCGAGGCGAGTGATCTCTGTGCCTTGGCCACACCAAGTAAAATATAATCTCTCAAGCCTTGGCAGGGTCGAGTGATCTCTGTACCTTGGCAGCGCCAAGTAAAATATAATCTCTCAAGACTCGGCATGACCAAGTGACTCTCATGCCTCGGCAGGACCGAGTGATCTCTCCATACCTTGACTACACCAAGCAAAATTCAATCTCTCAAACCTCGGCACAACCGAGTGACTTTCTCAAAGTATCAGTAGAGCCGATCGATTTTTTCAATATTTAGCATGGTTTAACTACGTTACTACATCTCGGCAAATTTAAATGAATTTTCTTTGCATTTTAGCAGAATCGAACAAGTCGTTCCTTAGTAAGGTAAGGCTCATTTCCTTTCTCGGTACGATCGAGCTTATATTGGAAATAGAGAGAAGCTGCTCTGACCCTCCTCCCTTTTAAAAGGTATTCTAAGGAGAAAGTATGTCGTCTCTAGAAAAACCCCCAAACGTTGAAATTGCTGCTACAAGCGCCATAAACACAGGGATTCTCCACGTGGAACTTCTTCAATCGTCGCCCATAATAAACGAGGGGTTTTCCTCCTCGTGCAATGAGAAGAAATGATGGAGCAGCGGCCCAATATTTACAGGCCATCATTGCACGTCTCTTTGAATCCCCCTTGATGAAACTATTCTAGACTCTACTCCCTATATCGAATTTATACTTCGGACTAGGAAGTGGGGGGTATGTGACGAGGGATAAAATTATTATTGCACTAAAGCTCATGCATACGATAAAAAGGTCGAGATCAATCTCGATATCTGATCATCCAGCTATCATATCTGGGGAACAGCGGAGCTGAACCACCTTCGATAGATCTGAACCATTCTCACGCCTCGATGAACCAAGCTATTCTCACGCCTCGGCAAACCGAGTTATTCAAACACCTCAGCAAATCGAGCTATTCTCAAGCCTTGGCAAACCGAGCTATTCGAATGCCTCGGTAGATCGAGCTATTCTAACACCTCAGCAGACTGAGTTATTCCTATGCCTTGGTCAGACCGAGGCATTCAAGCCTTTGCTGAACCAAGCGTAGGAGAGTTCAAATTCGTAATAGCTTAACAAAATCTTGAGCGAAAAATTATGTAAATAATACCAAAAGTAGCCTAAGGCCTATAGAAGTGGCCTAGGGCCTATAGAATCGCTAAATCTCAAAGCATTAATCATCTCTCCAGCTATCAATTCTCTAACTAACTAGATATCGATCCCATCGGCCCCGTAACAAACTTGATTCGAATCCGATTTGAATCTGAACAGTTTTCAGACCTCCTATGACGCACCCAAGGAGTTAGGTGATCGCCTATAAATACCCTTGTCCTAAAGCCTCTCAGGTATGCTCTTACTGACACTTTGACTAAAAACTCCATCGAAGCTCGAGCAGAGCTCTGAGTTCTCGAGAGGCCATTCATCTTGAGGAACTCTTCTGCGAGAGCCTTCTCCTCATATGCTTGTTATGAATTTTCACCGACTTGGGTGTCGAAGGGTCTTTCACAGAGGACCACCCCAGACACTCTCTGCATGAGAACTGTCTTGCAGATTTTGCCCGAACGAGAGATCAGGGTTTAGATCCAGTTAAGCTGTACCCAGTCGGAAAATGGATTTTTACGGCAACAATATCATAGGTTTATTTTCTGCGTTGCACTTAGCTTAAACTATAGCAGCCTTGTCATTTTGTTGGGTTGCTTATTATGTTAAATTTTTGCACGTAATTTTATGGTTTCTTTTTCTTTATCTTCTATTCATCTTTCAAAGCATCGGTGGTTGTTTCAATAGAAGAACCTCAGGCACATACCAGTAGTGAGACATAACAGATGAAGGAACCTAACAAGATGCCCATGAGTGATTTGGTGAACCCTCAAAGAGAATCATAATTCTGAGTAGATGGCTTCGGACAATCCATTCTCATCTCATGGCACTCTACTCACCAAAGAAATATTGTAGCATATACCCTAGCATATTCTTAGCGACTTTGAGGGCTCTTCCGTCATAGATAAGCAACAATTCGACTTCCCCATCCTCGATTCCTTGTTCTCTCTTCTCAAACCTTAGAACCCCTCCAACAATGATGTTGACTCAGTGCTAGTGACTAAAGTTGTTGATGTTGTATAGTCGCCTAATGATGGCAACATGACGATGATGTAATATCTCATAGATGATGATCCTATTTTATTTTATTTGTTAACCACTTGTAGATATATCTCTTGGAGATAACTCTTAACAATATCTATTCACTAATTAATTAAGTGATAACTATATCTTTTTAAAAATTTAAAATGCCTACTTTGATGGGAGTAGGTAATGAAAGGGAGTTAAAAAAGTCTCTATCAATAGAGATCCCTTCTGAAGGTTTTTGATATCACATCATACATGAGAAAACCATATGAAGCCAGAAAGAGATTGGATCCCTGATCAAGAGCAAATCCTAGGTCATACACCATCATCGTGCGATTGCTCATTGATTGGAAGCACTTAATCAAAGGTAGATCACAAATAGATTCAATGGCTAGAGGTAATACATTGACCCTATTAATATTCTTGTGTAGATTTTTAAAATCTCTAAAAGTATCAGAGCCTCAATACCTCTGCCTTGTTTTGTTGAGAATGTTTTCATTAATTTGAGATCTAATTAAATCTCCTATAGTAACAATTATTATCTCATTCTCATTACTTATGTGATAAAGAAAATCAAGGCGTTCTTAGTCTCTATTTTTCTTATGGAGGGGTAGTCCAAAAGGAGATGCTACTCTGGATTATTTGACCCAATGGGCATATGGTAGGGATATTAGGGACGCACCAATAAGAAAGGCTACTGATAGTACTCTGATGCATTTGACCAACTATCTATGTACTGGGAGAGTTAATAGGTCACCAAAAGGTTGCTCGTGACCATCAAAAAAGGGCATTAGATCTAGTGCAATCCTAATATTTAGCTTTATTTGAGAAAGTATTTTTGTTAAAGAGAAGTACTAGCAAGATCTGTGCCATGGAGGATATACCCATCCCAAGGTTCTCTCTCCCTCACGCATGAAGCCCTTTTCTACTCTGAGGTATGATTTAAATAAATGATAATAGTAACAAAAATAAAGAAAGGGATGGTAGTGCGGTTGGTTAACGCTTAGGCTTGTTTCTTTTTGGCATATCTCCCTTTCCCTTTCTCTGTGCAACGAGGGTGATACCAGGCCCAGGTGCTTCATGTGCGGAGTCTATGATGCACAGTCTTGCAATGAGGATGAGTCCTTGACATGTGATCATCATGCGCGATAGAGTTTTCTCTCTCCCAAGATAGACATGCGGTTTTTTTTAGAGTTTCTGCATGGATTTAAAAAAAGGATAAAAAAGCATCTTATCCATATGGTTGGATTTTAAATGCATGCTATTATCTCTTTAATATTTTGATATAATTTATTTTTATTATATCATGTGATATGATTTATTTTATAATTATGTGTTTCTTAAGTTTAAAATTTCTTGTATTAAAATATGCCTCTGAGCCTCTATGCCTATGATGTTTTGCATAGACTGGCCCAAGAGAATAATGAGCTACAGTCGGACGTGTTTTAATTGACAAGAAATTTTCTTCAGATGATAATTTTAAAATTGCATTAAATAGATACTTGATATGCTATTGCTCCTATTATGCATATTAGATTTTATTTGCTATGCATGAACAAAATTATATTTCGTGGTAGTGTGAAAAATTATAATGCAAATCCTTTTAAGGTTTGGTTGATCAATTGGTGTCTAAAAAAGTGATTCTTGAAGGTAAAGAGTTTGTGGTTTCTTAATTGGTTCCATTGATGACCTAGATAATTAAATTGGTGTCTAAGGAAAATAACGGGGGACCACCACTTCTCTTCACTGGCCTAGCCAATTTGATTGATTCAGACCTTGATTTGAAAATACTATATTGATTAAGATCACTACTTAATGCCTTCTTTCATGCTAAGATAAATTGGCTAATCTATATGCATATAATGGAGTTTGAATATCATGTGGTCAATATAATTTTGATTAATTGAGGACTAGTCACAGCATCTTTAATTAATCAAAATTATATATTGAGTTGCAAAGATCACATAAGATTAGATGACATTAATTGTAATTAATTATATTCAATGCAATAAATCTTATCCCACATAAATTTTTATTGCATTTATATAATTAATTAGGATGAGATAACAAATTATTTTTTAAATTATCTATAAGAATTAAGAAAGGAATATAATTTGTTAGTCATATCATTAAGTTATTGAATCTATTTAAGTATAATAACTTAGCCCATATGTAGTTATTATATATTACTGATTCATATTATTGCATGCTTACATTGGTAAGACATGATATTAAGTTATATGCCTCAAATTTAGTTATATGAACATGATTTTTATTTTGTGCAGCTATTTTTTCTGTTAATATTTTTGATATAAAATGTGATGTTTCCAATTTAAGTGATGATAATTATAAAGTATGGAAGGAAAGAATTCTCCTTTAGTTATGATGCATGATATTGACTATGCTATCAGAAGGATGAACTACATTCAGTTACACCTACTAGCACTCAGCTAAAATTGCTACGTATGAACAATGGGAGCGATCTAATCGTCTCAATATGTTGTTCATACGTACTAAGATTTCTGCTAGTATATGTAGTTCAATTCCTGAGTGCAAAAATATCAAGAAACTTCTGAAGGCTATTGATGCATAGTTTGAGTCTTCAGATAAGGCACTGGCTAGCATCCTAATGGCAAAATTATTATCAATGAAGCTCACTACTATTGGAGGTGTGCATGATATACTAAAAAACTAACCTTTCAGCAAGGGACAAAATCCCTTGGTGAAAGTCAAAAATCCCTGGTGAAGAGTTTCACTGAAGAATTTCAAGGAATGCTTACCGCTACGCCAATTGATCGTTAGCAACAAAGGATGTAAGCCCAGGGTTTTGATAATATTTGAACGAGTTAGAGAGAGAAAGGAATGAAGAATTTTTTTTGTTTAATTAATGGTATTTAAAATTAGTACATAATATTAATTTCACTTATGACTTTTATTTTTATGCTAGTGAAGAATAATATATGCTAGCTACAAGATTTTAAAATCACTAATGGATTTCTAAAAAAAATTCCTTTATGATATCATTTTTTGTTTTTAAAAATATCTTACCAGCACCAAAGGATTTATCCCTTAGTAAATCTCTAAAAGACCAAACTTTCTTACAAATCCCTTACTAAAAATTATTTAAATAATCACTTGCTGATCCCTTGCAGATTACCAAGGGATTTTCAAGAAATTTATCAAGAAAAATATACCCTTACAAATCAATTAAGATTCCTTACCGAAACTAGATTTTGAATATAATTTAAAATCTCTTAAAAATCCCTTTCTAATTCCTTGGTAATTTTCTGAGGGACATATCCCCTGGTGATGTCTCTTAGTGAAAGGCGGATTTTTGGCATGAGCACATCATGAAGATGAGGAACATTGCGGCTCTGCTAAAATCCCTAGAGATTAAGATGTCAGAATCTTTCTTAGTGCACTTTATTCTGAATTCACTCCCATAGCAGTATAGTCCCTTCAAATATCTTACAACACACATAATGATAAATGATCAATTAATAACTTCTGAACATGTGTGTTCAAGAGAAAGGGAGGCTGATTCTAGAAATAAAAGAAAGTGCACATTTAGCTACTCAGAAAAAGATTAAAGCTGCTAAAGCAAAACGCAAAGGAAAGGATAAAGTACCCATCCATATAGAACTCAAGAAGGAATCCAAGTGCTTCTTTTGCAAAAAAAAAGGGCATATAAGAAGGATTGCCTCAAATTCAAGGCTTGGCTTAATAATAAAGGTACTCTAACCTTATTCATATGTTATAAATCCGATATGGTTGTTTGCCATAACACATGGTGGATTAATTATTGTTCTATAATCCATATTTTAAATACCTTGTAGGTTTTCTAAATCAAAGAAAATAATTGAAAAGTAAATAAAATATCTATCAGGAAACAAGATGAGTTTACATATAGAAACGATTGGGCCGTGCAGACTTGTTTTAGATTCTGGTTTTATTTTAGATTTGAAAAAGACTTTTTATATTCCAAGTTTCTCTAAAAATTTGATTTTAGTATCAAGACTTGTACTCTCAGGATATTTTTTTAATTTTAATAAAATCTTTGTTAATTTATTTTTTAAATCTAAGCTTATTAGGAATGGTACATTATCGGACAATCTTTTTCAAATCAATTTGAAAAATAATACCTCTTATAATGTGATGCACGCCCAAACTAATAAAGGTATAAAAGATGTGTTGTGAATGAAAATTTCTCTATTTTGTGGCATTATAGATTAGGCCACATCTACATTGAGAGAATTAAAAGATTAGTAAAAGATAGAGTACTTGATACTCTTGATTTTATTGATTTTGACACTTGTGTGGACTGCATAAAGGGAAAGCAAACCAACAAGTCGAAGAAAGATGCCAAGAAAAGTTTAGAAATATTGAAGATCATACATACAAATATCTGTAGTCCAGATATAGACTCATATGGTCATAGATACTTTATCTCATTTATTGATGACTATTCATGATATATGTATCTCTACTTGCTTCAAATAAAAATAAAGCATTAGATGCCTTTAAGGTATTCGAAGTAGAAGTAGAAAAATAATGCGGCAAGCAAATTAAGATCATGAGGTCAGATAGAGGTAAAGAATTTTATTATAGATACACTGAGGATGGACAAGTACCTGGTCTGTTTGCTTGATTTTTTGAGAAAAATAAATTATTGCACAATACACCATGCTAGGATCTCTAGACCAAAATGGTGTAGCTGAAAGAAGAAATCGAACACTATTAGACATGGTGAGGAGCATGATTGACAGCTCCAAGCTATCAAATCCTTATGGACTAAAGCTCTTAAAATGGCCACGTATATATTAAACCGAATTTCAACCAAGGCTATTTTTAAAATGCATTTGAGTTATTTAAAGGTTGAAACTAAATTTATGGCATATACGTGTTTGGGATGCCCATATGAAGTAAGAGTTTATAATCCACAAGAAAGAAAACTAAACCCAAGGACTATTAGTGGATATTTTATTGGATATGCTGAGAAGTCCAAGGGTTATAGATTTTATTGTCCATCTCACAATACTAGGATTGTGGAATCAAGAAATATAAAATATTTTGAGAATGACTTGATCAATGAGAGTGATCAATCTCAGTATTTGGCTTCTTCTAAGAAAGAACATTCAGGTATTCTAGCTTCACTTCAAGTGAGAGATTGGTTGTCATTTATAGCACTCCTCAAGTTCAAATAAGTGTTTAACAACCGGTCATTGAGATTTCACAAGTTGTTGATAATAATCTAGAAGATCTTGTTGTTCAATAATCAGTTGTGCAAGATACTCCTTAGGAGGTCATTGATACAACATTAAGAAGATCAACTAGAATAAAGAAAGAAGCCATTCCTAATGATTATATTGTGTATCTATTGGAATCTGACTATAACATTGGAGCCAAAAATGATTTTGAAACATTTTCACAAGCCATGAGTTCTAAGAAATCAAACTTTTGGTATCATGCCATGAAGGATGAGATGGATTCTATGGCATCTAATCGAATTTGGGATCTCGTTGAGTTGCTTGATGGTGTAAAGGCCATTGGATATAAATTGATCTTTAAAATAAAGAAAGACTCACAAGGCAATATTGAGAAATATAAAGCAAGACTCGTTGCCAAAGGGTTCACACGAAGACATTTTTTCCTTTTCCAAGAAAGATTCTCTTCGGATAATTATGGCGTTGGTAGCTCATTTTGATTTTGAGTTACATTAATAGGATGTTGAAACTGCATTCCTTAATGGAGATCTAGAGAAGAGGTTTATATGAAATAGTCTGAAGGATTTTTCTCTAGTGATGGTGATATTTGGTTTACATGCTTAAGAAATCTATATATGGATTGAAACAAGCATCACATGAGTGATATTTAAAATTTCATGATGTGATTTCTTTCTTTGGTTTTGAAGAGAACATCATAGATCAATGGATATACCAGAGGATTAGTGGAAGCAAAATCTATTTCTTAGTCCTATATGTGGATAACATTTTACTTACAACTAATGATAAAGGGTTGCTATATGAGGTAAAATAATTTTTCTTTAAAAATTTTGATATGAAAGATATGAGTGAGGCATCTTATGTCATTGGCATTAAGATTTATAGGAGAGGATCTCGAGGCATTTTAGGATTGTCTCAAGAAACTTATATCAATAAAGTCTTGAAGAGATTTCAGATGAAAGATTGTTCACCAGGTATTGTACCTATAGTAAAGGATGATAAGTTTACTTTGAACCAGTACCATAAAAATGAACTTGAATGAGAACAGATGCACAATATTCCATATGCTTCAGCTGATGGATGCCTAATGTATGCTCAAGTTTGAACAAGACTTGACATTGCATTTACAGTAGAAATGTTAGAAAAATATCAGAGTAATCTAGGTTTAGACCACTAGAGAGTTGCTAAAAATGTCATGAGGCATCTTCAAGGGACCAAGGACTACATGCTCATGTATAGATGAACTGATCATTTGAAGGTAGAGGGTTACTTAGATTTGGACTTTGCTGGCTGCGTTGATTCTCAAAAATCAACAATAGAATTTATATTATATTAGCTGGTAGATCCATATCATGAAGGAGTACAAAGTAGACTTTGACTGCTACTTTTACTATAGAAGCATAGTTCATTGCTTGTTTTGAGGCTACATCACACGGTATATAGTTGAAGAGTTTTATCTTAGGGCTTAGAATTATTTATTTTATTGCTAGGCCACTTAAATTGTACTATGATAATTCAGCTATTGTATTTTTTGCTAAAAATCATAAGAGTGGTAATCGAAGTAAATACATCGACATTAAGTATTTAGCCATAAAAGAACATGTTAAAGAAAACAAAGTTGTTATAAACATGTTATCACTAAATTGATGATAGCTGATCCTTTGACTAAAGACTTGCCAATTAAGAATTTTAAGGATCGTATGATATGAATGGAAATTGGTTCCATGATATAATTTAGTTGCATGGATAACTACTTATACAATGAAACTCTTATTTAAGTTGTTTGTTTATTTCTCATTCGGGTGTACACATTATTTGACTTTTCAAAAATGATAAAAAAAATTTGGACTCTGAATAAACATAGGGTTTATTCATTAAGTTATGTTATCACATTTGGAATAGTGGTAACGGTATTGAATGCATTGTAATATATGAAAGATAATACTCAATTATAGAGGATCTATCGCCATGATTCATGTATTTGGTTTCTTTTTTATTGTTGAGGATGTGGATTAAAATAAAATATACGAACCAAGTGGGAGAATGTAGTATCCGTAGGTAATGGTCCTATTTTATTTTATTTGGTAACCACTTACAATATATCTCTTAGAGATAACTCTCAACAATATCATTCACAATTAATTAAGTGATAACTATATCTCTTTTAAAAATTTAAAATGCTTAGAGAGTAGGCAATGAAAGAAAGTTAAAAAAGTCTCTATAAATAGAGATCTCTTTGAAGGTTTTTGATATCACATCATACGTAAGAAAACCATACGGAAGCCAAAGAGAGATTGGATCCTTGATCAAGAGTAAATCCTGAGGGCATACACCATCGTCGTGCGATTGCTCATTGATTGGAAGCACTCAATCAAAGTTAGATCACAAACAGATTCAATGGTTGAGGTAATACATTGTCCTATTAATATTCTATATAGATTTTTAAAATCTCTAGCAGTTGGTATCAGAGCCTCAATACCTTTACCTTGTTTTGTTGAGAATGTTTCCATTAATTTGAGATCTAATTAACAATAGGGATTAGGGCTTTGCTTCATATATATATATATATATATATATATAGAGAGAGAGAGAGAGAGAGAGCTAATCAAGTTGATCTCTTGTTGGGTTTAGCCAAATATGATTGACCAGCAATTTGAATCGTATTCAGGTGAAGCTTGTATTGTTTTGTTGTAGGACATTAACCACATCAAATCTTGACTCAACACATTGCCTACTCCAAGTATACAGATGTTGCTTCAAACTAGTGTAGGGGTGTAAACGATCTAAATAGCCCAAGCTTGACCTAATCTTGGCTCCAAAATTTGTAAATAAACTATCTTGAAGCAATAATGAAGACTTAATTTCAAATTATGTCAATTAGAGTAGCCTCGAGCCTCGGTCTGATTTTGTATTGGTATGCATGCATGCATAGCTATACTAATTATATGTTTAGGAAAAGCTCAAAGGATCTCAGGTCCAATGGCTGATAGAATGAAGGTCATTAATTTAACCTTGAATTCTTATTTAATTTTTAAACTCATTAAATGTTAACTCAAATTTAAACCAAACTTCAAATTATTATAAATTTAGATAATGACCACATTATTAGAGTCATTTCAAGCTTGAATGTTTATTTAATTTTTGAACTCATTAAAAATTAAATCAAATTTGAACCAAGCTTGAAATAAACTTTAACTAATTCTGGATTAGTTCAAGTTTGAATTGATTTCTATCTTAATTTAGGATTTAGCTTCAATTTATCTCCAGCTTGGTTTGAAATTTAGCTTCAATTGAGCTCAAAATAATGGTTAAAGAAGAAGAAGAAGAAGAAGCTAGATATCAGTTTTCAAGCTTAAAATTTATTTCAAACCGAACTAATTCAGTCTTAGGCTCAATCAAGTTTATCCCTTGGTGAAGGACTTCAACATCCTATTGGAATTCCCAACCCCGCCGACCACAACCGTGACAACCCCACCTGAGATCAACTAAGCTATCTTATGCTTAATTTCCCTATGGAAGAAAACCTCGTTCAGCTTTCTTTAAAAGAAATATATTGCAGCATTGATCCATAGTTTCAACTGAATGGAATTAGGCATTTCAAATGGTTGGACCACGGGGTTGCTGGGTCAAATAGTCTTTGAAATCTTTCTATATCAAGATTGGCAAGTGATGAATTAGCTGTGTTTTAAGACACTGAAATACCGAATTAATCTATCATTAGTTTGAAAGTTAATAAGGTCAGGATCTGTCAATCAAAACGAATTGAGTTGGCCTACACTTTTAACCGCTGTGTAGCCTGGAACAACTTGGATCGATAATGTTTACCACACAAATCATAAAGTTGATTCTTCGCATTGCTAAGCCATCAGCATCTTCGTAAAGTAGTGGTCTTATATTCAAATAAATTATGAGGGTCTCAATGCATTCTCTCAACTAGAGCCCAGTAAACTTCATCTTGTTAAGTCTAATTATGTTGCATTTAGTGATAGTAATGGTTTGTACCTTCTTAAGAATGACCAGCAATTATATACATACATATATATATATATATATATATATATATGATGATGATGATGACGACCCGTTGAACCTTGTCCACAAGAAAAACCTACTCAAAAGCGAGCCTTAATGATATCTTTGTAATGTAGATCATATATGCTAGCGAACTAGTAATAGAAGGTGCTGACTAGATTGCTAGTGAACCCTTTTGATGTTGTATCAAAAACTCGATCAAATCCTAGCTCAACCAGAGCAGGAGGTTTCTAACGAAGTTAGTCCTGACTGAAACTATATACCCATAAGCAGTCGATGCAATTCATTTCTAGCCAGAAACACTCAAGTAGCTCTTACTGCCAAAATGAAGGAAAAGATGGAACATTGTACACCAAACACCACTAACATAATGTCATTATGACAGCTTATTCTACGTAATCTAGAGGCTAAACTTCCTCTAAATGATATTATATAAGCTCGTGCTCAACTTTCTACATTAAAGGAGAAAGATGGATTGGTATCATCCTTGTCATGCAAACTTCTGTCAGAAGCATTCATTGAGCAGCACGTTTGCAGGCATGGGACTTGGGCAATGCTTATTCAAATTTGTCCAACATGTCATTCACCTCTCCATCTTGGCCAGTTGTTTTCCATTTCTCCCTCAACTGTTCAAGATGAAAAAAAAAAAGTCAGAAATAAAAAGAAAACAAGGATGCACATCCTGACATTGAAGACACAAGGCTTGTTTGGCATTGTTGCTTCTGAATTTTCATTCCTACAAACTAGCCAAATGTCTCATAGAGATTACTGTTGAAGATGGCATTTGTGTTAAAATATAATGATTATTAGTTTTTTTTATTTTATTTAGTTTTGTTGGACTTTTATATAGTGGGTCTATTTATTATGCTTTGGTGTGGTAGCCTCCTACGGATAAGAAGCATTATGTTTATTCGTAGAACAAAAAATAATATTTATATGGGGATGTGCTTAATGAAACCCTAGATTTAATTTTCTTCTTAAGAAAAAACCTTCTTCTACCTAGATTTCTCTTCCAAAAATAATATCGGAAACAATCCCAATAAAAATTGGTATCAAAGTCGCATTCCTTTGTGGAAGTTTTCCAAGATCAGCATCCATCCGATAAACAATAAAAATCCAGACGATTTTGCATCGCAGGAGCTCCATAAAATCTCCCCGGTAGATCGAGTTTCTTGAACTCGTCCCCAGACCTTCCGTCTTCTTCCATTTTTTCAAGGCCCGGTCAAGAGGGTTCTACAAAAAGTCAGCAGCCACCACAAAACTCCGTCTATGTACCAGCTGATTGCTTTGTCCTACACAAAACATCTTCCAAAAAAAAAAAAAAAAAAGAAGAAGAAGAAGAAAGAAGAAGAAGAAAGTGCAATAAAAAGGAGAAAGGAGTTTCTGACTGCCAACAAAAAAAACGAGAGAACGGAAGACCAGGTGCTTCTTCTCTACTATACCTTCTTCACCGTCTTTCGTTTACGATTTTTGTTTGAATCACGCACACGAGGAGATAAAAAGCACAATCAATAGTCGCTAGGATTTTTCTGGGAGTAGAAAGTTAATTTTTTCTAGGAGGAAAAAGAAAGCCCAAATTTCAACAAAAAAGCGAAGAAGAAAGAAAATTGCTACAAAAAAAAGGTGTGATTCATGGTAACATCAAATAATATGGGTATGACTATCAACCAACCTTCTATTCCTATCTTTGATGGAGAAAATTATGATTATTGGAGCATCAAGATGAATATCCTTTTTATTTCATAAGAAGTATGGGATCTAGTAGAGAACGGGTACGAAAAGCCAATTAATCCAACAAATCATCAAAAAGAGCAAGTGAATGATTACAAAAAAAAGATGCCAAAGCCTTTTCTTCATCCAACAAGCTATCTGAGAAACTTTTTTCTAAAATCATTAAAGCCACTAAATCAAAGGAGGCATGGGACATCTTACAGTAAGAATTTCAAGGCAACATCAAGGTGAGTGCTATCAAACTTTAAACTCTATGAAGAGAGTTAGATAATTTAAAAATGTAAGAAAATAAAAAATCAAAGATTACTTCTCTAAAATTATGGAGACTATTAATCAAATGAAGAGCTATGGTGAAACCATCATCGAGCAAGAATATGTGAGAAAATTTTAGCTAGTTTATCTCCAAATTTTGATACAATAGTTACAATTATTGTAGAATCTAAAGATCTTTCTGTTCTAAGCGTTCATAAATTGTTGGGATCTCTTAAAGCTCGTGAGCAAAGATTGTTTAGGCATAAAGAATCATCAATTGAAAGTGTCTTTCAATCTAAACTCAAAATGGTTGATAAAAGTCTCAAAAAGAATCATCTAGTCATGCTCCAGTCAAAAGAGTCATTCAGAGGTGAAAACCAGAGTAGAGGAGGAGGAAGAAATATGAAAGGAAAAGGTAGAAAAATGCAAAGAAATAATTTTTCAAAAGGGTAATATGATGAGAGCACTCAACAAAGTACAATATATGTAAAAGGTCTTCTCATGTTGAAAAAGATTGCTGGTTTAGAGGAAACCCAATGTTATAATTGTAAAAAGTTTGAACATGTTCAAAAAGATTGCTGGTACAAAGCAAGTGAGCAAGCACACTTCTCAGAAGAAAATAAAGATAAACAAAGTACACTATATGCATGTCAAACTATAGAAGAGCAAATGAATAATGTGGTATCTTGATAGTGGGTGCAGCAATCATATGACTAGTGACAAATCTATTTTTGTGGATATTGACAGTTCTTCAATCTCACAAGTGAAGATGAAAAATGGTATTCTAGTCCAAGCAAGAGGCAAAGGTACAATTGCAATCAATACCAAGAAAGGAAGGAAATTCATTCATGATGTTTTACTTGTTCCAGATTTGAAGCAAAATCTCTTGAGTGTTGGACAGTTGATTGAGCATGGGCATATGGTACACTTTGAAGATAATATTTGCAAGTTATATGACAGAGGGATGAAAAAGCAACTTATGACAAATATCAAGATGGAGAAAAATAGAAGTTTTCCTCTTATTTTGCACTATGCAAAGGATATTGCATGGAAGATAAAGTAAATGATGAGTCATGGTTATGGCATAAAAGGTTTGAGCACTTAAATTTTCAAAGCTTAAGAAGTTTATATCAAAAGAATATGGTGTATGGTCTACCAGCAATACATGACAAGGAAGAACCTTGTGAAGGATGTGCACTTAAAAAACATAGAGAGGCATTTCCAAAAGAGCATGTATGGAGAGCCAAAGCACCATTGGAGCTTATTCATACTGACATATGTGGACCTATGAAAACTCCTTCTCATGCAGGTAACATCTATTTCATTATTTTTATTGATGACTATTCAAGGATGACATGGGTATATTTTATGAGACATAAATCAGAGGCATTTCTTATCTTTAAGAAGTTTAAAAATCTTGTGGAAAGACAAAGTGGGCATTATATCAAGGTGCTGAGAAGTGATAGAGGTGGTGAATACAATTCAAATGAATTTGAGAAGTTTTGTGAAGATGATGGTATACAAAGATAATTGACTGTTGGCTATACACCAGAGCAAAATGGAGTTGCAAAAGAAAGAATCGTACTATTATTGAGATGTCTAGATCTATGCTCAAAGACAAAGGCCTTCCAAATTCTTATTGGGCAGAAGCAGTGAATACAACAGTTTATCTGATGAATAGATGTCCAACAAAAGCTCTTCAGAATATGACACCATTTGAAGCCTGGTCTGGTAGAAAGCCTTCAGTGAAGCATTTCAAAATCTTTGGATGTGTGTGCTATGCACATATTCCAAAGGAAAGGAGACATAAACTTGATGAAGTAAGTGAAAAATGTATCTTTGTTGGATACAGTTCTAAATCAAAAGGTTACAGACTTTTCAGCTTGAAGCAAAATCAAGTGATCATAAGAAGAGATATTATTTTCAATGAGAAAGTTGCTTGGGATTGAAAGCAAAAGAAAGTTGAAGAAAATATATTCCTCTTGATGAAGAAATTCATGATGCTCAAAATGAAGAAAATGAGGTTGAAGGTTCACCACAAACAAGTGTACTTCCAACTTCAAGTCCAAGTCATCTTCAAGTTCTACTCCTATAAAAATGAGAAGGTTAAGTGACATTTATGCTTCTTGTAATTTCTGCATGATTGAGCCTGAAACTTATGAAAATGCTATGCATGAAAAAGTGTGGAACAAGGCAATGCAAGAAGAAATCAATATGATTGAGAAGAACAAAACTTGGGAATTAGTGAAGAAACCAAGTGATAAGGAAGTCATTGGCTTGAAGTGGATCTACAAAACAAAACACAATCCAGATGGCACATTCAAAGACACAAAGCAAGATTAGTAGCAAAGGGATACTCTCAATTACTGGTATTGATTATCAAGAAACTTTTGCACCTGTTGCTAGACATGATACAATTAGAACTCTTATTTCTATAGCAGCTCATAAAAGTTGGAAACTACATCAACTAGATGTAAAGTCAACATTCTTGAATGGAGTATTGAAAGAAGAAATTTATGTTGAACAACCTCAAGGCTTCATCATCAAAGGTCAAGAAAAAGGTATACAAGTTGAAGAAAGCATTATATGGGCTGAAGCAAGCACCCAGAGCATGGTACTCTTAAATTGACACCTACTTCAATGAAAAAGGTTTTCTAAAAAGTCCAAGTGAACCAACACTTTATGTGAAGAAGCAAGGTAATGATATTCTCATTGTCTCTCTTTATGTTGATGATTTAATTATTACTGGTAACAATGAGAATATGATCTTGACTTTCAAAAGTGATATGATGAGAAGATATGAAATGAATGATATGGGTTTGCTTCATTATTTTTTGGGAATTGAAATAGTCAAAGAAAAGATGGTATATTTATCAGTCAAAAGAAGTATGTAGAAGGCATTCTCAAAAAATTCAACATGAAAATTGCAATAGTGTGGAAACACCTTTTGTGGTAAATGATAAGTTGATGAAAGAAGATGAAAGTGGTGAAGCCAATGCACAATTATACAGAAGCATTATTGGAAGTTTATTATATCTAACAATTACAAGGCCAGATATTATGTTTGCATCAAGTTTACTTTCCAGATTTATGCAAAAGCCAAGTAATATTCACTTTGGACAAGCAAAAAGAGTCTTGAGATACATCAAAGGTACTAAAGATTATGGAATCATGTATGAAAGAAACAAGAATGATATTGTGAAGTTATTTGGGTTTTGTGATAGTGATTGGGCTGAAGTATTGATGACATGAAAAGCACATCAGGATATGCATTCTTTTATGGATCAGGTATCATATCTTAGGCATCCAAGAAGCAAGATACAGTGGCATTATCTCTTCTGAAGCAGAATATGTTTCAACAACTTTGGCAGCACAACAAATAATTTGGTTGAGAAGAATACTTGAAGATATGGGTGAAAAGCAAGAAGAAGCTACTACTCTGCTATGTGACAACAAATCTACTATTTCTATGACAAAGAATCCTATATATCATAGCCGCACCAAGCATATCAAAATCAAGTACCATTTCATTAGAGATGTGGTAGAAGAAAAAGAAATTGAAGTCAAGTATGTGAAGACCAAATTGCAGACATCTTCACCAAGGCACTACCCAAGGAGAAATTCATTCACTTTAGAGATCTCATGGGTATCCAAGAACAACCATTAAAGGGGAGTGTTAAAATATAATGGTTGTTAGTTTTTTTAATTTTATTTTATTTCTTTGTTGGGCTTTTAATAATGAGCCTATTTTTTATGCTTTGGTGGGATAGCCTTATATGGATAAGATCATAATTATGCTTATCCGTAGAAACAAGAAACAATATTTATATGGTGATGTGCTTAATGAAACGTAATAGATCTATTTTTTTTCTTAAGAGAAAACCCTTCTTCTACCCAAATTTCTCTTCCAAAAATAATCTTGGAAACAATCCCAACAATTTGCACAAAAATTCTGCTATCCCTTGATTTAGTCCTTTACTTATTGAAGTAGTAAAACTTTTTTTTTTTTTTTTGAAATAGTTAAAAAAATGATTTCATCACACAAGTTGTCTAGTATAGTTCATTTTCTTCTTGGATTTAAAAACAAAACAGGAAACAAGGACAGTAACAAACACGCATTTTTGTGATTTCATAATATGATTCACAATAATTTAGAACGCTTAACACTGTTTCAAGTCTATATGTTTAAAAATGTGTAATGTGTATTCTTATTATGTGCTAGTAAGATTTGAGGTTCAAACTCAAAAAGGAACATTCTCAATCATATTCAAATAGAAAAAAAAAGACAAAAAGAAAATATTTACATAGAGAAAAACTGCTGATGACACCTCAAACAACAATGACAAATGTGGATAATTAGATCAAGTAAACAAATGGTATTGAAGAAAGGTTGAACAATAAAGTAATAAAATTCATTTCAAATGGATGCAATAAGATTGTTAATTAGTATTAAACCTGTAACGG
Source organism: Calamus simplicifolius (assembly GCA_900491605.1). Classification (NCBI taxonomy): domain Eukaryota; kingdom Viridiplantae; phylum Streptophyta; class Magnoliopsida; order Arecales; family Arecaceae; genus Calamus; species Calamus simplicifolius. Next base: position 749,403 of record UESW01004123.1, read on the forward strand.
TACATCTGTGATAACAATGACAATTTTAAACATATAATCTATGATATATAATAACATTAATTTAGTCCACCATCATTATGCATGTGATTTATTGGTGTCAACATCATAAAGCTTAATTTGTTATGACTAGAAGCAAGGTGAATTCATTGAATCCTATGTAGACATCTCATGATCGATCTAAATAATAACATCCACTGCATCCTTGAAAGGATAATAATCACCGGATAAACTTGGCTACTAGATTCTTTTCAATGATAACACTAATAATTCATGACATATTTGAACCATAGCATATCCAAATGGAGGTTCCTCCTGTTAGCAGTCACTCTTAGTAAAGAGCGACCTTTGTACGTTCCATGGAAACTACCATGCATGTTGTTCCATTCTCTCAGTTGACTTATCCACTACCATGCCAACAAAATATGAAATATTTTTCCTTTAAGGATAAATATGGAAATCAAATACTATCAAGAAATTCTCTTCTAGATACTTTATTGACCTTTATGCTTGTTAACATTAAAAAAAAAAAATTCCATTCCATCTGCACACTCTGGATCACTAATTAGCCAAAAAAAAATAAAAGAGTCGGAAGAATACCTTTGCAAGGTGTTCTTTCTGATATCTGTATCCCTGATATGGTTAAGAAGTGTTAATATAATTAGAGACGGGCAAATTGAAGCACTGACAAACTTGGAGGACTGTAACAAACCTTGTCTGTTCCATATATGTAGTCACAGTAGGTAAAAACTGATGCAAAGTTGCTATGGCTTTTCCCTCCAACATAATGATGGTAGTCATGGTACTCAGCTCCTCCATAGAAAGGAATATATCTTGTAGGAGTCTGGGGGAAGTCGTAGCTGTTCGACATGAATACGTTAGTGAAGAAGGTAAAGCATATTGTAGTTTGTCCGAAAATTACATCAAAAGGTATTATTATATTTGATTCATGTGCCGTCATTTACCCCATGCGCCCGATTGACATAAGAGCTCGGTCCAACTATAGCTAATTGGTCTTAGAATATAAAAGGTGATAGACTTTCAAAGCTCAAAATTTCACTCAAAATATTTTGGCCATCCAACTTTTAGTTGTTACAACTTAGTCCCTTATAATGTTTTAAGAATTTTTTTTATCTTGTTAAACTATAAAATTTTTAGTATATCTAAATAAAAAAAATATATTTATAACTTCATGTTCTATCAAAGAAAAATATGTTCTTTATAGAACGAATTAATTATTGCATATCACAAGAAACTTCAAATTTTAATTTAATGATACGGACAAATTTTAATAAGTATACGAAATCACCACTATGAAACATTGACCAGTATTACCTTAGTGGTTAAGAAACTATTTAACATGATAACGGGTCTATGGTTTGATCCGGACTTTGACTCTTATCTTTTATTTTCTCTCTCTCTCTCTCTCTCTTTTTTTTTTTTTTTTAACCCCATGGATCCCGAGGGATCGGCTGCTGCTTACTAATTCATTGTTGGGAATACAAATACTAATGCAGTAGACTGAGCTTGATACAATACATGAGGGGTTTGCTCGGTTTGGTCCTCAAGCCCTAAGAACTTCACCTAGGATGACTATATACTCTATTTTTAAGATGCAACAACTTAAATACTCATTGTTAGTAACAGTGGTCTTCTATATTTTTATTTTAACAAGAAATATCCATGATGTAACTATCTGACTATAAACGATTTAATTAACAAATGTCTTTTATGAATAAGGTTGACAATGGCTGGACTGAAGTTGATCAAACCATGTTCATGTCCAAACCCAAATTAGAAGTGTGAGGCCAAAAGACAAATCTAAATTAACTTAATAAAATAGTGTATAACAAAATATACAGTTTTTCTCCATAGTTGTGTTTTTGTTGGAGTCCTATGCTACTCCAGAGTTTAAGTAAAGGGGATCATGAAAAAAATTAAGTCTCTACTAAGGTTTTAAATTTCATGGAACAAAGTCTTATCGATTTTTTCTGGGATGAGACATGATGCCATCCTAATCAATATCGGTGCTTGAGATGGAGCATATATAAAATGCATCAATTGAAATATTAGGATGATGACAGAATATTGGTCTCAACCTAATAGTTAAGACTCTCTACTCAAGGAGGAAGGAGTGAAAGAACTATTACTCACAAGGAAAAGAGGGAGAAAGTTGTGTCTAAGCTGAAGAAATCTTTCCTGCGAACTAAAGCAACCTAGATCTTAACCACTTTAGTAAGAAGAAGAAACGTGTGTTACTGAACACGACATCACTCAAGCAAGAAAATTGTCAGTCCATGAAACCGAGCCCTCACGCCAAAAAATAATCAGAGAGTTGATGTGCAAGCCTTTTTATTCATTTCATCACTGTCCACCGGTACCCATCACCAAAGACTACAGTTCTTAGAGAGTCGACCAATAAGCTATATTGATAATTTAATTAGATAAATAAATACTAATACGTCTATACTTTATCATATAATAGTCCTATATTACATGTAAATATGAATATCAGAGGTTTTGTATATGTATAGTCAATTCAAGTACAGAGTTTTGGATATAGATCAGCCTAAAATTAAACCAAATCCAATTGGTTTCAGTTCTGATGTTGGGACCGTAGCTTGATCTAATATCTTATTAGACTACTTCCAAACACAAATTGGTGTTTTCCAGTCAAATACAGATTGGGTTAGCGAGCCATGCCTCCATGAGTTAAGAAGATCACAAATGAGATTTGGAAGCAAGAATAACAATATCTAGAATTTAATTACGAATAAAACTTTGAAAAGCCATAAGCAAGAGGAATTTTACATCACAATTGAAGAGGAAGTTGATATAAAAAATCAAGATTTAGATTTTATCTAAATTTATAAAATATATTTTCTTTTATGAAATTTGGTGGCAACTAAGAGATGAATCCAACTTGAATTCTAAAAGGATGTCTTATTATGATAAATAGAGACTTTAATTTGTATCAAGATTTGACCTACTTGCTATATAATTCATTTTTAATTAAGAGAAATTTTCGATTTACATGTGAGACTTCGAATCTCATTAGTATAAATAAAGGGCCCTTGTAAACGTTTTGAAATTATTAATGAAAGTAAAGGCTTGAAATTTCTAGTTTCATAATTATTTTATTTTACTATTGATTTTTGAGACAGACTACCTTGAGTTAATGAAAGAAATTGCTTTTTCTTTCTAATCGGAGCAAATTAAGTTGGTATTAAAGCCTAAGGTTTTATTTTTTCAGAATCCTATTTTATGGTCCAAACTTATAAGTAGTAGCACATCGAAAGATAAAGGTGATAGTGGTTACCATTTTACCTTAATAGATGACTATACAAGTGACTACACAAAAGGATAGTTTACTCACTGAAAGAGAAATTCATCCAAATTACTAAGCTTATGCCTTGGTTAATGCCTTCAACCAAGCATATGCAACTCTTCTTATTTCGAAGTTTGTCTCCACCATTATGTAATATTAATTGATTGAAAAAAAGATAAGCAACATACAGATACTCAAAATCACCTCTTATACAATCTTTCAAAATCAATTCTCAAATTGAGAAACTTGGATATGATAGAATTGTCAGCGTAAATAAATATGACCACTGGTTAGATCAGGTAGACTTGCTTCACCATGCATGATTAAGCTAATAAAGAAAAAAAAGCTTTTGCTTCTTGAAGCTTTCCAACCATGTCCTTAACTAGTAGAAATTTTATATGAGAAATAATGATGTTTGTGAACTGGCATTGATGGAAAAAAACAAAAAACAAAACAAAACAAAGAGGTTGACCAGGAAAAAAATTTATCCAATCAACCAAAAAGATTAGTAAGTTTAGTGGTAGTACCTACGGCAAATTACGATCAACCTGTCAATAACTACATGCCAAATTTTACAAGAAAACTATTTCTTCAAGTATCTTCATAAATAAATATATAAATATCATGAAATACATCAAAGACCATTAGAGGGAGCTGTAGCTTTTCAACATCAAGAAAATTAACAATTTAGTATGAATTAGGTCATAGGGATTGAAGAGAAGCAGGCCAAGGGATGGCAGGAAGGGTGTGATAAGTTGAAGATCTAAGGTAGAACTGAAAAAAATTTGATAAAAAAGAGTTTAAAAAGAAAGCCAAAATCATGTAGAAAAAATTATTATGATCATTGCAGGATCAGTGATCATACAAAAGAGAAGTGTTAAAGGGGAAAAAAATAAAGAGAATATCAAGATGGAAGGATGGTTCTTAATGTACTGCTGAACTCAAGTAAGCAGACTCTAAGCATACCCTAATAGTGAAAAATCCTATGGCAGCGATTAGAGCAAACATAGGAGTGAGAGAAGAATCCGATGATTTAAGTGAAATAGAATATTATTGGTACTATTACCAACCCTAGAAGATAGAAAACTTCATTTTTTAAGTCTACTTTAGAACATAGAGTTGTAAACTACTTGTCTTCCTCTTTGGTTTCCTCTTGACTGGATCAAGAAGGATGTTGAGCTAAAGATCATCAAGCAATGTACTTTTAGATTTACAATTACTAAAAGATATGTATATTAGAATTTTTCTATATGTGAGCTACCATTACTTGTTATGATTTTAATTTTATAAAACTGGCATAACGAATTTGGTCCCATAATACAAACTAGATGAGTCTACTATTGATTAAAATGGTGATCTATTTGGTATGGATCGACTTAGCTGCACCTCTATTGGTGATATGGTTAGCAGTTTGTATAGGCTTGAAGCCCAATAATGATCCATGATGAAAGGGCATATTAAGGTTTTCTTTTATAAATAGGCTAGGTTCCTCTTCTCTCTTTAGATTTACAATTTATTTTCCATCGAAACATTGCCTAAGGGGAGCAAGAAGAGGAAGAACTAAACTTCTTTGAGGCTTCTGCACTTCTCTTATAATGGTACAGATAGGAAATATTGTTATTACTATTTGGTATTCTAATTATACATATAATCCTTAAATCCTAATATGTGGTATCAGAGCAGACATATGTGATTTAAAACCCAAGTTTTCTATAATAGCAATATGATTTCATATCTTATTTTGATGGTTATGATTTTATACCTATTATCCTTTAATTGTATATGAATATTTGTTATGATCATATTTATAAATTAATTCTAATAAGTCCAAATTAAGTGAGATGAAATTTTAGGGATTTCTTGAGATTTTTTCTTTTATCCTGGGTGGGTTTTTTTTTACATTAATATGAATTAAAGTTTTAAATCATTATATTAAATCTCTATTTTCTTCTTTTCCATTCCAAAACCCTCTTCTTTCTTCCTTATCATTCCAACCCACTGCCTCTTCCCCATGGTCGGCCAAGCAAGCAATGGTCGACCATCGTTACCACCTCCTATGGCTGGCCATACGCAGTAGTGCTAGCCTACACTCCTTCAATCGATTGTCTATCTTACGAACCAAAAAGTAGGGCTGGTCTCAGCGGCTAGCCTGACCCCGAGGAAGGGCTGGCGGTGGTCCTAGGCGCCAGCCATCTCCCCTGGTTGGTAAACTAGGGGAAGAAGGAAGAAGAATCGGGCTGGGTCGAGCCTCGACCTAGCCCAGTGAACCCCTTTGGGCCCAATTTTGGGCCCCAAATTAGATCAGGCCCAACAAAAGAAAAATGAGGTTTGAACCAATTTTGATCCTAGTTTGACAAAAAAAATTTATTTCTCCGTTTGGGTTAATACATTTGAAGATATTCAAGCACCAAATTGGGTCCAGGATTAGATTGAAAAAAGTGTAGGAATCATTTAGACATCTTAATTTTAGAAATTAAAATTTTAAAATTATGTTGTAGATACCCGAAAGCCCACATAGCTAATTTTCATTCTTGGATTAGAGTTTTGAGGTAAGTAAGCCAGTATAATGATTTTCATAAATTATTATTAAATTATGTCATTTATGAAATAATAAAATGAATTATGTATATATTATTTGGAAAATAGAAAATGGGATTTGTGGTACCCTATATATGCAAATGATTATTTGATGTGATTATCTTGAAATTATCAATTGTGCAACATATTTGATGCATCACATTATTATACAAGTGTACATAGGCATTTTGACTTATTCAAACCATTGTAAATGTGAAAAGTATGTTGAGCATAGTTTTGCAATAATACATGTTATCCTATACATATAATATGAAAATGATAGTTTGTGAATATGCTATTATGTGCCAACATGGTCCACTATGATATAACATGATATGATATGTTACACAACCTGAAACCATCTCCATAGGGAGAATATATGGAGGCCACACATCCCCACGGTGTGTTGTGATAGGATATGACATAATATGCTACATGACTTTGGAACCCACCTCTATAGAAAAATATGTGAGGATACACACTCCTAGGATGTACTGTGACAGGATATGATATGTAACATGATACTAGTATCAGAACCCTGCCTCCATATGGGATGTATAGGAAGGATATACCTTTGGGGTGTTTGTTTACATGGACGTAGTGTATGACTATGGGACATTGGTATAAAATAAAATTTATATGTTGATAACAGTGGTACAGTGGATTTATTTAAAATAGTATTTTTGAAATAATATCTACTTTCAAATTATTTTAGCATATGATATGCATGATTTGATAATATGTTGAAATGTATTTTAATTATGGAAGCTTAACATGTATATAATTTGTTAAAATTTTGAAATAACTATATTATGCTACACTAAGCTTACTTACTGAGTGTGAGCTCATTTAAATCTTACAATATTTTTCAGAGTCCAAAAATAAAGAGAGTAACAATTGGAGTAGTTGGAACTACATCTGTGTAAATAGATCACATTTTGACATATGTAATTAGTTGCGCAAACATTACATGACTTGTACTAAGAATATTTTGGATTTTAAATGACATGTAGTTATTATCCATCCTTGTATGAATTGTACTATTATAGGCACTCAACTCTTGATTAGAGAAAAAATAAGAAAGAAGGTAATCCCTTAACTTGTATTTGTTTAGAATCCAATTTTGTTAATGCCCCATTACACTCGTGTTGGCTTGATAATGGAGCAAATGCAAAACCTTTGATACGTGTTGGTTAGAGAAAAAGAGGAGAGGCATTCGATGGCATTTGCTATCCTTCTTGCATATATCCACCTCAGTCCTCAGTCTGATATGTGGATGTATGCAATGAAAGAGGAGATGCATTTGAAGGCTCACAATAGTGTATGGAAGGTAGTTGAGCTTCTTGCAAATTGCAAACCAATTAGTTGTAAATGTATGTATAAAACCAAGGACTCTAAACCAAAAATCAATGTTTTAAAGCTAGACTTATGGAAAAAGGTTTTACATAAAATGAAGACATTAATTATAAAGAAACCTTTTCTTCTATTTCTATAAAAGATTCTTTAAGGATCATTAAGGCGATTATGGCTCATTTTGATTTGGAGTTACATCAGATGGATATGAAAATAACCTTCTTAAATAATAGACTATAAAAGAAGGACTATATGGTTCAACCTGAAGGATTCAAAGAGTTAAAGAAGGAAGATTTAGTTTGTAGACTTAAAAAAATTATTTATGGTCTCAAGCTAGCTTCTCGCCAATCATATTTGAAGTTTGATGAGTTGGTTTCTTCTATGGGCTTTTAGGAGAATAAAATTGAATAGCGCATATGTCGCAAGGTTAGTGAGAGCAAATTTATCTTCCTTATATTATATATGGATGATATTTTATTTGCCAACAGTGATTTTTATCTCCTACATGAGACTAAGTATATTATCCAAGTGTTTTGATATGAAAGATCTTGAAAAGACATTATTGTTTTTGATATTAAGATCCATAGGGATATATCTCATGGCTTATTGAGACTTTTTCAAAGAACCTACATTGATTGTGTGCTCAATAGGTTTAATATGTAGAATTGCAAACCTAGGGATGTGCCTATTTTTAAAAGGTGACAAGTTTAGCTTGAATCAATGTCCCAAAAATGAGCTTGAGAGAGAGTATATGAATATATACCTTATACTAGTGCAGTTGGTAGCCTCATGCAAGCATAAGTCTGTACTAGACCAAATATTGCTTTCGTAGTGGGTGTTCTGGATAGATATCTACAAATCCTAGTTTGAAACACTAAAAAGCTACTAAGATAGTTATGAGGTAATTATAGAGAGCAAAAGATTTTATACTAGTCTACGAAAAGGTGGACAAACTTTAGGTAAGTAGTTACTCAGATTCTGATTTTGTTGGTTACTCAGATGATATGAAATCTACTTTACATTATATCTTTATGTTAGCTGAAGGAGCTATATTTTGGAAAAGTGTCAACAACTTCATTTACAATGCAGGTTGTGATGGAAATTTTAGGATGCTTGGAAGCATGTTTTTCAAAACATTTAATCATTTTGAAAATAAACATCAACAAAAAACCTAATTTTCAAGATCGCTTTTATGCAGTTCAAGAAGTAAATCAACTAAAATATGAAATAAATGACTAAGAAAAATACCTGGATTGCTAAATCCAATAATCTCCAAGAGACACATAAGTGTATGCCCTTCAAAGGTGATTCACAGGAGAATCAATTCAAAAAAGCGCACCTACTTGCTTGCTAGAACCTTCCAACAAGCCTCTATACATTCTAATAGCCTTCCTCTATTACAACTTAGGGCATGTTTTAATATGATGGTGATATTAAAACTAGGGAAGAAAGAGGAAGCAACTAGAGGAGTAAGATGGAGAGGAGAGGGGGGAGACGTTTTTACGTAAGGTGCCCTCCATATGGGGAGCGCTCCACTTTGAGGGGGCGCCAGGGGTGCCTACTTGAATGGGGTTCAAATCCTCTCTCCCACTTATTAATCAATTAATTAAACATTTAAGGGGGCTTGGGGCTTAAAAAGCGGCACCTACTCATTGGAGGCTCCTTATGATCATTATCACGCCCCATATGGGCGCTTTCACATTTGGGGTTCAAACCCCCACAAACCCATTTTTCAATATTTAATTAATTAAATTATTTTATTAATAAATTTAAATAATATTTAATAAATTAAATCCATTTAAATTTAAAATAAAATGATTCAAAAGAGACTATGGCCTCGGGTTAACTCAGACTAACCAAATCAGACTGAAATTTGAATCCAATTCAAATTTAGTCATCATAAAAAAAATCTCATAAACTCAGATTAAACTCCAGATAGGCTGCTCAATACGTGGCTAATGTTAATTTAAGTTTAACTTAAATTTATTAGCCCAATTAAATGGACCTAAATAGATTAAGTCAGAAGCTCAGGTTAGCCCACATATGCTAGTATGTATCCTGGCCTAGGATGTAACTGAGTCGAGACAGCTCATGAGTAGCTCGAAATTAAATTAAAAAATACTAAAATTGACTCACTACTTATCGAGTCGAGCTCAAGCTTGAGCTACTCGAGTATATTATCGAGTCGAATTCGAGTATTAAAATACTCGGCTTGAAAAGCTCACAAGCTTAATCGAGCTTACTTAATTTTACTATTTTACTTTATAATTATACATATTTATAATATTATCCTAACTATATAAATCTTCTTTGAATTTTTAGTTTAGAATTATTTTATTTTAATTTAAAATTTATTTTAATTTTTACATAAAAATTCAAGTCGAGTCGAGTTGAGCATGAATATATGAGTATTTCATTGAGCTTAAGTTCGAGCTCTAAATAAGAAACTTGATCGAGTTCTAGTCAAGTTTTGAGCTTCAAATTTTAGAGTCACGTCGAGCTCGAGCTTCTTACTGTGTCAACTTGACTCGGCTTGATTACACCCCTATCCTGGCCAACCAATTAGGATCTAAAAATCCTAACATAAATATTTTTGATTTCTTCAATTAATTTTCTATTGTGTGTGACCCTCTGAGTTCCTCACCTAGCTAGCAGTAGGTTTTTTGTTTAGCCGATTATGTATCCGACTAGCTAAAACAGGTCAAATCGAGCTAATCTAAACTGTCAATCTGAACCAACCTTCAAATTGACTTATGAAATCAATTTAGTTGATTTATAAAACCTACAAGAAAAGATTAACGTATAGCAATGCATCATGCCTACCCAGAAGATAAAAAATTTGGTAGACACTACCAAAATACCCTTCAGTGGCAAATTACCATATAATTTAATCCTTCAATATTCCTTTATCTTAATTAAGTAATGGGCATGGATAAATGTCAAACCCTCATACTTAATTCATTTGAATCCTAATCATTAATGAAGACTCAACCGATGATACATTATAAAACCTTTTCTAATTTCATCATACTTTGATCAAAGATTTTCTGAGTCAACATTTGATAAAATTACTTGGGATAACTACTCCTCTTACTAGGAGTGATCGATTTCTTGTTGACCTACTCATTACCTTCATACACAATCCTCTATATCCAGTATCACCCCGTACATGACTTTTTGCCATGAATGAATATGAACCAAAATATGGATTCATGTGCACAATATACTATGGTGGTCTCAAGTCTAAGGATTACTAGCTTAGAGAACAATCTATTATGACAAGTAAAACTTCCATTGAATGTTCTCCTATCGGATCAATTCAGTGAACTCATAACCTAATGAGCACCTACATCCTTGTATTAGTATCCCTATACAAGGGGTCATAAGACTAACTACCCTCACAATCGAGCATACATAAGATGTGCTAGTCGATCCGAATTCATCGATACCCAAATCGATGATCCCATGATTAAGAATATTCTAGATTAGGGTTTATAGGTTTTAGGTCTCATTGTTATCTCTATAACCCTAAAAAATATTGCCTTATTCTATTGGGTTTATCATAAATACATAAGACACAACATATGATGAAATATAAAATTGCATTTATTATTGTTGTCACCAAAGCACGTCTCCCAAACATCGAGTAATGAAGGAGATTTGGTCTCACCTCTTCGACGAGAATCCTGCAAGAAAGTCCTCAGGGACCGGTGGGTTCCGGTGAGGACCCTCCGACGGTCAAGTTAGTGCCTTGTAAAATAGTCAAAAAATTATCCTTAGGAAAAAACCTAACTTTTCTTTTTATATCTATTCCAAAGTTTCCTTTTTGCATGCTTTCGGAAAGTGGTGGCCGTATAGGTGATAGTGGGTCTGGCCACATTCGCAACATCCCATCATTCGTAATCATTGCGAGTTAATGGGCCATGTGGCGGTTGCAAAAGACTAGTGGGCTATATGGTAGTTGCAGGAAGATAGTGGGCCACGTGGTGGTTGCGGAGAGCTAGTGGGTTACGTGGAGGGAACCCTGGAGGTCCGAGGCTGAGGGAGAGCCTGAAGGTCCGAGGCCAAGGGGGAGCCTGAAGGTCTGAGGCCGAGGGGACCCTGGAGGTCCGAGGCCGAGAGGAACTCCTCGTCAGGCTCTTACCTCGTTAGCTTTAACGGAGCTTGATCAGTCACATCAGATTCCCCCCACCCCTGAGGTGGTACGGGTTCACTTCCCACCCATCGAAAGGGGTGTGAGCTTGATCGGTGGCTGATCCAGCCTGGCCACCAATGGCAACAGGGGCACGTGTCCATGGGGCGCGAGGACTCATTAGTGCCAGTGGCATGGGATGTTGTAGCATTGCTATGCTTGCTGATCTGCACCGTTGGATGTGTGAGGATCCTTCTCGGAAAGGCAACGACCATCATCGCCATCATTAGGGTGACGTTATCGATATCCCGCTATCAACGCTGAATGACTGCCAAGGCATCCGTCCCAGCAGGAGGCGTGGGTGTGGCAGGCTGGCTTAGGCAGGACGACTCAAGGGAGCTATAATAGGGGGGAATGCCCCAAATCTGATGCCTCACTACTCCAGAATCTTCTTCTTCCTGAGCTTCCTTTGTCCGGATCCTGCCGTCCTCCCCGCCATATTTTCCCCGTTAGCTAGGTCAGTCCTTCTCCCATGTCCTCTTCACCTTCTTGGTCCTCTTCCGCCCTCCCCGAGGGCTATTTTCCTCCCTTGCACATGTAGGATTCTCCATCTCTCACTCCCTCCTGGTCCTCTTCCTCTTCCTTCGAGGACCAGTTCCTCTATCCCAGCGGCGGATTATCAGTCGGGCCCCCACCAGGACCCGTCCAGTCACCGCTGGAACCCGTAGAGCCTCTTTAGAGTCTTCCGATAGGGTTGTCTCCACCGTGACCGGCCATGAGCTGGCCAGGATTAGAGCCATCTATAGGATCCCGGATAGCATCCGGTTGTATGCCCCTACCTCGGATGATAGGGTAATCTCCTCCCGTTCCGGGAGGGTTGCTCTGTACGAGGCCTTTCTCAAGGTCGGCCTCCGATTGCCTCTTCATCCTTTGATCGCTAACCTTTTGACTTCTATTCCCTAATGCCATCACAATTGGTTTCGAATTCTATCCAAACCATTTGTTCTTTCTTTGTTCTATGCTGCCTCCACGGGTTAGAGCCCAAGGTGTCCCTTTTCCGTAGTTTTTATAACCTCCGTCAGCAATCAGGTTGGTGGGTATTCCAATCTCGGCCCACTCGAGCCTTGAAGTTTAGCCATCCTACCTTGATCAAAGGGTGGAAGACCTGGTTCTTTTTCGTCGACGTCGAAGGGGGGAGGCCGAGTTGGGGGGACCCAAATGTAGGGCCGAACCAAAATCACCTGGTAACTCGAGGGACAAGGAGGCCTTCGGTATGTTGCAGATGGCCGATATCCCCTTGGTGTAACCAGCTTCTGACGAAGGATAACCTCTAGTTCGCGGGCCTCCTCCGAGAGGCGGTGAGCAGCCTTAGACGCTCTTCCTCTCACTGCCCCCCTTTCATTTCTTCTCTTTTTTTTAACCGACTTCGATTTGTGCAGCTATGAAGCTACCAGATCGTATGGTGAGGAGGGCAGCAGTTAAGAAGAAGAAGGCCATCGGTAACGCCAAGCCATCGAGGAAGAGGCCCCGTCTCCAAGCCCTTCCCGGTCTCTGACTTGATCTTCTACCCTGGCCCCATTGATCCGCCGACCCTGAGGGCATCAGGAACAACCTCTAGGGGGCCAAGAGCCGGTCCCCCCTGTCGATCTAACCGCCAACACGCCTCCCGAAGGGCCCCGAACCAAGCCACCCCCGGCCGAGGAGCCAACCTTTCCAAATGCAGGGCCGTCTTATCCCAGACCGAGATGACCCCGGAGAGAATTCCACTTAAGGCCCAAGCTGAGTGAGACCAGGCGATGGCAGGTCTGCAGGCCGAGGAAGAGAGGCATGTCTTGATGCGGCCCCAGCAGGGTCCAACAAGGCCGGGACCGACAAGGAGGATGAGCCCGAGGCCTTCCCCGCCAGATCGTCGCTAACGAACCAGGGGCTAGTAGTTGAGCGACTGGTGACTCAGATCTGCCACCCCGAATTTCAGAGAGAGCTCCACCGCCGAGGGGCCGCATCACTCCTCCAGGACAGCTTCTCAGCTCAACTATGGGTAAGTGTTGTGGTTATTTCTTTACGCCCTGCTCTTACCCTTTTCCGATTGTTTACTGATGACGACCCTCTAATGCAAACGGCGAACTCCCTTGTGGCTGAGGGACATGATTGCTTGGGCCGAAGAAGCGCTCCACCAGTCCCAGCAGGAGGCCCCTGGCAGTGGCCCTAGTCGAGCGGGCCGAAGAGCTCAACGGGGTCAAACGTCAGGCCGAGGCTGAGGCCGAGCTTGAGCGTTTGAGGAAATGCCTGGAGGTCACCGAGGCAACCATCGAAGCTCAGGACCTGCGTATCCAATTCTCAACATTGAGGTGGAGGCTACAGGGAAGCGGGCTTCCAATGCCGAGGAGATCGCCCGAGAGTCTGAGGCCGGGCAGCAAAAATGGAGGAAGTTGTCCGTAGGGCGGAAGAGAAGGTTAGGATCACTGAGGAGAGGCCGCAGCAGCCGAGGAGAAAGCAGCGGTGGCTAAAGGGAAGGCTGCTATCAATGAAGAGAAGGCAGCTAGGGCAGTGGACGAGTTCCGAAAGAGCACTGCCTTCGCTGAAGAATTGGCCGAAGCTTCCTTCGACGCCTGTCTCCTCGGCTTTAGGGATGGCAAGGAGAAGGTCGGTCGAGTCCACGCCTCTTAGGCCTCGACGATCTCAAGCCAGACGAGGTGTCGGAGGAGTCGTCGGCGTCTTCAAGTTCAACCAGCGATGAGCCGACTGAGGCCTGAGCAGACATATTCCCCTCCTTCTATATTGTTCCTTCTTTTTTTATCTCCTTTTCAAAAGAGCAATGAAAAGTGGTGATTTTGATGAAGTGTTAGACCTAGTGTCATTTAATACATGTTTAGTTCCACTAAAACGTTGCCTTCGCAAGATCGAGTGAACTGGAAACGAGCTCGGCCTGGGTTGAAGTAACAACTCAGGGCCGGTGCGGAGGCAAACCTTGGGGTCAGGTAATCGAGCTTCGAAGGCCCGACCAGACACAAACCTTGAATGCTGATAGCACATCGAGCTGGGAGCGCCGAGGCGAACTCGGGCCTGAATACCGATGGTACATCGGTTTCAAGGTGCCGAGCCGAGCTCGGGCTTGAGTGCGATGATGCATGGGTCTTAGGTGCCGAGCCAAGCTGGGCTTGGGTACCGATGGTACATCGGTCCTGAGGTGCCGAGCCAAACTCGAGCTTGAGTGCCGATGGTACATTGGGCTTGAGGTGCTGAGCCGAGCTTAGGCTTGAGTGCCGATGGTACATCGGGCTTGAGGTGCCGAGGTAAGCTCGGGCTTGAGTACCGATGGTACATCGGGCTTGAGGTGCCGAGTCGAGCTCGGCTTGAGTGCTGATGGTACATCAGGCTTGAGATGCCGAGGTGAGCTCGGGCTTGAGTGCCGATGGTACATCGGTCTTGAGGTGCTGAGCTGAGATCGGGCTTGAGTGCCGATGGTACATCGGGCTTGAGGTGTCGAGCTGAGCTCGGGCTTGAGTGCCGATGGTACATTGGACTTGAGGTGCCAAGACGAGCTCGGGCTTGAGTGCCGATGATACATCGAGCTTGAGGTGTCGAGGTGAGTTTGGGCTTGAGTGCCGATGGTACATCGGTCTTGAGGTGCCAAGCTAAGCTCGGGCTTGAGTGCCAATGGTACATCGGACTTGAGGTGCCGAGCCGAGCTTGGGCTTGGGTGCCGATGGTACATCGATCCTAAGGTGCCGAGCCGAGCTCAGGCTTGAGTGCCGATGGTATATCGGTCTTGAGGTGCCGAGCTGAGCTCGGCTTGAGTGTCAATGGTACATCGGAATTGAGGTGCCAAGCTGAGCTTGGGCTTGGGTGCTGATGGAACATCGGTTCTAAGGTTTCGAGCTGAGCTCGGGCTTGAGCGCCGATGGACATCGGTCTTGAGGTGCCGAGCCGAGCTCGGGCTTGAGCTAGAAAGACAAGTCACTCGAACACTTTTTCATTAGAGAAACATGAGATATACAAACTTCTTTATTTTAATAAGAAGAGAACGAGGTATTCAAACCTAAGATCGTCCAATCATGTACATCATTGATAGTATCGGCGAAGGTTGTCCGCATTCCAAGTGCGAGGATGAGGCTTCCATCTAGACTTTTGATTCGGTATGCTCCACGATGAAGGGCCTCAGTGACTCGGTAGGGGCCTTCCCAATTTGGGACAGCTTGCCTCCCTCCATTGGTTTTGATACCTCGGCTCTTCGGAGGACCAAATCTCCTGGCAAGAAGGCTTTAGGGCGGACGCATGCGTTGTAGTATCTGGCAGCTCTCTGCGATAAATTGTCATTCTGTGGCATGCTAGGTCACGTGCTTCTTCGACAGGTCTAAGTTAACTCGCAGTCGAGTCGGGTTATCATCCTCGTCATACGACTCCACCCGCGGGCTTAGGAGGCCGATCTCCACTGGGATAACGGCCTCAGAGCTGAACACAAGACTGGAGGGGGTCTCCCTGGTGGGACACGCGGCGTGGTGTGGTAGGTCCATAGCACATTGGGAAGCTCCTCCATCCATCTTCCTTTAAAATCATCCAACCGTGTCCTTAGCCCTTGAAGGATGGTGCGATTGGTTACCTCATCCGCTCCATTAGTTTGGGGATGGCCAACTAAGGTGAACCGCTGGTGAATGCCCAGCTTAGCACAGAACTCTCTGAAAAGGGCATTGTCGAAATGCCAGCTGTTGTCGGTGACGAGGGTGTGAGGTAACCCGAAGTGGCAGATGATGGACTTCCAAAAGAAGGTCCTGATCATATGCTCAGTAATCTTTTCCAGTGCCTCAGCTTCCACCCACTTAGTGAAATGATCGATAGCGATAAGCAAAAATTTCATTGGACAAAAGCCGGGGGAAACAGTCCTAGTATATCCATCCCCTATTGAGAAAAGGACCACATAGTTGACAAGGGACTCAGTTGGGTAGTCGGCCGCCGTTGAATGTGGGCGTGCCGCTGGCAACTGTCGCATCTCCGCACCAGCTCGGCCGCATCCTTCCTCATAGTGGGCCAATAATATTCCTGTCGCAGGGCCTTGTACGCTAGTGTCCTGCCCTCCAAGTGGTTCCTGCAAATACCCTCGTGGATCTCACACAGAATGTAATCGGCATCTGCTGAAGTGGCGCACCGAAGGAGCGGATAGGAGAAGGACTTTCGGTAAAAGCGTCCGTCTAATATCAGAAACTTGGGGGCTCATCTCTTAAGCAGCTTGGCTTCTGCGGGATTATTAGGGAGAGTGTCGTCGGTGAGATATCGGACGTAAGCCTCCGTCCACGAAGGTTCTTGGCCGATCGATAGGGCCTCCTCGGTAGTGTCGATGCTCAGAGCTTTTAAATGCTCCACGTACGTTCTCCCCAGGGCCCCATCAGCCGAGGTGGCAATCGGGACATCGCGTCAGCTCTAGCATTCTCGCCCTAGGGATATAACTACACTGAAGTGAGTAAAAGACGAGGATTGGGATTGGACCTTACCCAAATAGCGAGACATAGTTGGGTCCCGAGCCTCATATTCCCCAATGACCTGACCGAAAATGAGCTGGGAGTCGGTGAAAGCTCGGAGGCGCTCCACTATGAGCTTTTTGGCCATTCTCATGCCAGCCAGCAAGGCTTCATACTCGCCTATTATTGGTTGCGGAAAAAAGGAATCGTAGGGCATATTCTACCGTTTCTCCCTTTGGGCTAACTAGGATGAGGCTGGCTCCACTTCCCTGAGAGTTCAAAGTGCCGTTGACATGAAGGACCCAGTCCCGCCCCTCGCCCTCAGCCGTCATGTTTGAAGGGGCCAAATGGAGCTCTTCGGGTGGTTCCTCGTCTAGTGCACTCAACCAGGAAGTCCGCAAGGACCTGGGACTTCATGGCTGACCTTGGCCGAAATGATAGATCGAATTCTCTCAACTTGATTGTCCATTTTGCCAACTGGCCTGAAGTGTCGGGCCGGGATAGAATTGCTCTGAGCGGCTAGTCTGTGAGCACCACTACTGAGTGGGCTTGAAAGTAGGGCCTGAGGCACTGAGCAGAGACGATTAGTGCAAAAATGATCTTTTCAGTACGGGAGTACCTGGTCTCCACGTTATGAAGCACCTTGCTGATATAGTAGACGGGCCTCTAAGTTCCGTCGGTGTTGGCGCGGACGAGCACGGAGTCACGGCCTCAGCCGAGGCCGCGAGGTAGAGGAAAAGCTCTTCTCGTTCCTTGACTTGACAGCAGTGGTAGGGTGGATAGAAATTCCCTCAGCCCCTCGAATGCTCTCTGACACTCTTTGGTCCATTCAAAATCATTGACCTTCCGCAGGGCCTTGAAGAAGGGTAGACATCTTTCCGCGGACTTTGACAGGAAGCGGCTTAACGCTGAGTCTCTTTTTATTAGTGGGGGCTTCATGTCAAGGATGGCTTGAATCTTATCCGGGTTCACCTCTATTTCCTGTTGAGTCACCATAAAGACGAGGAATTTGCCGGTCGTGACTCGAAGGTACACTTTCATGGATTCAGCTTCATCTGACAGCGGCGGAGGTTATCAAAGGTCTCTGCTAGGTCGGCAATGTGGTCGTCAGCATGGACGCTTTTAGTTAGCATATCATCCATGTAAACCTTCATATTGCGTCCAACTTGATTTTCGAAGACCCTATTCATCAGCCTTTGATACGTAGCCCCCGCATTCTTTAGCCCGAACGGCATCACTCTGTAGCAGTAGATGCCCTTTTCGGTCACAAAGAGGTGGCTTACTCGTCCGCCGGATCCATCTTAATCTGATTGTATCCCAAAAAGGCATCCATGAAGCTGAGGATCTCATGGCCCAACGTAGCGTCCACCAACTGATCAATCCTGGGCAGTGGAAGCTATCCTTAGGGCATGCCTTGTTGAGTTCGGTGAAATCAACACACATTATCCAGCTTCCATTGGCCTTGCGGACCATCACAACGTTGGCAAGCCAGTCTGGATAGTGTACTTTCCAAACATGCCCGGCGGCCAACAGCTGGCAGACCTCCTCATCGATAGCCTTCTACCGCTGGGAGCAAAGGTTCTTTTCATCTATCGGACCAGCCGACACTATGGATTGAGGCTGAGCTTGTGAGTAATTACATCGGGGGGAATGCCTGGCATGTCCGAGGTCGACCAGGAAAACACGTCCGAGTTAGCCCGAAGGAAGGTGAGGAGTCAGGCCCTCGCTTCCTTGGATAGTAGCGACCCAACTCGGACAGTCTTCGTCGGGTCCTTCCCTAGAGGGAAAGTCAATAGGTGCTCGGCTAGTTCCCCCCTCCTCTCTGAGTCTCTGGAGTCCACCAGCTCAGTCGTTGGCGAGGTCGGTGTCTCTCGAGGGCCAGGCGTCATGTGATAGCAGAGGGACAAGAGGTTCCTCTCTCCAGCTGGTGGAAGGAATTAATGCTTCATGGCGGCAACCAAGAGTACCAAGCCCATGCCGCCTTCCGAAGAGTGGTTGGAAAGGCGATGCAGAGAGAGAATCAGTCACTTCCTGGACCTGCATGAGGACCTTATAGCTTTCTAGATGGTCTAGAGGGTCAGTAGTATCGTCATAAGGGTCCAGTTGGAGTAAACGAAACCGGATGGAGATTGGCTCCTCTATTATGCAGCGGGATAGGGGAGGACGGCTGTCATAATCTGCCTTCGGTGGATTGGTAACCCTACGGCTGAGCTCCTCCAGCCGCTGATTATACTCCTCGAGATGTTGCTCAGCCCGGCGAGCGACACGTCCGTCGAAAGACCCTTCTTGCGATGATCCCAATGATGGGAATGGGTTGCACTGGTAACGATGTCCTCGCTCGGTTTCCTTCCCCTGCCGCTGCCTGCGGGAGTTGTCAGAATGACGGAAAGAAGACCGTGGCCTTTTGGAGGCCTCCCGATGGCGGCGTCTAGGGGAAGCGTATCGGTGGGGAGCTTCCCGATGGGAAGCTCTCCCGCGGGTGGACTGTTGACTAGGAGGAGAAACCCCGCATCTGGGGAAGGGGGTCGGGGGCCCTGCTGTGAAGCCACCACCTGTTGTTGCAGGTGCTGGACTGCGCCACCAGTGAATGAACTTGCACAGCAAGAGCGTCGACCCAGTCTCCCTATGTTGGTGATGATGGCGGGACAGGGAAAGGGACCAGAGGGGCCGGGAGGCTGGCTTCTGGCTGCTCTGGCTCTTTATACTGCCTCCCAGGGCCAACGTCCGAAACATCTTACGTGCGTTACCACCATCTTTTCAAGTAGTAGAGGAAAGTAAAATCCTGAATCCTAGTAGCACCGAACTCTGCTCTCTTTCTCCCCCCTACCTGGCGCGCCAATCTATTGTCGCCTAAGCAGTCTCCCAAATGCTGGGTAACGAAGGAGCTTCTGGTCTCACCTCTTCGACGAGAATCCTGCAAGAAAGTCCTCAGGGACCGGTGGGTTTCGGCGAGGACCCTCTGACGGTCAAGTTAGTGCCTTGAAAATAGTCGTAAAAAATTGTCCTCAGAAAAAAACCTAACTTTTCTTTTTATATCTATTCCAAAGTTCCATTTTTGCATGCTTTCAGGAAGTGGTGGCCGTACATGCGATAGTGGGTTTGGCCACGTTCACAATATCCCATCATCTGTAATCATTGGGAGTTAATGGGCCATGTGGCGGTTGCAAAAGACTAGCGGGCTATGTGGCAGTTGCAGGAAGATAGTGGGCCTCGTGGTGGTTACGGAGAGCTAGTGAGCCACATGGAGGAGAACCCTGGAGGTCCGAGGCCGAGGGAAACCCTGAAGGTCCGAGGCCAAGGGAACCCCGGAGGTCCGATGCCAAGGGGAACTCCGGAGGTCTGTTACCTCGTTAGCTTTAATGGAGCTTGATCAGCCACATCAATTATCATTCTTGAGTTGAGAAAAATTATAAACTTGCCACTGATACAACAACTATGATTGACTTTCAGGGTATAATTCTTTCAGGTTAAATTTGTTGCATATTATGATGCTACAATACTAGCTATATGGTTAAAGAATTTTATCTCAAAGCTTGGTGTTATTTATTTCATCTTAAGACCATTAAAAATTTACTATGATAATAGTTTGTTGTGCTCTTTTCTAAGAACAACTAAAGTATTAGTGGATCAAGTATATAGAGATTAAATATCTCACAGCTAATGAACTAGTGAAGAAGGGAGATATTACTATTGAGTATATTGACACAAGTAGCATGGTTGCTAATACGTTGACCAAGGGATTAAGACCTTTTTTTTTATGAAAATTGTTGATAAAATGGGTATTGTAAGCTATTTTGATGTACTTGCTAGTGAGAGTGAATTGTATTTATTGAACTCCCACAAGTTAACTTATTGCATATGTTATTATGGAACCTATTTTGTTTTCTAGGTACATTTATTTGATATATAATGATTATCATTGGGTTTTATTGATAGCATATTGCTTTTATTTATATGTGTACATTATTAATATATGACATGTTATGCTTTTGTAAATTTAAGACTTGGTGTCAATTTTGAGTATTAGTTACATATTTCTCTTGGTGATACTATAAAGAAAACCTTGATGTATATATTAGATACATGCTAGGCATATTACAGATGCCATATGGGATTTCTCCAGCTTCAATTGAAGCATAAAATTTTATAAGAAATCATTTGGTGGACTGATAAAGAGAATAACACTTACATGATCACATTTGGCATAGTGTTTTCTTACCACAATGCCACATCATGATCCACGCTAGTGGAAATTATTAGCATTTATAATCATAGATTAGTCCTGTATTAATAAAGGGCATGATGATTGCCATGATTCCGTGTTGTTAGCTTTTATAGGACCGAATTGTTTTATGAGATGTTGTGTCAGAAGATCAAATATTTATAAAACTTGTGGCCACATTAAGTTTAACTATTCAGCCTAAGTATCATTTTTAAATAAACAAATATTTTAAAAACTTGATCAAGTACAATTAATGTTGCAAATAGGAGAATGTTGAAAATTTTTTATATGTGGGCGATGATTAATTGTTATGATTTTCTACTCAACTCAACTCAACTCATCTAAGCTTTTCCCAACTACATGGGGTCGGCTACATGAATCTGCTCCCTTCACTCTACTCTATTTAGGACCAAGTCGACATTCAAATTACAAATAGTTATATCTTTTTAATTATTTTTATTCATGTTAGTTTAGGTCTACCTCTATCTCTATCCTTACCATGGATTGTTAAAAGATCATTCTTTCTAGCTGAAGCATTTAAAGGTCTACGTTGTATATATCCAAACCATCGCAATCGATTTTCTTTATTTTATCTTCAATTAGAGCTACTCCTATTATTTCTCTTATATCTTTATTTCTAATTTTATCTTTTAAAATTTTACTATATATCCATCTTAACATACGCATTTCTATCATACTTAATTTATTCATATTGTTTCAATATTTTTCAACACTCTGTTCCATATAGCTAACCTAATAGTGATTTTATAGAATTTTTTTTAATTTTAATGGGATGCATCGATCATACAATACTTTCAAAGCATTCCTTCACTTTATAATCTATTCTGCTTTAACTCTATGATTCACATCTTCACCTATTTTACCTTTTTACTGGATAATTGATCCCACATACCTAAATTTTTTACTCCTTGATATCTCTTAGCTTGCAATCTTTACTATTTCTTCAGTTGTATTTCTACTCTCACTAAAATTGCATTTCATATTCAATTTTAGTTCTACTAATCTTAAAACCTTTAGATTCTAAAACCTCTCTCCAAATCTCTAGCTTAGTATTTACTCCAGATTTAATTTTATCAATCAACACTATATCATCTGCAAATAACATACACCATGGGATATCATTTTGAATATGTTTGGTTAATTCATCTATAACTAATATAAAAAGATGCGAATTTAAGGCAGATCCTTGATGTAAATCTATAATAATTAAAAATTCACTAGTTTTTCATAGTGTTATTTTAATAATAGTTATTGCTCTATCATACATATCTTTTATCAATTCTATGTACCTTTTGGTAACTCCTTTTTTCTTTAAAACCCACCAATTATTTCTTTAAGTACTCTATCATATGCTTTTTCTAAATCAATAAAGACCATATGAAGGTCTTTTTTTTTTCTATACCTTTTATCAATCTTCTTAATAAATAAATAGCTTATATAGTCGATCTTCTGGGTATAAATTCAAATTAATTATTTGATACCAAAGTTTCAGCTCTTATTCAATTTTTTATTATTCTCTCACATAATTTCATTATATGACTCATTAGCTTAATCCCTCTATAATTTACACAGTTTTAAATATCTTCTTTATTTTTATATATGAATATTAATATACTTTTTTTTAATCATCCGATATTCTTTTAGTTGCTACAATCCTATTAAATAAATTGGTTAACCACATGACTCTAATTTCTTCTAAGCCTTTCCAAACCTCAATAAGAATCGCATCTGGTTCTAATACCTTTGCATTTTTGATTTTACTCAAAGCTTTTTTAACCTCAAGCATACTAAATCTATAAAAAAATTTATATTTATTTTTACTTCTAGGTTATCACATTCTTCTATCCTTAAATTTACTAAATTATTTTTATTTAATAAATTTTAAAATAGTTTTTTCATCGTTCTTTTATCTCTTCTTCTTTTATTAAGTCTCTTTCATCTTCATCCTTAATACATTTAATATAGTCAATATCTTTTATTTTCTTTTCTCTTAGTTTTGCTAGTTTATATATAGTCTTTTCACCTTCTTTCGTATCTAGTCTATTATATAAATCATTATAAGCTTTAAATTTGGCATTACTTATCACTTTTTAGCTTCTTTCTTTGCATCCTTATACTTTTTAAGACTTTCTTCATCCCTAGCCTCCTGCCAAATTTTGTATTTTATCCTTTTAAAATTGATAGCATCTTGAACTTCCTCGTTCTACCACCAAATTTTCTTTCCTGCTAGTCCTACTCCTTTTGATTCTCCTAAAACTTCTTTTGCTATATTTTTTATTCTTTTAGTTATTTTTTTATATTAAATTATGATCACTATTTATATTCATAGTCATTTCTCTTACTAATTTTTCTTTAAATAATTCTAGTTTTTCTTCTTTCAACTTTCACATTTAATTTTTGGATTAATAGTTTTATGTTTTACTCTATATTTCATTTTTATCTATATGTCTGCTACCATTATCCTATGTTGTGAAGTTAAACTTTCTTTTAGAATAACTTTATAGTTTTTTGCATGTTATTTTATCTACCTTCCTAGTTAAGAAAAGTCTATTTGATTTTTATTAGATCTACTTTTAAATGTTATTAAATATTTTTCTCTCTTTTTGAAATAAGTATTTGCAATTATTAGATCATACACCACTGTAAAATCTAATAAGCTCACGCTGGCTCATTTCTATCTCCAAATACATATCCTTCATATACCGTTTCATATACATCCCTCTGTTTACCGATATATCCATTAAAATCTTCTTCCAAATATTTTCTCTTTGTGGTATTTTTTGCACTACTTTATTTATATTTTTTTAAAATTATGTCTTAGTTTGTTGATCTAATCCTACTTGTGCTGCATATGCACTAATTATGTTTAATTGTTATGATTTTAATTTTCTAAAATTTGCTGAATGAATTTGATCCAATGATGCGAGCTAAATAAGTCCACTAATGATTAAAATGGTGATCCATTTGGTTTAGGCTTGGGTATATCTCTATTAGGTGATGTGGTCAATGATTTGTGTGGGTTTGAAATCTAATAGTGACCCATGATGGGAGAGCCTATTAGAATTTCTTTATAAATAGACTATGTTCCCTCTTCTCTCCTCAAATCTATAATTTATTTTTTCATTGAAATATAGCCTAAAGGAGGAGCAAGAAAAGAAAGACTTAGGCTTCTTTGGTGGTTGTGCACTTCTCCCGTAATAGTACAAATAAATATGAAGATATTGTTATTGCTATTTGATATTCTGATTATACATATAAGATTCCTAAATCCTAACAATATAGGTTAAGATGACCTATGAGGTTCCATTAAATATATGCAAGTTATCCTTAGAAGGCCTTGCTTAAGGGATCAAGATGTTGTTTTGGTATGTGACAAAGGAAGTACCAGATCATGAAGTATAGGGGAAATTTTTTACCAATGTTGCTAAAACACAAGAAACATTTTGACCTTATAATTATTTGTTGCACAAATGAAAGGCTGGTCAATAGTTGCAAGATTTGTGTTATATTGATTTTGGGAGAGATGGATGGATATATGATAAGAATGAATTGATTAATAACCATGAGAGTGATTAGATTTAGCTATGAGGTTTAGCCACAGGATAGGATAGGATAGGAAAGCAGATCTTTTCCCATTCCAGTTTTAATTTAGCAAGAGGTAAATTTTCAAATAAAGGAGCCTTAATAAAATCTGAATTTTATTAAGGTAGTGTTTGAAATAGGGGATAAGAGGGGATATCCCTGGATATCCTTCTTATTCCAAAAGCCATAACTATAAGGATAGCTGGGAATAAAGTTAACCAAAGGGATATTCCATGATTAACCATGGTTAACCATGGGATATCCCCTCAACTTATTCCTTAAAAATACAGGAATAGCTTGTTATCCCTCCAAATAAGAGTAAAAAAAAAGTTATTCTATGGATTTACCTTTTTGCATTTGATATGATCAATGGGATAGCCAAGGGATATCCCTAGGGATAGCCAGGGGACAAACTCTATCACATACACTTATCCATGGATAATATTTTTTCTATCAACACTACTAAGAGTTTTTTTTTGATTCATTGTAATTTCAAATAGTAAACCAAGACGATATCATGGTTATGAATCAACTTTTAATGTGCAGTTTAAAATTTTCGATTCTAACTAGAAGTGATCAATCATCAGGTTAGACTAGATTTAGATTAGATCATACTTAACAGCTAGGCCCAATGCTTGCACTACCTGGTCGATTCATCGATCAAACCTATACTTTTTACTAGGCTTGGTCCAATTTTAAAAATTCAATCTCATACAAGTCCACTACACCTAAATGCCATTTCCTTCTCTCATTTAGGATCTAGTTATAGATTCAC
>UESW01004123.1:777342-1034860 GCA_900491605.1 Calamus simplicifolius
ATGGCGGGGCCGAGGAAGGCGGGCAGGCCGAGGATGAGGACTTCGGCCCAGTGGGCATAGGGCGCGGCGAACCCGACAGGCGCCGTGAACTCGTGGTGCACCCGGTGGATGTTCTCGTATCCCCACTTGCCGTGCAGCCACCGGTGGATCCAGTAGTTGAAGTAGTCCTCCACCAGAAAGTACACCGCCAGCTGCGCCGCCATCTCCCACCCCGTGGGCAGCGGCAGTCCCGTCCTTATCCCCACGAACTGTACGTTGATTATAATTCCAGTACCCCCCGATGTCAATCCGTAACGTTACATCGATCGTCAAGCATTAATAAACAACGAAATGAGGTCGATCGAAAGATGCTAATTAGGTTCATTGGAGCTAGGGTGTACGTACGTGGTCGCTGGAATTAAGGTGAAATTAATTACGTACGTACCTTAATGGTGGGGTACGAGAGGAACTGGAGGGGGCCGACGGCGAGGATGAAAGTACAAACAACGGATCTGTAGCACTGGAGGACGGTGGAGATGGGGTGGCGGACCTTGGGCTGGAGCTTGTACTTGTGGATGGCCTTGGGTCGAAAGAGCTCGACGAGGGCGATGGGGAGAGGCGCGAGGGTGTAGACCAGAACAAGGAAAGCGGTATTGTGGGCGTAGAGCCAGAAGTCGTGCATGCCGGCTGAGTACCGGAACCACAATGACTCCGCCGCCGTCAAATTCCTCCCCAGCGCCGCCTCCGCCTCGCCGATGCTCTGGAAGGGCAGCATCGTTGAAGGCAGAAGAAGAAGATGGCGGTGACGGGACTTTGCACTCGAGAGAGGGGGCGGCAAGCTCGTTATAAAGGAGGTGAGAATAATAAGTCTCTTCTGGATGGAAGGAATTAAGGCTACATTTGAAACAGAAATAAGAGGGAATATTCTTGATATTCTGTCTTACTGAAAATAAAGTTAATCAAAGAAATAATTATGATTAATTATAGATTATTTTTTTAATTTATTTTTTTAAAAAAATATAGAAATAATTATTTCTCTAAATAATAGTAAAAAAAATTATCCTATGAATTTATCTTTTTGCATTTGATATGATGAATGAGATAGTCAAAAAATATCTTTAGAAATAATCAAAAAAAAAAACTCTATTATGTAACTTATTTAAAAATAATATGTTTTTATTAAATACTATCTAAAGGACAGCTCGATCGTCTCAACAATCCTAGATTACGTAGAAAGTTATTTGCTATAATAAATTAATATAAATTATCGTAAACACTGTTAATTTTTAGCTTCACAACATCCGGGCTCACCAACCCAAAAATAAAAACATTGCTATCTTTTTCTTATTTAAAAAAATAATTTATTAAAATAAAAAAATTATATTGATTTTAAAATCTAAATAAAATTAAAAAAATCATAAATTTATTTTTTTATTTCAAATATTTGCAGAGATAAAATTAAAAAATTAAACAAAAGTTATAAACCTTTAGAATAATAAAGAAATTTATTATTATTTTTTTTTTTAAAAAAAAGAAAGTAACCCCACTCTTTCCTGTCTCTCTTCCAAACAACAATACTATTTGAAACTCCTTCGTTGCCGTCTCCTCCTCCGTCCATGGCCCTCGGTGCCGCTTTGATGACACCGGCACCTACCACGGCCCTCACGGGGCGACCAGGGCCCTGAAGCCATGGACGGACGTGTATGGTCTGCGATGAGTGGTGCCTTGGGATGTGAGAATTATTTATTTCATTGGAAAATCCGGAAGTGTCTCTGCTTCGGTGGCCGGGGGGAGTAGTAGGTGTGTTGTTGGCGAGGCATTGGAACAGCAATGTCGAGGCAGTCACATGCACTGCAAGGAGCGACTGTCAACAAAATAATTAAATCTGTGTCGTAACGCGACACGTGGAGATCAGCACTTACTGATAAAAATATTTTAACTTTTCTTAACAGTGGTTTGATTTTTACCCCATCTTTGAGATGACAAATATATACAACGTCGAGAGTAAGTTTGCATACTATATATATATAGTCTTTCTGCATGAATATTCGTACAAGTTATGTACAAAGTACGTTACGATCTGATGAATTATAGTACGTTCGTCTGCATAATCGTACAGTTAACAATCATGTTTAATATATGCGTTCATGCATCGAAAATGATGCATAAAATTGTTTCCGTAAAAAAAAAAAAAAAAGGCACGGTTATAAAGACTCTTTTGCTTTTCATGCGCTTAGGATCTTTAAAACGATGAAGGAAAATTAATTTTAATAAAATAAAAAAAAATAGAAATACGTAATTCAAGACTAAAGTGGGTTGTTTGAAAATTAGGTCATATTACGACTTTGTCATCGGCACATATTCCTGCCTTCGCTTGGCATTAGAGAGAACTTTTTAAATATTTTTAAAATCAATTATTCAACATTAGATTTATAGCTACATTAAAAAAATATATATTTTCATTCTAAAATTCGTTAAGTGTTAGGGCAACATTTTTATTTTGAAATCATCTATTAAAGAAATAATTTTATAAAACATTCCTTCAACAAATTATTTCAAATTAGAAAATAAAATTACTATTTGATAATTCATAAGATAATTTCATCTTATAATCAAATATGATATCAGTTCAAACTTAAAGAGTCTCTAGAAGAATTCTTTGATAGACGATTTCGACCTAATGTAGCCATATATCATCTTCTTTAACAGGTGATTTTAAAATTATTTATTCAACAAATAATTTTACTTTACTGAGATATTTTTAAAAAAATCTATGACAGCTTACATGAGATTCATATGATTTTAAATTTTTAATATTATTTAGAAATACCTAAAATTTGTCTTCCTTTCGCCTAGAGGCTAGTAGAATGGTCGCATTAAAATAATAAAACACCATTTATTTTCACCATAAACAAATAAGACAAATGCTTGATGTACCCTTCCATATCCAAATCCACTAGCATCCATCGGTCTGAATCATATTTTAAATGAGTACAGGGGTTTAAAACATGAATATTGATATGGACACGAGAATACATAGTAATTTCATCACAAAACCTCACGAATATGAATGTAAAATTTTTTTATCCCACCTACCCTTATACTGTTGACACTCATCTAATAAAATTACTTAACTATCTTTATTTACTGATTATGCTTATGTTATTATTAATGATTAAAATTTAATTATTTTTATTAATATTAAAATCATATAATTTTATGTTTTTGAACTTTAAATTTTACTGATAGTTAAGATTTAATCAAATATTTTTATTTAATAAAAAATATTAAAAAAAATAAAGCGGATATAAATAATGAAATAGATACATATATAATCTCTATAAATATGAGTGCTTATAACTTTTTTTTTATCGAATGGGTATCAAGTCAAGTGGATATTAATATAATTTTTTTCTGAAATGGACACGAGGTTACCATTATAATCTTCATCCCCGTTTCACCCATGAAAAAGATTTGTTGAATCAGTCCGGAAGGCGTGACTTTCGAATACGACATCCGCTTCTCCTTTTCGACTTCAAACAATGAAGCAGAGTACGAAGCCCTGCTTGCTGGACTCAGAATCGCCCATGAGCTTAAAGTCAAAAAACTGATTGCCTACACCAACTCCCAATTGATGGCTGGCAGGAAGAATTCGAGGCTCGAGAGCAGAGTATGATTCGTGATGAGGGGTAAAATCATCATTGCATTATTGACCACCCACATCGACAATTGAGTCATGTCTAATCCAAACACCCTACCGGCCAGTTGGCATAACAGCCAAGCGATGGAGCCGAATCGCCTTTGACAAAGTCGGGTCACCCTGACAACCTGAACCATCCTCATACCTCGGCCATCCGAGCCGATCCATTCTATACCTCGGAAAATTATGTTATTCATCATTCTGGCCGAACAAAGACATTCGAAATGCCTCTGCGGAATCCGGCGTAGAAGAGTTCGAATTCACTGTAACTGAATAAGATTCCAACGAGGAATTATACCCCGAAGTGGCCTAGGACCCACAAGAGTGGCCTAGGATCTACGTGATCGCTGAATCTCAAGGCATTAACCAATTCTCTCAATCATCGATCCTTTAACCGAAAAGATATGGATCCTACTGGTCTTACAACAAAGTTGATTTGAATCTGTTTCGAATTATAACGACTTTCAGACCTCTCCTCACGACACGCCCAAGGAACCAGGTGATCCCCTATAAATGCCACAGTCCTCCAATCTCTCAGGTACGCAACTCTTAGGCAATTCTTACGCATGCTTTTACGCAATTACTCACACTCATTCACTAGCTCTGATATTCTATTGAAGCTCCCCTTGAGCTCCAAGCTTCCAAGAGAACACCCGCCAAAGGGGAACTCTTCTGTGAGAGTCTTCTTCTCACATCTGCTTGCTGTGAATTTTCACTACTTGGGCGTCGAAGGGTCCTCCGCAGAGGGCAACCCCCAAAGCACCCTCTGCGCACGGATCAGGAGCCAGATGCGCACTCGAGTCGGAGAATGGATTTCCACAGCAACAAGAACCATACATGAATGAATCAGACCAACTTGTGGAGTAATTTCCACCTTAACATCATTGCCGCTGCGATAGCTGTTGAAGAACTAAGATGATGTCGTGGATTAATTAGTGTTGCTGATTGATTTTGAGACACGCATTAACACTATAAGGTTATGCTTGTCCAAACTGCGATAAACCATCTATAGGATTCGACGAAACCATCCAAAATTATACTTGAAAAAATTTCCACCATTTCATGATGATCACCTACGCGCCAAATTAATGCCAAGTGTCATTTAAAATAAATAAATAAATATGTAATTTGTCTTCATATTAGCTGCCATAATCACAAAATTAAAATGTTACAATAAAAGTTCATTAACTGCTCCTAAACGACTGCCTGCCTCAAAGGCACGTGTTAATAAAGCCTAAATGTTAAAAAAAAAAGAAAAATTTATTAAATTGCCTCTCAATCCAAATTGAGAGTTGATAAATGATTATGAGGGACAGATCGACACCGCTAATCTACCAATTGTATCAATGTTTTTAACCATGCAACATAGACTATGATACACATTTTAAACCCTCTTATAGATTATAGATTAGACTCTATTTTTCACGGATAACAAGCTTCAGTACTACTGAACCACTGAAAAAATTTTCACCACTCAACCATAAGATGAGAGGCAGCTGGGATGCGCATCCAACCTAGGATTTGGACACTTATAAATTTTAGATGAGGACGAGTCTACTACACAAACTTGAAACCCCTTGATATGACTGCCAACCAACAACTGCCAGCAAACAAATTTGTTTGGACGACTTGGCTATCACAAATTAAATTTGATGCTTCGGTCAAACTTGTTATCGAAGTTGATTTCTTCATGCTTGCAACTAAGAATATATTAGTATTCATATATATATATATATATATATATATATATATATATATATATATATATATATATATATATATATATATATATATATATATATATATATATATATATATATATATATATATATATATATATATAAAAAAATATATGTGGTGTACGTATGTGAGACAGATTATATTCAAAAAAATTTTAAAATAAAAATAAGTTAAGAATCAGGTCTGAGAGACGGTTTACATCACTATCGTAAAGGAGAACTGATCCCACTTCTCATGCGAAGAAAAATTGAACTACAACTCTCCTCCAAGGTACAACCCGAAAGCCAGATTCCTATATCCGTTGGCGGCACGATTCCTACATCCGTTGGCAGCACAATCTCAACGGACGCGATCAGCAATCTTCAAAGCAATCTTCAAAGAAAAAAAAATATAGAATTATTGTTCTCCTAAAATTTTTATCCTTTGAAACCTATTTATAGATTAAAAAAAAAAAAAAGGTCGGACGTTTTATTTTTTTTTAAATGGCCAGACAATTGATTTTTTTAAAACGGCCGAACGTTCGGTCATTTGGTTTTCAAACGGCCGAACGTTTGGTTTTGCTTTTTTTTTTTTTAAATGGTCGGCATTTGGGATTTCAAACGGCTGAACGTTAATAATCCCCCATAAAAAATAAAAACAAAAGAATAATAACCAAATAAATTAAATTCAATAAGCAATTTCAAAACTTTAAAATTTACTGTGCTTACCTTCTAGGTTTGAACTTGCATTTAGTATAAAATACACACAGCATGAAGATGAGCTGATCATAATGCGGGTTAGCACTATCTAGGCCATACACTTGCGTTGATTTTCATAAGAGTTACTAGGGATTCGCCCCGGTCTCATAGTTGCGGCCTCACGACTACTCTCACTAAGGTAAATCCTCCAAGGGTATTGTGATGCCCCTCCCAATTGTCCCACATCGGATAATTGGGAGTTGGTTAAGTGGTTTATATGTAGTAAAGTAAGAAGGATAAGGCACCAATTGGATCCCTTTTTGGGCTGTGGTGGTCCAAGTTGGTGTGAACCTTATCCGTCTTGCTTTCTTGTAACGAAACGGGCCGTGGGCCCGGGTCGTTACAATATGGTATCAGAGCCATGCACCAGTCGGAAGTGCAGGAGCTAAGTGCCACACAGGGCAAAGTGCTACATCCATGGGGGATGGGAGCCACCTCTTGAATCTGTGGGGGCTACCTCTAGAATCTTGCCTGCCTGGTGGTTGTGATCAAATGCCTCTGGCGACGAGGACGTCGCATCTGTAAGGGGGGTAGATTGTGATGCCCCTCCCAATAGTTCCACGTTGGAAAATTAGAAATTGGTTGAGTGGTTTATAACCGGTTAAGCAAGAAGGACAAGGCACCAATTGGATCCCTTTTTGGGTTGTGGTGGCTCAAGTTGGTGTGGACCTTGTTCGTCTTGCTTTCTTGTAATGAAACGGGCCCGTGGGCCCGGGTCGTTACAATATGGTATCAGAGTCATGCACTAGTCGAAAGTGCAGGAGCTAAGTGCCACACAGGGCAAAGTGCTACATCCATATGGGGGATGGGAGCCACCTCTTGAACCTGTGGGGGCCACCTCTAGAATCCTGCCTTCCTGGTGGTTGTGATCAATTATCCCTGGCGACGAGGACGTCGCATCTGTTAAGGGGGGTAGATTGTGATGCCCCTCCCAATTGTCCCACATCGGATAATTGAAAGTTGGTCAAGTGGTTTATATGTAGTAAAGTAAGAAGGACAAGGCACCAATTGGATCCCTTTTTGGGCTGTGGTGGCCCAAGTTGGTGTGGATCTTATCAGTCTTGCTTTCTTGTAACGAAATGCGCCCGTGGGCCCGGGTCGTTACAGGTATGTGCAACGGAATCATATTTCGCTGAATTTACAGCCTTGGATCTATTAAGAGCTATGCTTAATAAGGTAGATCCTCCAAGGGTACATGACCTCGCTGAATTTACAGCCTTGGATCTATTAAGAGCTATGCTCAACCTAACCGTCATAATAAAGCACCACACCATAGGGATGGGATGGAGACAGACTCCTAAAGCGATGCTTCCAGATATCACCTCAGAGATCGTTTCCCTTTGAACCTTAACCATGGGATTGCCATGACGGTAGGGGTCCACTCTGGTGACTAATATATGGGCTTAAGCCCCATCCCCCTCGATGTCTTAAAAACCATAGCCTTCGAAAGGCCTTTGGTTAAAAGATCTACCAAATTATGTTTAGATCTTATAAACTACAGTGATATTGATTCTTTCATTTTATTTCTTATAGATTTATACCTGATCAGGATATGATTATTCATCTTTTTATTTGTTGTCTGTTGATTTAACAGATCAATCAGAGCTCTATAATCACAAATTAAACAAATTCGAGAAATATTTGGTGAAAGAATATCTATATCATTTATTAAGTCTTTTAGCCATTGTGCTTCAGTGCAAGTAGTGTCAAGAGCTGTTAGCTCAGACTCTAGAGTACTTCTAGTGATTATATTTTTTACATGAGCTCCAAGATACTGCAGCTCCTCCTAATAGGAAGAGATACTCAGTGGTGGACTTAACATCGAATTTATCTGTTACCCAATTAGCATCACTATACCCCTCAATTACTTCAGGATAACCAGAATACACTAGAGAATAATTTATGGTTCCCTTAAGATATCTAAAAATTCTTTCTAGGGCTTTCCAATGTTCTTCACTAGGATTGCTAGTATACCTACTCAATCTGCCTACTGCATAAGCTATGTCTGGACGAGTTCTATTTGAAATATATAATAGGGATTCTATTCTTTGAGAATATCCTAATTGATTAATAGGTTCTCCTAAATTTTTAATTAAATGAGAGTTATGATCATAGGAGGTAGAAATAGGATTTAAATCATAATATTCAACTTTTGAAGCATTTTCTTTATTGAGTGTGCTAGACTTATTGCTATTCCATTATCTTGTTTAAAGATTCATTTAATCCTTGGCTCATGAAACATGAACGATAAAGATCATATATCTACAAATAAGACAGAAAGGAAAATTTGAAAGAAAATAATTTTTTTTTTTAATGCGGTTCGATTTGATGACATGCGTCCATTCAACCAAAGAATAGAATGATTTCATTAATAGAAAAAGATATAATTAAAGCTTTCATAGGAACCCAAACTCTTTTACACCAGCAGAATCTTTCTCTAAACTTGATGGATGGGGATAAACAAAGATTAGGACTATATGTATATATAGAGAAAGATTCTAGGATTGTGATTCGTATTCTTCATATATATGGAAACATATCATGCCATGTCTATATTAGATTTCATATCATATCAAGCTTCATATCAGCTCATGTCTTGTTGGTTTACATATTGTATTTTATCTAGAATTTATTTTGTACATAATCATCATTATTAATAAATAAATTTTATTGGATTATTTTTTTATATATGTTGATGTGTCATATATCGTCCATGGGGTTGATGATCAATGATAAGTATTTTCAAGAGTTAAAAATTGAAGACACACATCATAATAGATTAACTCCTAAAATGCTCTCAATCAATTGATCAATCATGGGGATAGTGATCGATCATATCAAATTAGAGCATGGATCGCCTTGATATGGGTCTCTTGTATGTGATATGAGTTATCAGTGCGAGAATGCTGGTAGATGTAAGACATCGGTACCGAGCATGATCATCAAAAGTCAGTAGGATATCTACTCACTCGTCGATGACTTTCAAAGATATAGTAATATAAGTGGTCCTTGATATATGGTACTTCGACTATTCACATTAGAGTTATTGTAGTTTGACTACATATTATCTTGAACCTCTTAGGCATCAAGGGCCTTGTTATGTACGTTGGCTGTAGTGATCTTAATGTAGGAGTAGGAAGTATTCATTAGGGATCTATCAATCCTAGCAGAAAGGAAGAAGTCTTATGCTATTTAGGAGACTGTGTTCATGAGTCTGTGGCCACAACAGGTGATGATGAAAAAAAGTTTAATGAGTAATTATAAGTTAAACTCAAGTCAAATAAATATTGCATGTGATCGGTGCTGAGAGTTTGACGAGTTATTCTTGACCTAACACTTTGTTGTGACTCTTGATAGAAGGACTATACTACATAGTAACTACATTTAGCGTTCCTTCTTCTAACCTACTGGCTTACCACTACATATTGCTAGACATCATTGATGGATAGTGAGAAGCTTAGTGGGATCGATTAGGATCGTTGATTTCAAGTTTAAGTAGAGTCAAAATTGTTTTGATTCACCGAAAGAAGTTTCGATGTAACCATAATGCTGATTAAGGATTATTCTCATTACCAGATAGGTTAGAACCTATGGGGTCGCACGCAATAGGGTTGAACCCCTCACTGTTTAGATAAGTGTTTTGGAAAGTCAATTATTGGTTTACACATTGTATTTTATCCAGGACTTATTTTGTACATGATCATCATCATTAATAATAAATTTTATTGAGCAATTTTTTTCATATATGTTAATGTGTTATATATTGTCCATGGGTTAATGGTCAATGATATATATTTTCAAGAGTTAAAGATTAAAGACACATATCATAATAGATTAACTTCTAAAATGCTCCCAATCAATTGATCAATTACGGAGACGTGATTGATCCGATCAGAAGTTACCAGGGCAAGAATGTTGATAGATGTAAGACATTTGTGCTAAGTATGACCATACGAGAAGTCAATAGGATGTCTACTCACTCATTGGTAACTTCTCGGAGTGTAGTAGTGAAGTGATAATCTACCTATGGTACTTTAGCTACTCGCATTACGATTATTATAGTTTGACTATATATTACCTTAAACCTCTTAGGCATCAAGGGCCTTGTTATGTACATTGGCCGAAAGTATTTGTTAGGGATGTATCAACCATAGTAGTAGAAAGTATTCGTTAGAGATCTATCAGCCCTAATAGAAAGAGAAAAGTCCTATGCTATTTAAGAGACTGTGTTCATGAATCCATGGCCATGAAAAATGATAATGAAAAGAGTTTCCATGAGTAATCATAAGTTAAACTCAAGTCAAATAAACATTGCATATGATTGGTGCTGAATGTTTGAAAAGTTATCCTAGGTTTGACAAGTTATCCTTGACCTAGCACTCTGTTGGGACTCTTAATAGAAGGACTATACTACATGGCAACTATATTTAGGATTCCTTTTTCTAATCTACTGCCTTGCCACTACATGTTTTAGACATCACTGAAAGGAGTTTCAGCTAGTTGTGAGGTTCAAACCCATGACCACTTATGTGCAGAAGATTTTGAGTCTTTCCTTTAAACTGCATGGGGTTTTTTTTTAGATTTGGTTTCCTTGGGTAAAAATATATTTTTGTCTTGAACAAATAAAATAAACATTTAATATAAAATGTTGACATAGGGGTTTGAACCCATGCGTTAGGAGAGAGAATATCTAGGGATGTGCTAATAAAAGTACAGATAAACTCCTATAGTCTCTGATTGCCTCCTATTATTAAGGGATTAAATGTTTAAAATTGATTTTAAACTAAATTAAAAATTTGATCCCTGCAATTGCTGCATATAAATAGGATTCCACATGTGGCATGAGTATCCCAAGCATTCTCATCCTTCCATATGCTCGCCCCTTCTATCCCCTCCTTAGGGGATGTAGCCTTATAAATAAACATGATGAGAAGAAACAAAGCATGAGAGTGATTTCTGAGAGGAAGAAGGTTGTGAGTCTTCTTGGCAATTAAGCAAAGAATTTGTTGCATCATCTTTACTGGGAGGGGATCTGCAAGAAGCTAGCACTCGGTGATCCACCCACTTTGAAGGAATATCAGCCCTACGTGGATACCCGTAGAGGTCAAACTCATAAACAGCTCTAGTATGGGACTCAAAGATCTATCAAGATTTTTGATCTAGTTAAAGAGTTCAACATAATTAGGTAACATTTAAATGTTAAATTCATCAAAACATTAGATCTGATCTAAAATCATGTAATTAATGAGAAAATAAATTTTAAATGAGATTTAAAATTTATTTGCTCATGTTTAAAATTTTAAATTGCATTCCTTCCATTGTATGTGCCTAATTGCGTCGGCACAACCCTAATCCATCAATTCCATCACCTTCAAAGTGGTATCAGAGCGAGGTTTGATGGATTATGCATGATATGATCAGATCTATTTATTAATTTATGTGATAAATTATATTATATTATAGATTAGTTTTGATGGATTGTGCATGATATGATCAGATCAATTTATTGATTTATGCATAAGAAAAGTAGAAATACATAATTCAAGACTAAAGTGGGCCGATTGGGAACCAGGTCATATTAGGACTTTGTCTATGGTGATCAGGAGAGTGATCTTGCCTTCAACTCTCACAGAATTCCCTATGAAGCCGACCAAGGGCGCAGACATGGGTTGGAGAGAGTCGGAAGAAACATTTATTCAAACAAATGCATCGTAAGTCAGGATGTTCATGGAGCTTCCACTATCAACTAGAATCCTCTTTACAAGGTGTTTGGCGATCCTTATGAAAATGGCAATGCTATCATTGTTGGGTTGTTCACCGTCACTAGGTTCCTTTCTGAGAAGAGATTATAGTTTATACCCCTTTTTTTGCTCGCGGCCTCTTGAAGGCATGGCCTGCCCCCCAGGAGATCATGCCGACCATCCTCTCAATCAGGGCATTGTCAATGTTGGCTTGGGTAGGCAGAGGGCCTACCAGACGTAGAGCAGTCGGGGGTCTCCCTGGACATACTTTCCCAGGTAGCCATGCTGGATCGGTCTTCGATGGCATGCCTTAGGTGATAGCAATCCTTTATGTCGTGGCCATAGTTCCGATGGAATCGACAGTAGAGATTCTTATCCCTGATGGTCGATGGCCTCAGAGGATGGGAGTGCATGAGATATTGTTTCCCTTCAATCTCCATCAAAATGTGCATCCTAGGGAAGAGAAGAGGGGTAAAGTTATCCTCCTTGGAGGCAAAATTTCTATTTTGGTTGTTTGGCCGGCGTGGAGGTTCTAGCTTCTTGGGATGAGGTTCGCTTGGCTCCTTATGGACTTGCTTTTTGTTGGGCCTCCCGTTCACTTTCCTCCTCATAGAGTTGGCTTCGTCGGCATGGATGTACTTCTATGCACGACTCAGGAGCTCCGTGTAGGAGTTGGAAGGCTTCTTGTTGAGAGAGTAGGTGAAACGGAAGGGACAAAGGTTGCGCTTTAGAGCTAGGTGGACATGGAGTCATCGAGGTGGTAGACTTCGAGGGCAGCCATCTTAAAGTGGGCCACGAAATCCTTAAGAGATTCTCACCCTTCTGTTAGACGAAGAATAGACTATCTGCTACCTGGGGTATTCTTCGGCAGGCATCAAAGTGAGCAAGGAAGGTCCTCTCTAGCTGTTTCAAGGAGTTAATGCTGCATGGATAGAGGTAGAAGTACCAGG
Source organism: Calamus simplicifolius (assembly GCA_900491605.1). Classification (NCBI taxonomy): domain Eukaryota; kingdom Viridiplantae; phylum Streptophyta; class Magnoliopsida; order Arecales; family Arecaceae; genus Calamus; species Calamus simplicifolius. The sequence continues at coordinate 790,190 of UESW01004123.1, forward strand.
CACGGGCGACCTTCAAGAGGGTAGCGGAAAAGGCGATGCAGAGTAGGGCATCGATAGCCCCTTGGACTTGCATGAGGGCCTTGTAGCTCTAAAGATGGTCAAGCTGATCCATGGTATCGTCATACAGATCCAGTTGAGGGAGGCAGAATTGGTGAGGGATGGTGTCGTAATCTACCTTTAGCTGATCGGTAAGCCTACGGCTGAGCTCTTCTAGCCAGCGGTTGTACTCATCAAGGCATCGCTTCGCCCTTCGATTGATGGGCCTGTCAGTGGACCCTTCTCCAGATGACTCAGTAGATGAATAGGGAGGGGGTGATGTCGGTGTCGATGTTCCCATGCGGGCTCCTTCCTGTGTAGCCATCTAGGAGAGGGGTCATTTGGATGATGAGTGAAAATCGAGGCCTCTTAGGGGCCTCATAGCAGTAGTGCTCTAGTGAGGTATGGCGGCAGTAAGTCTCTTGACTGGAAGACCTTCTATGAGTTAATTGACAACTGGCCTGAGCAGCGGTCGTAGGGGTGAGAGGGCCCTTGGCTGTTGCTGTATGGTCACAGAGTGCTACTCTTACAGCTCCTGGACTGCTGCTTGGACTTGCTGGGTAAGGGTGGCAGGCTGGTCCGGCTCGGTGGTATAAGGTGGTGGCGATGATGGAGCAGAAAGGCTAGCTTCATACTGCTTGGTCTGTCAGGAAGGCTCTCCCACATGATTGGTGGATGCTTCTTGAGCATGCATATCACCGTCGTCGATTTAGAGGGGATAAAGATCTGTAGCTCGATGTTACTTATCTACTCTACCCCCATTCCAAGCGCACCAATCTATTATTGCCAAGTTACCTTCCTTGATCATTGAGGAGCGTTCGATCACTTTCTTCAGCGAGCCAGAGATTCTTCGATGGGCTTCTCTCAATTAGGAGCCTACAAAAAGTCTTTGGAACTATAGATTTTGATGGGAACCCTTCGATGCTCAAATTAGTGCTCTGGATAACAGTCATGAGCTCGAAAGAAAGCTCGAGAGTCTTAGAAAGAAATGCTCTGTGTGAGCATATATGTAACTTGAGTCTTGTGTCTTAAGACTTAGGCTTGTGGGCTTATCTGATCGGATGTCTCTTTTATCCATTTTATGGAAGCTCATGGGTGTCACGATATAACGGGCTATCAGGGTGCAGGCCGTAGTGTAACCGAATTGACTGGATTTGCTCTCCGCGTGGCATATTAGGATTCACAGGATTTGTTCTTTGCATGGCATGTTAGGGTTGATATTTGTCAGACTTGGATGGCCGATGCCGGGTTGGTAGGGCTTATCGGACCTAGGCAGCCATCGCTAGATTGACAAAATTTGCCGAGCCTGAACGGCCGGAATTCACTGGATTTGTCTCCCACATCTATGCGGAGGTTCCAGATCGTACGAGCAGTCTGAGCCACTAGGCTGTATAGGTGGTTCTCACAAGAGATCATATCCAAATGGCCGATTGAAGGTCCTATCTGGATGGCCGACTGGAGGTTCTATCCGAATGGCTGATTGGAGGTTCTATCTGGATGGTCGAGTAGAGGTCCTATCTAGAATAGAGGTCCTACCCGAATGGCTAAAGTTGCTCTGAAAGGTTGATCATCGCCATTGATTGGGTGTGACCTTATTAGCTTCATCAGATGAGGAGTCCATTCGAAGTGTAATCTCCATCGTTAATTGGGTGTAGCTCTATCAGTTCATCACCCAAAATAGTTTAACCTATAGATTTTAGTAATTATATCTAAATGTAATAAAATTCCTGCTTATATTATAATTAAACCTAAAAATGTTTCTTTCTTTAAAAATTTACTTTTTATAAAAATTAAACTAGGTACGCACATTAGTTCCAAATCTTCTATAAGTTTATCGTCTCCTAATATACCTAAAACTAAAAGTTATATGGAGGAATATAGAAGAAGTAAGAACCTCAAGTAGAAAAAGATTTTGATAGTGATTTTACTGTTTATTTGATGACCTCCTCCCTCCTTATTCTAAAGCCATAGCATATTTCGATTCTAGGTTTTAGAGAGAAGGTATTAAAAATGAGGTGAATTGTATGGCTTTCCTATATGATGCATGTGGCTATTTAAGAAGAAATTATGATACGTTGAACTTGTAAAAATGTTAAAGATAAAAGCTTGTTGCCAACGAGAATAATCGAAAGGACGGGGTGGATGACTTTAATTTCTACTCTTTTGTGATATTTATTATACCTGCCATTTATAAACTCAAAGCTTATCAATGATTGTTAAAGGTGAACTTCCATGATAGAGGGCTGAAAAGCAAAATTTATATATTATAGAAGTTGGGGAATACGTGGTTCCTGAACAAGATGACAAGGTTTATCATTAATAAGTCAAGTAAAAAATCACCTAATTCAAGGCGTTTATCACATCAATTGTCGAACCCTGCGCCTATATTCTATAGAAAAAGATAAAATAAAAATTTAAGACGGATGGCATCCGTCCACCTAAACAGCTCCGTTTTTGCCTTTTGCTTCGAAATCTCCATCGGTACAGACAATGACTGACGCTATCACATCCAATCACAGAGGGGGGACGCACATGGTTGGTCCACCAACCCAAGCTCTGCAAGTTGGACGCGTGCATCAAAATCGCCGCCCACAACTCCTCGCATGGGGTGCCGGCACAGCCAATAATTATTATTATTATTTTTTAAACCCCAAGCTCGCGACGTACCGAATTCAAATGATGCGAAATGAATGCTTCGTGCAATTTTATTTTAGGACGTTGGTAACTCAAAATCATAGAGCATTTTCATATAGCATTATTATTTATCTTTAAAGTTCAAGAGATGCTCCTCCTAGGACCAGTACAACGATAGATCGCCTTATCTTATGCCTTTCTCACCTGCTAAGCAAATTTTGTATCCAATCCGATATTTTTTAAAGTGGCAAATGATTGATCTTTTTTTTTTAATTTGATTTAAAATTGAATGAATCGTTCAAGTGGTAGCATGCCTAACAAATCCAACCAAATCAAAATGAAATACTAATTTTATTTTTTAAATAAATAATAAAAAAATTTATAGTTAAATTAATTTTTAAACAGGCATCTCAAAGTTTATAAAAATCAAAAACAATTACATCAAGCAAGAACTTAAATATCAAAATTGCTCATTTGCTCACCTCCTTCTTATTTTCTTACAAAAAAATTTAACCTTAAAAAATTTTTTTAAAAAAATTAAAATTTAACTTTATGCGCTTATAATAGATATCTCAAGCAGTGCGTAACCTTTCTAATTTATTATTTCTAAAACAATATAAACTAAAGTGGAAACAGCACACGTCCATGATTTGGAACAAGACAAAACCCCATTCCCAATCCCAAGACCGGTTGATCGGTAGACGCGGTTCCCGGTTCCTGATTTCTAGTACCAAGAGGCCCCACAATCCCAAGTAAAACCCGTCTCAATGGCCCCATAATTTTTTACTTTTTTTTTTTTAAAGTTATACTTTACCTCTCACACATGATGGTTCATCATGCATACCGCAAAAAAATAAAAATACTGTAGACACATGTGCAACCGCGCACACGTAGTCGTAGAATCAATCATTAGTTAATCGCTCTTTATCTTTAAAATAATTGTCTATGAGATATTTTTAAGCATTATAAATAATTAATTATTATTTTATTATTTATCATTATATATTATTTTAAATATAATATTAATGATATGATATTATATTATAATAATATAATATAATATAATTATATTATATTATATTATATATAAAAATAATATTAAGCATTTTTATATAAATGATGGGCATTTTGGTCTCTTAATCTCCAATCAAGATTATTTGATGGTGAATTTGAATGCTCATCTTCATGGATGGATATGATATCGCTAAGTTTATTAGTGATTCTAGAGGTGGAGTGATCACTACCATATAGGATTATTGAAGTATAATAAAATATAATAATTCCATTATTTTAGTTAAATCACTGATGACATATGGGATCACCTCATACCAAAAGTCTCCTTAATTTTGAGAAAAATCCTAAGGCTATTCAATACATAGTTATGATCACTCCTGGTATCGATAAATTGAATTGATAATTGATACACGAATATAACTCAAACTAAACATAAGTGATTTTAAGTTGATCTTAAGTGGTTTTGTCCCATAATGCTGTCAACATGATAATGATATAAATAATTATATTTTACCATATGTTGACTCATCACTCAAAAATAAAATAGTTATAACACAATTAATTTAAAATTGATTATATATTTTCATTTATTGGTACAATTGAGTTTCTTATAGGTGATGAAGCTTAAATTGTTTAATTTAAATGATTTAATGTTATGATAAATTTTTAATGTAGTTAAGCATTATGTTAGAAAATATATATTTTATATTAAAAGAATGATGAAATAGGGCAATGATAGGTAGGGCATATCTATTGTATCAAGCGAGTTGTTAAATGAGTTATATTTATTTGTATTAAGTGAGTTGTTAAGTGAATCATATCGTATTAGTCCAACATTATTAAAAAATTTAAGCATGTCATCATATTATCCATTTAAAAATCAAAGTATGTTTGTATTGATATTTTTGACATGATTAATTAATTGTCTCATGTTCATATTGACCCATATAGTGTTATACTCTAACTTTGATATAATATCGATCATGAATGGTAACACAAATTGCTATGCTTAATTAGATGGCTAGAACTAATGTGGATTCTAATAGGAAAATAAGCACCTTTTTCTATCCTGCTTCTTATTTTCATGTTATTATCGATAAGGAAAAAAAGAGAGAACTTTGACATCTGAATCTAAACTTTCTTATTTTCTTTATTAACTCATTGATGCGAACTTATGTTTTTAAATTTGTGATTATAGTTTTTATCTAAACTTTATGGTTAGGATATGGGTTAAGCTTATTTATAGGATGAATTTCTTAAAAAATTGTAGGAAAGAAGTTATAATTTTACTCTCTTATTTAATCGATTTTCACTTGCACTCTCTTTTTTGAGCTCTTTTAATTGAATATTTTTAGTTACTGAATTAATTAAATTTGGCCTTGCCGCTTATTTCTATTAATAGAGTGATGTTATGTACCCATCATAGGATAATTTAAATTTATTTTATGACTAAAATGCCCTTGATATTAGTTGATAGGGGAGGAAGTAGGAACCATGACACTAAAGAAACCACAAATCATATAAAGTCATTCAATTTTGTGCTTAATAACTATAGTTTCTGTGCATCCTGAGAAAGAAACTAGAAGGAAGAGTGGAGCGAGCTGATATCACTATAGAGGGGGAGAAACTATAAAACATTATGAAAGAGTGCTCTTACAAACAATAGAGAGGTAAAAGGAAAGGGAAAGGAGAGGAGGGGAAAGAAAGTAACTATGAAAACAAGCAAAGTAAGATCCAATCCCCTTTTGTCTATCTTTCCTTATGGACTTGCTTTTTGTTGGGCCTCCCGTTCACTTTCCTCCTCATAGAGTTGGCTTCGTCGGCATGGATGTACTTCTATGCACGACTCAGGAGCTCTGTGTAGGAGTTGGAAGGCTTCTTGTTGAGAGAGTAGGTGAAACGGAAGGGACAAAGGTTGCGCTTTAGAGCTAGGGTGGATACGGAGTCATCGAGGTGGTAGACTTCGAGGGCAGCCATCTTGAAGTGGGCCACGAAATCCTTAAGAGATTCTCACCCTTCTGTTAGACGAAGAATAGACTATCTGCTACCTGGGGTATCCTTTGGCAGGCATCAAAGTGAGCAAGGAAGGTCCTCTCTAGCTGTTTCAAGGAGTTAATGCTGCATGGCTAGAGGTAGAAGTACCAGGCGCGGGCGACCTTCAAGAGGGTAGCGGAAAAGGCGATGCAGAGTAGGGCATCGATAGGCCCTTGGACTTGCATGAGGGCCTTGTAGCTCTCAAGATGGTCAAGCTGATCCATGGTATCGTCATACAGATCCAGTTGAGGGAGGCAGAATTGGTGAGGGATGGTGTCGTAATCTACCTTTAGCTGATCGGTAAGCCTACGGCTGAGCTCTTCTAGCCAGCGGTTGTACTCATCAAGGCATCGCTTCGCCCTTCGATTGATGGGCCTGTCAGTGGACCCTTCTCCAGATGACTCAGTAGATGAATAGGAGGGGGGTGATGTCGGTGTCGATGTTCCCATGGGGCTCCTTCCTGTGTAGCCATCTAGGAGAGGGGTCATTTGGATGATGAGTGAAAAATCGAGGCCTCTTAGGGGCCTCATAGCAGTAGTGCTCTAGTGAGGTATGGCGGCAGTAAGTCTCTTGACTGGAAGACCTTCTATGAGTTAATTGACAACTGGCCTGAGCAGCGATCGTAGGGGGTGAGAGGGCCCTTGGCTGTTGCTGTATGGTCACAGAGTGCTACTCTTACAGCTCCTGGACTGCTGCTTGGACTTGTTGGGTAAGGGTGGCAGGCTGGTCCGGCTCGTGGTATAAGGTGGTGGCGATGATGGAGCAGAAAGGCTAGCTTCATACTGCTTGGTCTGTCAGGAAGGCTCTCCCACATGATTGGTGGATGCTTCTTGAGCATGCATTATCACGTCATTGATTTAGAGGGGATAAAGATTGTAGCTCGATGTTACTTATCTACTCTACCCCCATTCCAAGCGCACCAATCTATTATTGCCAAGACAAAACCCATTACAAAGATTTGAAACAGCGCACGTCCATGATTTAAAAATGATGTACATCATTTTTTGCATAAATTTTTTAAGAACACTAGTATGGTTATTTTGTATTTAAAATAGTTGTTTAGTAAGGTATTTATTAAAAAACTAGTGGGGGCAATGCCATTGTGAAATTTGAAGAATTATAAAGGTTTTTGTGTAAGTAATTATTGATTTTTTTTTGGATGTTAGTTTTTGAAATCTTTCATATTTTTGTATCATTGCTGATCATTTTTATATCTATATAAAAAGCCTTATAAAGTTTTCTGTTTGTACATCAGTCTTTTTACTAGATTTTGTTGATTGTGGAGGGTTTTGGATTGAGGGATTGGATATGTTGGAGGGCAAGAGAAAAGGTGTCTAGAAGATATAAAATGAACTTTACTAGGAAAACAAGATTGTTGAAATATTTCATTCTCATACATTTCTCTATAAAGAGGGAGACTTTAGTTTTGCCGTGAAGGTTATAAAAACCAAAGGGATAGATAGTGATTGTGAGGAAAGATATAGAGAAACTTAGAATATATATATATACACACACTTGATAAATGAAGATCCATACCTATTGTAAAAATGCTATATCATTATGATTATGAATATAATAGCGCTCACTTAACTTGTCACGAGATTATAAGAATCAGAATATAAATATGGAAAAGACAGATTTATATGGAAGTATAAAAGACTTGAGGGCATCAAAATTTTAAACGATATATGATTTTGATGGAAAAATATGCATTAATTGATATTTGTAAGAATGCACACTTAGTGGATGGTTTGCTCAAGTATAGCAAGTCAAGTTATATATATATATATATATAGAGAGAGAGAGAGAGAGATCGTATGCCTTAACAATGCTTTTTAGCACAAGTGACATAAATAGCTCTATAATTTTATGACTATATAGTTGTATACCTGGAGCGAGGAAGGGGTTCTTTTAAACTTCTCTGCCAATAGAACGGACTAACAATGTGGATTTGATGGGATCTTCTAATGGTGTCTATTGTTTTTTTCTGGATGCATTGAGAAAATTGTCCAAACAAATGTCTTTTTCTAATTGACATCCAATTATTATATGATATTTGATCAAATAACAGATTAGGTATAGTGTTGCTTGTTGGGTACTAGGTATAGGGTTTATGTAGCTTATGTATTTGGATTTTCTTTACTTTGGCTTGCTGTCAGAATTATTGTTATTGTTGTCAGGTCAAGTGCTAAGGAATCATGGCCAATAGATTACTGATTGATGGAGCAAGAGATATGTTGTCTGTCTCTTACATATATAGATTTCTATAGAATCTCTCTAGAAGTTAAAAAGCATGAGAGTTGATCTTTAAAATGTAAATAACTAATAAATATAATTAACTTTAAAATATATATTCATTAATTATAATTTTAAAGTCCTAGGTTATAAACTCTTCATGACTGGATCGCTCTCCTCTGCTCGTCCATCCACGTGTCCCCGTCACCATCCTCTCCTGACCAATCTTCTGGTCCAACCCAACACCGCCTTATTCTCCCTGGCCTTCTCACTGGCTTCCCCCTTCTCTCTCACAGCCCAACCCTGATGCCAAAACCTACTTCGAAGCCTAATTTCAATACAAAAGATAGCATGAACAGAACAACGTCGCTGACCCCTAAACCCAATAAGAAAGGACGGTGCAGCCCACATAGGATTTACTACAAAGGCAATGTACAAAGACTTTTTCAAGTTTCACAATCCTATTACTTTAAGATGACCTTTCACTAATAATAGAATTTAAGAGAGCCTATATTTATTATTAAGAATATGATTCTTTGATTTACGAAATCAAAAATAAATTAATTTTTATAATGACATATCAAGATTTATATACGAACACTTGTTCACCCCTAAACCCAACAAGAGCATATTAAATCACCCCTTCTCTTTCCAACTCTTTCAAACTAAAATTTTATGATTTTATTGATGTAACTAACTATATTATAATTTTGATGCTAACCATTTTTAAAATTTAGTAGCTTTTGGATGTGGAATATACATTGCTATTAATCATTATAAGAGATTATTTATCAGAATATCAATCATTACCTTGCAATATTTATTATGGATGTTATTTTTGTTATTTCAAACAAACTAAGCTAGTTTTGGTCAAATTTTTGGACTATGATTGCTATGATCATGTGAATTATTTTTTATCATTTATTACTTTCCATGGTGCAACATAACTAGTATAGTTAAAAAAATATTAAAGGGAGGAAAATTTTTGTTCATTATACTTGGTATCACCACAAAAATTCGGTATTCATTTATTTTAATAAAAAGTAAAATAGTAAATTACAATTAATGTCTGAGCCCAGGTGGTTCAAACCGGGGACCTCTAGTGTGTGAGACTAGTGTGATAACCGACTGCACCACCCAGACGGCTAACAGGTGTACTTAAACTAATTTAACCATGAATCATTGTGCATGCCATCCAATTCAAAACAGAATGAATGTATTGTCCTTATTCATCAACGGTTGTTTTGCTTTTAATTAGACTGTGAAGTGGGGTCATGCTATCCTAATTTAACAGTTTAGATCTAAACACCTACTTTTTTATTAGATCAGGTTAGGTAGTTGAGTATGCATGTACCCCCCAGAGAAGTCTTCAAATTAAATTATACAAAAACATGCACTACGTACGTGTCCATGCCCAGGTTAGGTTGAAAAAGGATTAGATTTGTTTATCTTACATATATTATTAATTTATTATGAAATAAAATTATTATTTTTTGATTTGATTGCACTTTCTTTGCATTTAAAACATTCATAATTACTGCACTATTTTTATTAAATATTTTCATTTTTATTTTATCTTAACTTGAAAACTACCAACTTTTCATCCAAAAATAATATTGTTTCACTAATTTAGAGCCTTCATTTACTCCTCAAAAATATTATTAACAATTATAGTGTTTATTTTGTTGCATTATTTTTCACTTTTGTAGCTACACATAAACAATTCAATTTTTTTTATGTTTATTAAAATTTTAAGTCTATTTGATGGCATCGTTTTTATTTTTCCTTATCATATCATGAATTTTGCTAGTTTTTTTTTTTTTTTTTCATCCATCATAGTCTCTTACATGAATATATAAACAAATTAAGCCGATTGTACTATTAGATATAGTGTTCAATTTGGAACTAACCATCTGTTTGAAAATCTTAGTGTCAAGTTTCTACAGAATTTTTGTCTATATTTTGAGCACTAGTCCTTACCAAAAAATCTTTAATTTCGATATGCATTAACTTAGTCTTAATGTAATGATGGTCTCACATGAATCTACAAGCAATTAAAATTAGTGCACCATTGATATAATGCACAATTTGAAACTCTAAACATCCGAATTGAAATCTAATCGTTCAACTTCTATGCCTTTTTGTAATTGTCACTATAAGAAATATGACTTTTGCCTATGATTTTTTTTCGTATGAAAAGATAGAAAAATCGTAGGAAAAGCCTTTCCCTACGATTTTTGAACTTTTTCCTACGAAAAAAAATCGTAGGCAAAGATGCGTAGGGAAAGCCTTTGCCTACGACTTTCAAAATCGTAGGCAAAGATCAGACCTTTTCCCTACGATTTTTTTGTAGGGAAAAGTTCATATTTCGTAGGGATAGAGTGACTAGAATTTGAAATGTAAATTTGAATTTTGAAAACTTTTGCCTACGAAGATAAAAAAATCGTAGGAAAAAATAAAAAAATATTTTTTATCCACATCTTTCCCTACGATTTTAAGAAAAATCATAGGGAAAAGTTGAGGAAAAGTTGGGTAATAATAATTTTTAATAATTTCTTTCCCTACGAGAAACCCTAAAATCGTAGGAAAAAATAAAAAAATAGTTTTTATTCACATCTTTCCCTACGAAATTCTTAAAATCGTAGGGAAAAATTGAAAAATAATTATTTTAAATGATTTCTTTCCCTACGAAAAACCCCAAAATCGTAGGCAAAAATCAAAAAAAAATAATTTTTTATCCAATCTTTCCCTACGCAATTTCTTATAATCGTATGAAAAAATTGGCTAATGAATTTTTTTAATGATTCCTTTCCCTACAAAAAATCCAAAGGGAAAAATTAAAAATATATTTATTTTTTTATCCACATCATTCCCTATGATTTTTCTAAAAATCATTAAAAAATAGCTAATAAATGTTTTTCATGATTCTTTTTAAATTATTATTTTTAACCATTTTTACCTGCAAATATAAATTAAATCGTAGGAAAAAATAATAATACATTTTTTCTTTTTTTCCTACAAATATGTCTAAAATCATATAGAAAAGTTATATTTATTCTATTTTAAATTTTTTAATATTTTAAAACTATATTTCTATTTTAAAATTTTTAAAATTTTATATATTTTATTTAAATAGAATATAATTTGTTTGTTTCATATTTTTTTTAAATATTAAAAACTGTATCAATAAAAATAATATAATTCTTTACATGCAATATCCATTACATATACAAAACTTTTACATAATGACAACAAGGATAAGCATCAAAATAACTAATAAATGAAAGTCAATAGTCCATATCAATTACAATATCCATAACTAACATAAAACATCAAAACGCATAATGAGACAACGGTCCTGGACACTTCATAAAGGTCCCATTCATAAATGACTTCCCTAGTTTTCTAGCTCTCTTTTAAACATTACTAGAGTAAGCAATGCCCTAAAATGACATTGCAATTCATAAATGTTCCAATAAGACATTATTGGAGACCTCTCGTGCCAAAGTACACTTTGCTCACTTTTCTTGAAAGATCCTTTTAGGGTATCAAAATTGCTTCCTGCAAGGGTAAAAAACAAGTATTAAAAAGTTTATATTTGATTAATTTTTATGCTAAAAAAAATAAATTATTAAATCAAAATCATGGTAACTTGTAATTGAGTACAACTAGATCAAATACCATGTTAGCATCTACCCTTAAGCAGCATACAATATCTGATATCTTTTAATTAATCAATATGAGATCACAATCAAGATTTTAAGGCATAAGAAGGAACTCGCTAAAAGCAACTTACGTTTGAGAATTGATGTATTAGACCATACGCTCACAATCCGACAAGGGCAATGACGGCAACCCCAAGAGTAAAAAGGAAAACAGACTCTATGCTGACAAAACCTCCAGCCTCCACAACTTCGATTGTACCATTATAGAAGACACTCTGATATTGCTGCTGGTCAACCTCATAAACTATGGTACCCACTAAATCAAATGAGCCAGGCTGCAGTACAAACATATTGGTAAAGTCTCAAAACTACACCATAATCTCTTATATATGCAAATGAATCCAATATAGGCATATGCTCATTCAAAAAAATATAGTTGCTAATCCAAATGAGGATCCTTCTAGTGGGCAATAAATCAAGAGAAATTAAACTGCTATATACTGGCAACTACCTGCAAGAATTTGCTGACAACAAATTTATAAGGGAATGTTGCTTGAGCAGAAACTGGCATTGATGCATTGAAGAACTCCTGTGATAGGCAATGGATAAAATGATTGATATTAATAATGTATTTCAAAACTAAGGCATGACATTTAAGGAAAATCAAGACTTAAAAGAAGAGAATTATATCAATTTAAATAAATAAGTAGTTGTTATTTTCATAAGTTTGTGTTCTAAATCTACCTTCGGATCTGGAGAGTCGCAGGAATAAATAGCGTGGAAGAAATAGTGAAGTTAAATAAGAGGGAGGATCCACTTACTCCCAAGGAACGCCTCCAATCAGTAGACAGGTTATCAGGCTTTCAGTTCAAATATAGCTCCAGGTTTGATCTGATAAGAAACCGAACCCTGCATATAGGATCCAAATTCAATCTGATAAGCCTAGAAAAAACTTTGTTTGGATCCATACCCGATTGTTATAAAATAATCGGCTCGTTATAAAATAATCGGCTCAGGTTATCAAGTTTTTGGGTATCATTTACAATCCTAATCACAATACCTCCAATTATTTTTGAGGATAACATTGTATGGAGGCTCTGCTTACCTTAGCTACTGTAACTCTTATGTTGTTCTGGCTGATGTTCAAATTAGGGCCTGTGATGCCTTTGAAGCAGTGGTAACATGTTTATTCAACTTTGTAGAAAAAAGTACAAGAATCAGTTACAGTAACTGGACATGCTGGTGTTGAGATACTAGCAATCAAACCCATCCTTACATGAAGATCATGAGTGCATGAAGAGAGAAGCCAGATCTCATAAAGAAGCAAAAGAGAACCCCTCTATAGAGAGGGAAAAATGGTTAGATCCTCTCTATATAATTCAAGACTGATGCTACCTTGCATCAAAGGTCACAGAAATTAGGACAATTGCAAACAGCAAAGAATGAACACAAATTCCCATAATAAGCCTCAGATACAAGGCACATCATGCTAAGTTTTGAAAATGCATATAGAAGTAATGATCATTAAATCATGCGTTGTCCCAACTATTTTGTACTAGCTTTATGAATTCTTATCCACCAAGCCAATAACCATAACCATCATGCTAAGTTCACAAAACCTATGTATACATAGAAGCGTTCTATCAGAGTACCTCCAGTGATATCAAAAATAATAAACTCACATTCCACATTAATCACAAATAACCTGAAACATATCATAGATTCCTTTCAATATCTGAATCTTAAATTATCAAGCCTCAAAACCCATACGATCCGGGTCCTCAGAGACCTCAAACCAAAGCCACCAAATAAATCCCAAGCCCCATATCTATTTCCAGCAACTTCACGAGATGATTACAAAATACAGCGTAGGGGGAAAAAATCAGAACTTTTGAAACCCAACTCAGTTTTGATCCTTTCAAAGGGTTATATAAAGAAGTAAAATCGTTAGACTAAATTTAGAACAGCGAGAAAGAAAGGATCGAGAGTATCAACTCACCTCCATCCCACGGCGTATCATCAGGCCTGCAAATGCCTAAGTACTTAAACTAATTTAACCATGAATCATTGTGCATGCCATCCAATTCAAAACAGAATGAATGTATTGTCCTTATTCATCAACGGTTGTTTTGCTTTTAATTAGACTGTGAAGTGGGGTCATGCTATCCTAATTTAACAGTTTAGATCTAAACACCTACTTTTTTATTAGATCAGGTTAGGTAGTTGAGTATGCATGTACCCCCCCCAGAGAAGTCTTCAAATTAAATTATACAAAAACATGCACTACGTACGTGTCCATGCCCAGGTTAGGTTGAAAAAGGATTAGATTTGTTTATCTTACATATATTATTAATTTATTATGAAATAAAATATTATTATTTTTTGATTTGATTGCACTTTCTTTGCATTTAAAACATTCATAATTACTGCACTATTTTTATTAAATATTTTCATTTTTATTTTATCTTAACTTGAAAACTACCAACTTTTCATCCAAAAATAATATTGTTTCACTAATTTAGAGAGCCTTCATTTACTCCTCAAAAATATTATTAACAATTATAGTGTTTATTTTGTTGCATTATTTTTCACTTTTGTAGCTACACATAAACAATTCAATTTTTTTTATGTTTATTAAAATTTTAAGTCTATTTGATGGCATAGTTTTTATTTTTCCTTATCATATCATGAATTTTGCTAGTTTTTTTTTTTCATCCATCATAGTCTCTTACATAAATATATAAACAAATTAAGTCGATTGTACTATTAGATATAGTGCTCAATTTGGAACTAACCATCTGTTTGAAAATCTTATTGTCAAGTTTCTACAGAATTTTTGTCTATATTTTGAGCACTAGTCCTTACCAAAAAATCTTTAATTTCGATATGCATTAACTTAGTCTTGATGTAATGATGGTCTCACATGAATCTAGAAGCAATTAAAATTAGTGCACCGTTGATATAATGCACAATTTGAAACTCTAAACATCCGAATTGAAATCTAATCGTTCAGCTTCTATGCCTTTTTGTAATTGTTTATATTTTCAACAATATTGGTCCTTAGTTAAAAGCTTTAATTCAAATATTCAGTCAATTAAAAAACTTTAATTGATATTGAAATAGCGAGAAATAATCAAAAGACCATTCAAAAAAGTGAGTAATATTAAAACATCAAATTTTCTTGAAGCTTTTACATTGATTGCATTGCAATAAGCTATGCATCGATCGGTTATGAAAAACTTTTGCACACCGGAATATTCTTACAAGAAGATGAGGTAAAAGGCAAGGTTGTGTCTATAACAAAGATCATTTGGAAGAATAAGGTTTAAAAAAAAATGTTGTTATGAGTATTATAATAGCCATTATAATAGTTTCAGCCATCAGCATGTGTTATTATATCAGGTAAAAGAGTAATGGCCAATATGTTGTTTATCATATAACTATTCATCATAATATAAGTAGTGGCTGTTACTCAGGTGGCCGTATAACAAGCATATCAATTATTTATATACATATAGCAAACAAAATTCATATTGAATAATTTAAACATCTCGTAATAATTGTATTAGAAAAAGCATAGAATGATGTTAATCACGTGGACGTGCATATTGATAGAGTAAACCTTTTAAATATCTTGTTTTATCTCATAATGGATATAAAATTCTAATAATCCTTTCAAGCTAAGATTGTAGCATATTCACATGCTTGTGGCAATATTTTTGCAATATTTCTAATTGATAACTTATTAATTTGATCTCGATAGCTCAATTCAATCTAAATTTTTTTTTACTTTTGCGTCAAAAATGAAATAAATAACTTATATCAACAAGTTTAAGTTGTTGGTTGAGTTTTAAATTAAGACAATGTCTTAAAATTCAACTATACCCTAACAAAGCCTAAGAAAATTCAAAGGCCAACCCAATTATTCACATATGGATCTCATGTGTTGTATAGAAAGAATTGACAATAATAATAATAATAATAATAATGAGCCACAAATTCATTAAACCAATATAACTTCCCCTTAGTCCTAGCATTTTCCTTTTTGATTTTCATAGTACTTATATTTATAAGATAGAAGCTTGGATGCATCTAGAATGTACTATTCCTATAATATACTAAAATGGTTCAACAAAATATACAACTACAATCTAACACCTGATTTAGTACTTGATTGTGCATAAATATTCTATGAGATACATAGCTGTAAAATAAATTTGAATTTGAATTTAGATCTAATATTCATGCATAAGATTTGATATTAATATACTATATTAATATTATATTTATAAAATATATTTTACAAATAAATTTAACTAACAAGCTAGTTAATTGATTGCTTTACATATTTTGACAAATAGGTATCTTAAGAATTTAAAAAATAATGTGCACAACAAGGCAAAGGTTGAAGGTTTAATATGCAATGCATACTTGGTTGAGGAAGTTTCAACTTTTGCCTCGCATTATTTCGAGGATCACATCCACACGATGAACCGAAATGTGGCCCGTAACAGTGATGGATGTGCGGATGAAGGAGAAGCTATTGATGGGAGGATATTAATTTTTAAAAGTGCTGGCCAAACATCTGGAAAACAAAAGATAAGGGATTTGAGCGATGTCGAGTACATTCCAACCCATAATTACATTTTAATGAACTGTCGAGAAGTCGATCCATACATCAAGTATGTATATACTCAGTCTTCTAACATTAAACTTCTATTTGTAAAATCAATAATAGTAAAGAAATTATTTGCTGACAATAGCTTTAAATTTCTTATTTGTATAGGATGCACTGTGCTAGCCAACGACAGATGTATCCCAACATCAGTGATGTTGCCATCGAACAGAAGTTAGAAATGGAGTTGCATATTGGTTTAATGAATTTGTGAGTGTTGCGATGCGTTTCTTTGGACACTACCTTCTATTTCATGAATTAATTGTGAATTCATTATTCATTTACATGTTAATGGTCCATGGTCCACTATCAACAACATTTTAATTAATTGTCTAGCACAATGGCCATTGAGGACTGTAAATACCTACTCTGGTTATTTTGTGAATGGCTATAAGTTTTAGATTGAAGGATTAGGTTCTTCAAGATGCACACAAAATTGGAGCATGTGCGTCAAAGGAGAAAGCATTGGAGCAAATATGCTGGATTATTATGGGAAGTTAGTTGAGGTGGTTGAAGTTGAATATCCTGGTTGGCCTATGTAACGTACTGTCTTATTTCATTGCAACTGGTTTGATCCAATAGTAAATATGGGGACTAGGGTTCACAATGAATATAATTTGGTTGAAGTGAACCATAAACGAAGATTGCAGAAATTTGAACCATTTATTTTAGCATCACAAGCTTAGCAAGCGTATTACTACTGATATCCAAGCTTGTGCAACGACAAGCAAGATTGGTGGGCTGTTTCAAAAATCATGGCACGATCAACCATTGTGCTTGCTGAAAACTCTTTGACTCAATCACCTGATTCTCTTGCATTTCAAGAGGATGAGATGAAAATACATATAATTGAGGATGCACATCTGCTCCTAAAACATCACTTAGAGACCCGACCGATGATATCCAAGAAATTGAGGATGTTAATGTTCCATTGGATGACGACGAAGATGAATTTCAATCATAGTCGGATTCAGCATCGGATGTTGAACCGATTATTGATGACACAAATGAAACTGACTCTGCATAGAGGTTGACAATTGCAAGATGAATTTATTTGTGCTTTATTTTACATGTACATTCATTATCCAAAATTAGGTAAAAATTAAATCTCTGTTATTTTCAGTATGAGGGACCGGGGGAGATCCATTGCTGATAGATTGGGTGGACAGTGCCACAGTATCGACCCATCTGATCCATCAACCTCATCGGTAGGACAGTTCAGTTCTGCACCCCCTACACATCCTTCATTGTCTCCACAGGGGATGTCACCTCATCCTGATTCATCTCATGACGCTGGTTCTTCACTAGCACAGACGGTAAAGAGTTCTTCATCCTCAGGCCACAGAGTACTTGTACTAGATGCACATGAGCTGTAAGTACTTAATTTCTTTTACCGTTATGCTAATTTTAATGCTAATTATTTATAAACATGTATTGTTTACCTTTATGTTTTGGTAGCAGTTTTATTGAACAGCATACAGTATCAAGCCAGATCATCGCTATATTTTATAGGCGCGCTGATCCGACTAGACACGTCTGGCATCACGTTTCTTCGGGCATGAGAGAGTTCTATTTTTCTAAGTTTCAGATAAACTATCTTTTTTTGACCCTAAATCAGTCATGTGTATAAATAATTCTATTTTATGTATGCAACTAACATTTTATTTTAATGCAAAAGAAGTTTACATGGGACCCTGCCATCCATGATGCCATTAGGTCAGCATGGGATGCCCTAGCTGCACGACAATACTTCGACATACTTCATCATTGGAGGAAGTCCGATCAGCATCCTATGCATGTGCCGAAGGATATATGGCACTAGTGGCAGCAAGTGTGGCAGTCAGAAGCCTGGCGCAGGAGGTCCTCCACAGCTAGCATAAACCGTCGATTCGAGAAGGGTGGTTCAGGCATAGGTTTCTTCTGCCACACCTCGAGTTTCATTTCCATTCGGGAGCATCGACATCGTATGGTAAGAAAACATAATTAACCAACTTACTTTTAATTTCATTTTCAAATACTTACATTTGTTATCTATTTTCTATTTCTGTAGACTATGCAGCAGGGCACAGACCCAGGAGAGTATTAGTTGTTTAAGGTGACATACACAAAGAATGACAGTTCCTGGGTCGATACACAGTAGCAGCAAGTTGGAGTTAGGATTTGCTTCTAAAAACTTAATGAATATTTTTAATTTGCATACTTCATATATAACCATTTTTTCTATTTCTCCTAGGCACGGGTGGATGAGCTGTTCTTCCAGACATCACAGGTTGACTCTACTGGTGGGGAGACGTCCATCGACCTTTCACCAAAGGAGTCTCGGCGGATATTCTTGGAAGCTGTTGGTGCCCAGCCACACAACCGTAGAGTGTATGGTCTGGGCACCAAAGCTTCCAGATATTTCCCTGTTTTAGGCTCCTGTTCGCATCATATTGGATCCGGCGATGTTCCTGCTGAGCACATCAATGAGACGAGGTGATCCATTACAGATCAGGTTCGGCAAGAATTTCAGTAGGAGCTTGCCGATCTTAGAGCACAGCAAGAGCATACTTTGGCACTTCAGCAGCAGTTTACAGACATGAGAGCACAGCAGGAGCATACTTTGGCACTTTAGTAGTAGCTTACAGACATGAGAGCACAGCAGGCCACGGATCGACAGCAGATGCAGGAGTTGGTTCGCCTGATATCGCAGAACACAGCATCTTCACTCACCGATACATCCCAGCTTTTACCACGTGATCCACCGTAGGACGATTGATTTTATTTTTATTTTTCTATTTTGTATACATTATTATTATTTATGTTTCATTTATGTAATGAATCGAAACTTATCTTCTACTCTGCTTTATTAAAAAAAATTTAGACTTTTTTTGCAATTTGAATGTCTATTTAGCGAATTAGCACGAGCAGCTATTTTAAATTACCATGTCTCTTTTATAGCATGAATTATATTTGTACAAGCAGGCTTAAATTCTACTTTTTAGTTAATTATTTAAAAAAATTATTAATATTGCGACGTCCTAGTGACGCAAATGCGTTGCTAAACCCTAAACCCAAAATAGTGGCACACAAAATGTGTCACTAAATAGTGATGCATTAGTGACCCATACAGTGCGTCGCTAAATATTTGTGACGCACGAACCCTTTACCGATCGATCATTTAGCGACGAGGCTTTGGTGTCGCAATGGCGTCGCTAAACTTAATTAGTGACACATTTTTTATGTTTAGTGACGCATTTTGGGCGTCACTAAAAGTTAAATTTCTTATTGTGTATTTTGAGGGATTTATTTTATTAATTTTTTTATAAAGAACCCATTTATAGTAGAAATGTCTCTCAAAAAATCCCTCACAAAATTAATTTATGAGAAATTTTTCTAGAAACTATTTTTTTTCAAAAAAAAATTTAGTTAATATTTTTTGCCAAAAAATCCCTCGTAAAATTAATTTTTCAAGGGATTTTTTGTGAGAGAATTTTTTATCAAAAAAATTTTACTAAGGACTCATTAATGAAAAATAAATCCCTCAAAAAGTTCCTCACAAAATTAATTTTGATATATTTTTTAAGGGATTTTTTATCATTTTTTTTACAAAGGACCCATTTATGATAGAAATATTTCTCAAAAAATTTCTCACAAAATTATCAGAAAATCCCTCACAAAAGTCCTCACAAAAATTCTCGATGGATTTTGCGAGAGAATTTTTTTATCAAAAAAATTTACTATGGACTCATTAATGAAAAACAAATCCCTCGAAAAATCCCTCATAAAAATATTTTTTGAGAGATTTTCTAAGGGATTTATTTTATCAATTCTTTTTTTACAAAGAACCCATTTATGATAGAAATATCTCTCAAAAAATCCCTCGCAAAATTTATTTATAATAAATTTTCTGAGAAAATATTTTTTTTCAAAAAAAAAATTACTAACATTTTTTATCAAAAAATCCCTCACAAAAATAATTTTGCGAGGGTTTTTTTGAGAGAATTTTTTTATCAAAAAAATTTACTAAGGACTCTTTAATAAAAAACAAATCCCTTGGAAAGTCCTTCACAATATTAATTTTTGCTAGATTTTTATGGGATTTTTTTTTTTACAAAGAACCCATTTACGATAGAAATATCTCTCAAAAATTTTCTTGCAGAATTATTAGAAAATCCCTTGCAAAATCTGTCACAAAAATTTGAAAGGGATTTTGTGAGAGAATTTTTTCATCAAACAAATTTACTAAGGTCTCATTAATGAAAAATAAATTCTTCAAAAAATTCCTTACAAAATTAATTTTTGAGAAATTTTTGGAGGGATTTTTTTATATTTGAGCTTGGTGTAAGCTTGAGAAGGCTCTTCCTTGGTCTACAAAAAAAAAAAAAAAAAAAATTGTTGCCGCCGGGATCCGTCCTCCGACTCGGGCGCGGTCGATCTCCGGGAAGAGGGGGGTGCGGCGGACCTGCAAAAGAAGTCCACACGCGGAGGGACGCTGGGGTTGGTCCTCCGCGGAAGACCCTCCGACGCTCAAGTCAGTGGGGGAGGAATCGGCGATCAACCAGATAATGAGGAGGTGGATCTCTCCGGGAGGCCTCTCCGGGGGGTGGCCAATCGGAGGCTCCAAAAAAGGGGAGGAGGAGAGCGAGAGATAGAGGCGTGTGCACAGAGCTGCATGCGTCCAGGGTCGCGTACCTGAGGGAATCTGCCAATCTGATATTTATAGACTGTCACCTGGGGGACTTGAGCATCTTCTGGAGGGTTCTGAGGTTGTTACGATACGGGGGTAGACAGAATCAGGCCGTCGTGGGGTCGTTAGAATCCACGCCTTGTCTGTTAAGGGATCGACGGCTGGGAGAGCTCTTCGATGTCTTGGGATCTGGGCGAGTAGACTTGAGGCGGTTACAATAGGTCTTAGGCCACGTCTCAACATGATTCCCTGCTCAGGGAGCGGCTCGGGTAGACTTGAGCTTTCCCGCGTCAGGTTCCGCGGAGGTAGACGTCGGGGCGTGGATCGCTGGGTATAAGCGAGCTACGAAAGCCCGGAGGAGGCCGAGCTAGGGAAGCCCGGAGGAGACCGAGCTACGAAGGCCCGGGGGAGGCCGAGCTAGGGAAGCCCGGAGGAGACCGAGCTACGGAAGCCCGGAGGAGGCCGAGCTACGGAGGCCCGGGGGAGGCCGGGCTAGGGAAGCCCGGAGGAGGCCGAGCTACGGAAGCCCGGAGGAGGCCGAGCTAGGGAAGCCCGGAGGAGACCGAGCTACGGAAGCCCGGAGGAGGCCGAGCTACGAAGGCCCGGGGGAGGCCGAGCTAGGGAAGCCCGGAGGAGACCGAGCTACGGAAGCCCGGAGGAGACCGAGCTACGGAAGCCCGGAGGAGGCCGAGCTACGGAAGCCCGGAGGAGGCCGAGCTACGAAGGCCCGGGGGAGGCCGAGCTAGGGAAGCCCGGAGGAGGCCGAGCTAGGGAAGCCCGGAGGAGACCGAGCTACGGAAGCCCGGAGGAGACCGAGCTACGGAAGCCCGGAGGAGGCCGAGCTACGGAAGCCCGGAGGAGGCCGAGCTACGGAAGCCCGGAGGAGGCCGAGCTAGGGAAGCCCGGAGGAGACCGAGCTGCTGAAGCCCGGAGGAGGCCGAGCTACGAAGGCCCGGGGGAGGCCGAGCTAGGGAAGCCCGGAGGAGACCGAGCTACGGAAGCCCGGAGGAGGCCGAGCTACGGAGGCCCGGGGGAAGGCAGCGGGAGGAGGTCAGCCTTAGCCGCCTCGCACGGATATCAATGCAATGACGATTTTACCCCCCAACACATGCCCTCCACTCCCTAGTTCGAAGCGTAGGTTCGGGCGTAGGGAGTATAAGCTCAAGTGGCGCGCTCTGGATGGGACGTTTCGGCTTAAACAATCCGGGTAATGATGCCCTAATTAATGTGATGGGGCCATTGTACCTTCGGGAGTAAGGCTCCTCCGCTATCGACGGTTGAGATTGCGTCACACCTCGAATTCCGATCGATCGGGTGTTTGTCGAGGCGGTTCTGGACGCTTTGAACGAGACGCCCCGCTCCCCAGGGCGGTTCCTTAGCGGAGAAGCGAAGTGACGGCCGCCCCCACACACATATATATAGGCATATTGTGCATGCGCGCTTGGCGTTTTCTCGTTTTGCCTCCAAGTGGGTTTTGGTCTTTCATCTTCTCCGACGCTCATTGCTTTCATCTGATACTTCTTTCAATGGCGATGAGCCCTGACGACGTGGCCTCAGAAATCGTCGCTGAGGATCTGGGGAGGATTCATCAGAGGTATGGTCTGCCCATGGATGTGGTTTTGCGGGTGCCGGGACTTGAAGATAGGGTTACCCGGGACTTGGAGTCTGGAGTATTCGTCTATGAGGACAGTTTTAAGGCGGGTCTTCGTTTCCCTCTCCATCCCTTGGTGAAGGAGATCATGACCCACTACAACATCTGTCCATCGATGGTGGCCCCAAACAGTTGGCGGAACATCGTCGGATTTATCTCGATGTGTCACCAGATCCAAATCGTTGCGACTCTCCCCCTTTTTCGCACCTGTTATCACCTAACTCCCGGGCGGAAATCGGAGTGGACCTCCATCGGGCCCCGGAGGTCTTTTAATGTCATTGCGGATAAGCCCTCTTCCATCAAGGGGTGGAAGAGTCGATTTGTGATTGCGGAGGGGAACATCGGTTCCGATTTCCCTCGACGATGGGGGGAAGTTGCGAGGGATGCGGAGACGCATCCGGCCTTATCGGCGCAGGAGGAGAGGGACCTGGATGTCCTTCGCAATGGACAGACGTTTTCGGCTAACGACCTGTTATCGGAGGGAGCTCTCTTTGCAGCCGGGCTCAGCCCTTTGGATCCTCAAGGTGAGTTTCTTTTTGCGTTGCGTATTTTTTCCCGATTACTGCGTGTGGGTTTGAACATGTGAATTCCGGTTTGACAGCCACGAGGTTGGCGTTGTCGAGTCTCTCCAAGAGGAAGAGAGGGAAGCGTCCTGGGGAAGGTAGTGGAGCGGACAGCGGCCGACCCAAAAAGAGGGGCCACACATCCGCAAAGAGCCCGCCGGACGCTGGAGCAGCCGCTACAGAGGCAGCCGCTACAGGGGCGCCTGGGGCGAAGGAGGATACGGGGAGGGCGGCCGTAGCGCCCGAACCTCTTGTCTTGGAGATTTCAGATAGTTCGGATGAGGCTTCGCTAGCTCATCCGACCGCGCCTCCCTTGAAGGAGGAACTCGTGACGTATCCAGTGGAGGCGGCCGTAGCGGAGGGGTCCATCGCCCCCGTGGAGTCGCCACTGGCTCCAGCGGGAGAGGGGGAGGAGACAGCCGCAGCGGAAGAAGTCCGGGAGGGGCCCCTGCTTGGCCTATCCGCTGGGGAATCCGGCAGCAGTGAGGTTGGGCCGTCCTCGATGGGTCAAGAGGCGGTTCAGACTGAGACCTCGGGGGAGCCCGCGGAGGGGCCGCAGGTGGTGGCTACTGGAGAGGGCGCACCGGTGGAGGGAGCGCAACAAAGTGGGGGTCCCACGATCGGGGCCCCTTCGAGGAAGATTTTGGGGAGATTAGCGCTTGGGCTGGCCGAGCTATCTGAAGAGGCTCAAGCCAGGGCCCTGACGGAAGAAGCTGGGAGGCTGCAGGCCACTCAGCTGGGGATCGTCCAGGCCGGTCCCTCAGGCGGGGTCGGTCAACCCAGTGGCTCGGAGGCTAGCATCGACGAGGCGTTTTCCGCCATGATGAGGTCGGTCCTGCATCCGGGTGCGGGTCCATCGACGGACGAGTTCGCTGACCGGGGGTTGATAGATGCTGCATTCGGGCAGCAAGGTGTAGCTGAGGATATTCATCTCCTCCCCGCCATAGATAATACAACTTTGATAAAGATGACCCGGGACTATGCTTCGAAGGTGAGTCATTTTCCCAGCGTGTCAGATGTTACCCGATGGACTCCGTTGTGGGCGCTTACTCAATTTTTGCCTTTGCAGGGGGTTTTGCTTTCTCGGGCAATTTGCTGGCGCTTGAGTCTGGCAACAGGGGCCAGCGTCCAGGCCCGGAGGGAGAATGTCGAGCTCCAGTCGCGGCTGAAAACGTCTGAGCAGTTCGCCGAGCTCATGGACACGATGGATAGGAGCTCGAAGGCGGCCAGAGTGGCACACCAGGCTGCCGTGGACGAGGTGTTCAAGCAGAAGCGCAGGGTGGAGGAGTTAGAGGGACTCCTAGCGAAGAACGATGACGCTTGCTTGGAGTTGGCCAAGATCAAATCGAAACACTCCGCGGAGGTGGTGGCGATGCGGCGGGACCACGGCGAGAGTTTGAGCCGGTTGAGGAGAGAGGCCGACGATGAAAGAAAACGCCTGACGAGAATGTTGGGCGAGGTGGAGGAGAAACTGAAGAGGCGTGATGACGAAATCGCCGAATTGAAGGAGAACGCGAGGTGGCAACAAGGGATAATGACTCGAGTGAATGGCGAGTTATCGCAAGCTCGCGGAGAGATTGAAGCCGGACGATCGAAAATCAATACCCTACAAGAGAGGGTGGAGTTGGTCGGCGCTGACAGGACGAGGGCCCGGAGCGAGGCTGAGGAGCTGGCCGGAAGGTTGGCCAGGCGAGAGGGGGAGGTATGCTCTTATTTCACCCTCCTTGTTTTTCTATCTGTTCCCTGTGACGCCGATTATCCTTGACTTTGCCAGATGGCGAGGATGGGGTCGGAGATTCAGGCTCTCCAAAGTGCGTTCGCGTCTGCTCGCAGCAGGAGCTCGGAGCTCGAGATACGGTCTAGCGAGCTCGAGGGACAAAACGCCATCCTGAAGGCCCAGGCTGCAGAGGCCGAGAAACGGGCCGCCGAGGCCGAGAAACGGGCCGCCGAGGCCAACACGCAGTTCGCCATTCTTCAGGGGAGGCAAGACGCTATGAGCGTATCCGCATTCCGTCACGGGATGGAAGAATGTAAGCAAAGGATACTTAGCGGGCACCCGGAGTGGGATCTTTCTTTTCTGAGCGTCGAGGACTCCGAAGACGGCGAGTCCGAAGAAGAAGAAGATGAAGATGAGTGCGTCGATGTTTCTGACGCCGAGCTTGGCGGCGCCCCTGGTCCCAGCAAAGCCGTAGCCTCCGAGGGACAGTCACAAACCGTTACAGAGGGGGTGAAAACATCAGAGAAGGGCGAGCCTAGCCGTGCACCTGCAGACGTGGCTGAGGGTACTCCCCAAGCCGGTGGGGCTCCTGGCTCTTAGGGGCCGCTCCTGTATCTTCCCCTTTTAAACATTTGACATTTTGCAGCAAAGGGATTTCCTGTTTTTATCTAAGTGTTTTTCTCGCGTGACTTGCTGTTGTCTAGTGTTGCCTCGATCGTGAACGACCCATGGCTCGTCAATATCCTTGGGCCATCCTTAATTTGAGACCAGGAAAATGTATTGGCTCGGGTCGATCGGTAAAATGGGCCGGTCTGGACCGACGAACAAGGTCGGTCGGTTGAGACAAGTTAGGTCGACTAGGACCGACATACGACATGGTCGGCTGTGGCCGGCGGATATCATGGGTCGGCAGGGGCCGACGGACAAAAATGGTCGGCAGGGGCCGACGGATGAGGTAGGTCGGCTGGGGCCGACGGACAAAGATGGGTCGGCTGGGGCCGACGGATGAAGTAGGTCGGCTGGGGCCGACGGACAAAGATGGGTCGGCTGGGGCCGACGGATGAAGTAGGTTTTCGCGCTCCCTGCCATCCTGCCAGCGTTCTGCCATCCCGCAGGCAATTCGGTTTTTCTTTACTATAAGTGGAGATACGGCAGAGTGGGGGTATAAAGCTGTATCAGAGCTTTCCGGAAGGTGCTCCTTTCCCATGCATCGCACGCAACCGTCCACTATTGGACAGTACCTTTTCAAAGGACGATTTTCTGAGCCCGCCGATTTTCGAAGCGTCAGCGGACGATTTTCTGCATTTAATGACTGCGATCCGGGATCAGGAAAGGATCTCCGTACGCGTCCTGGTCAGGCGGTGAGTTCGGCGCGCAGTGGGATGCTGCGTTTATCGTGAGAGGCCATGTGGAGACGTGGGACAGGTGTTTGAATCTCGGGACTCACAGCTCTGATGGCTCGTCCCGAGTCTTTCTGCCTATAAAAAGGGAAAAGAGGGTCTCATCTGGTTATCCCCAAAGTTTCTTTCTTGTTGGAATTCTTACCACACTCGTTTCTCTGTTGCTACGAGTGGAAGGATCGACTTTTCCTTTCATGGGCTCCTTGCCGCCGGATAGCTGGGGCGACCGGGGAGCAGCTGAAGGATGGCTCATCCTTAGGGGACGAGTCTCGGAGATCATATGGAGAGCGCACATGGAGGGGGCAGAGATCATACGGAGAGCGCACATATGCGCTTCCGTTGTGGTCTGCGGCTCCTGCTGCGGGGGATGCGGGTCAGGAGGTGTATGGACACCTCCGTAGCACGCGCAGGCCCCCCTCTTTCGCTGGCTTAGGTTCCCGCTCCTTCTTGAGGGGAATCCTTGCCACGGGAGGGAGAAGATGGGAGCAACCGGGTTCGGATGGTCCCCGGTTCCCTCGACTGGGTGGTGGCCCGCGATCCAGCACTCCCTTCTAGGGGAGTGGATTGGGCCTTTGGGATCCTCAGAATCAGCATCCGCGGGCCATGCCTCCTTTTGGGTCTTTTAATCATCCTGCCCAAGCGGACTTGGCCGTTTCGTGGTTTGCATGATTTCTCGATCCGGATGTTGGAACATCGTAGTTGTTTAGGCCTGCTTTGGAGCAGTTGCCGGGTCTTGTATTTTGCCTTTATTTTGCATTTCAATGTTTTTGTAACGCCTATGAGGCATTTGTAATTGATCATGATCGGCAATAAAGAGAGTTATATCCTGTTTCTCAATCTGTCTTTTCTTGTGCCGATCTCATTGCTATTTGTCGTTTGTGGGGCATAAAAGTGTCCCGCTCGTCCTTAGACGAGGATCCCATGGCGCCCGAACTAATTGAGGTCCGTATGCGGCGGTGCAGAGATCGTTCGGCGAAATACGCTCCTTGCTCAGGTCAGGAGTTTGGTATTTGTGCTCCGCTTTTATCGGAGCTCGGATTATTGTGAGTCGGCTCTGGCCGAAGTCCGGGGAATCTGCCCCTTTTTGTCATGGTTTAAGGATTTAGTCCCTCGAGATAGTTGAGTTTCGGGGAACGTCTTACTTGGATCCGCCAAGGTTCGAAGGATTTCGTAACTCGGCCCTGAGGTTCGGAGAACGCTCGGCCCTGCCGAGGTTCGGAGAACTGATAGCTCGGCCCTGCCGAGGTCGGAGAATTGATAGCTCGGCCCTGCCGAGGTTCGGAGAACTTATAGCTCGGCCCTGCCGAGGTTCGGAGAACTGATAGCTCGGCCCTGCCGAGGTTCGGAGAACTGATAGCTCGGCCCTGCCGAGGTTCGGAGAACTCTCGGCCCTGCCGAGGTTCGAGAACTGAAGCTCGGCCCTGCCGAGGTTCGGAGAACTGATAGCTCGGCCCTGCCGAGGTTCGGAGAACTGATAGCTCGGAGGGAGCGAATCAGTCGCCGCCGCAGGCTACGGCGTCAGGTCTGTGCGGCGCCCAATGGAGGGGGCGCTCGAGCGGAACGGGCGGCGTGTTGTTATGCTTTTACTGGCGATGCTCTTTTCGAGGGGACAGATCGCCGATCGAGCGTTGGACTCTGCCCCCATGCGCTTTTCGAGGAAGGGGGCAGTTTTAAGAGGCTTGGGGAAGCGTCGAAAGTATTTACTGCAGGGGGCGACAGATCGGGAAGACGCTCTGTTTGCACTTTTCCGATCTTACTCGGGATAGGGCGCGACTTTTCGGATTCCGTGCGCATTAGAACGGCGACACATGGCGAATTTTCATAGGTCGGCGTCCGCGGTACGGCTGATCTGGATACCCTCCTAGCGGGTATAAATATGACCGAGGGGGATGGATTTGGCCATCCCTCGGTTTTGAAAAAGATGGCTTCTCCAGCGCGATCGAGTGAGTCGCGTTCCTCACTTGCAGCCCGCTGCGCCCGGAGGGGAGATCCATCTCCGTGGTCGTGGGGAGAGCCTGGCGTCGGCCTTCGCGACTAATGAGCGGCTTGCGAGGACGCCGAACAATTTTTGGACGTATCGTTAGGGAGGCGGAAGCCTCACGCCGGATAATGGATCGGCAGAGGGAGGAGATAGCGTCCCTGCGTCAGCAGTGGCTGACCTGACGGAGCGCCTGGAGGAACTGTTAGCCTCCGGGAGTGCTCCGAATTCTGATTCGGGGCTCCCCCTTGCTTTTGCTTTTATCGTCTCTTTGTAGTTCTCTATGAATGAAAATGGGTCTTGTTTATTGAAGTCCCTTCCTTTGAGTTTTTATGGCCTTGGCCCGTGTGACGGATCAGGGGGTCGTGCCCCGTCGTTTTGGTGTGCTAGCGTAGGCTTTTTCGAATGATGGGCTATAGGGGCGTTACCGAAAGATTTCCAGTGGCGGAGAGGGAAATCGCCCAACTCTGCCTGGGCCTTCGGCCGACTGCGCGGGGCTAGATGGCCTCGAGAGTAATTGCAATGGCGGCTTTTTCTCGCGCGTCGATGGTTTTTTACTCAACGTGCTCGTCTCAAACCGGACGAAGTCCTTCGGGGACTATTTGGGGCCGTTCGGCTTTGGTCGAGGCCCATGGGTTCAGACCTTTTGCCGGGGTTTTTAGCCCGAGTGGTTTTTACCTGGCCTTGCCATGGCTCGGTGAAACATTTTACTTGGCCCTGCCAAGGTTCGGAGACTTTGTTTTACTTGGCCCTGCCAAGGTTCGGAGATTTGTTTTACTTGGCCCTGCCAAGGTTCGGAGATTTGTTGCTCGGCCCTGCCGAGGTTCGGAGATTTGTTTTACTTGGCCCTGCCAAGGTTCGGAGATTTGTTGCTCGGCCCTGCCGAGGTTCGGAGACTTTGTTTTACTTGGCCCTGCCAAGGTTCGGAGATTTGTTGCTCGGCCCTGCCAAGGTTCGGAGACTTTGTTTTACTTGGCCCTGCCAAGGTTCGGAGATTTGTTGCTCGGCCCTGCCGAGGTTCGGAGACTTTGTTTTACTTGGCCCTGCCAAGGTTCGGAGATTTGTTGCTCGGCCCTGCCGAGGTTCGGAGATTTTTACTTGGCCCTGCCAAGGTTCGCTCGGCCCTGCCGAGGTTC
Source organism: Calamus simplicifolius (assembly GCA_900491605.1). Lineage (NCBI taxonomy): Eukaryota > Viridiplantae > Streptophyta > Magnoliopsida > Arecales > Arecaceae > Calamus > Calamus simplicifolius. The sequence continues at coordinate 819,597 of UESW01004123.1, forward strand.
GGAGATTTTGTTTTACTTGGCCCTGCCAAGGTTCGGAGATTTGTTGCTCGGCCCTGCCGAGGTTCGGAGATTTGTTGCTCGGCCCTGCCGAGGTTCGAGATTTGTTGCTCGGCCCTGCCGAGGTTCGGAGACTTTGTTTTACTTGGCCCTGCCAAGGTTCGGAGATTTCTTGGCCCTGCCAAGGTTCGGAGATTTCCTGTTCAAGCAGACAACTCGGTTGTACCGAGGATTGGTAAGCAGCATCTATTTCCTTTTATGATTTATGGCAATATGGTGCATAATCGATTCACATAACAGGTTGCGGGAAAATAGATAACTGGCGAAACATAAAGGACATACCCTATTGATAGTATTTGCGGAGGTTGTCCGAGTTCCACGTTCGGGGGACGGATTTCCCATCGAGATCCTGCAGCTTGTAGGTTCCTGGCCCAATGATCTCCGTGATTTGGTACGGGCCTTCCCAGTTCGGCGCCAGCTTTCCTTGCTCCAGCGGTTTGGATACAGAAGCTTTCCGGAGGACGAGGTCGCCGGGTAGGAAGGTTTCCCCTTGACCCTGGAGGCATGGTACCGAGCCACCCTCTGTTGATAGGCGGCCGTCCTGATTCGGGCCTTCTCTCTGACTTCCTCTACCAAGTCGAGGTTGGTGCGGAGTTGCTCGTTGCTGGCTTCCTCCGAATAACTCTCCACCCGCAAAGATGGGAGGCCTATTTCCACAGGGATGACGGCCTCCGTGCCAAAAGCCATTCGGAATGGAGTCTCGCCCGTCGGGATTCTCGGAGTGGTGCGATAGGCCCACAAGACATGGTGCAGCTCATCCGCCCACCTGCCTTGGGCTCTAGAGAGGCGAGCTTTGATTCCTTGGAGGAGAGTCCTGTTGGTTACCTCGGCCGCTCCGTTGGCTTGTGGGTGCCCGACCGAAGTAAGGTGGTGACGGATTCCATGTTCTTCGCAGAATTGGCGGAATTTGGAATTGTCGAACTGCTTGCCGTTATCGGTGATTATGGTGTGGGGGAGGCCGAACCGGCAGACGATGGACCTCCACACAAGTCTCTGGCCCGGGCTTCGGTGATTTGGGCAACTGCTTCCGCTTCAACCCACTTGGTGAAGTAGTCATGGCGACAAATAAGAATTTTCGCTGTCCTGTCGCCAGCGGGAATGGGCCGAGGATGTCCATCCCCCACTTGGCAAAGGGCCAGGCGGAGGATATAGAAACTAGCTCGGCGGAGGGGAGCCTCTGGATGCTTGAATGTCTCTGGCAGGCGTCACAGGCTCGGACTAGATCGTCCGCATCTTTCTGCATGGTCGGCCAATAATAGCCTTGCCGTAGCACCTTGTGGCATAGGGACCGGCCTCCCAGATGGTTGCCGCAAATCCCTTCATGTACCTCTCGCAGAGCATAGTTCGCCTCGGATGGGCGGAGGCATCTGAGCAGCGGCATAGAAAAAGACCGCTTGTAAAGCTGGTTGTCAATCAATACGTAGTGGGTCGCCTGCAGCTTCAATTTCCTGGCCTCTCTTCGGTCGGATGGGAGCGACCCTTCTTTGAGATAGTTGAGGATAGGGTCGAACCAGGATGGTTCGGTCTCGATTTGCATCACCCGATCGGCTTCCATGATACTCGGCTTCTCCAGAGTCTCCAGATGGAATTTTTGTTCAGCATCCATCGTCTCCGTGGTTGCCAATCGGGAGAGTAGGTCGGCACGGGCGTTTTCCGATCTAGGAATTTGAATAATTTCAAACTCGAAAAGTGAGGAAGTAGGCCGCGCACCTCTTGGAGATATCGGATCATATTGGGTTCTCGGGCTTCAAACTCTCCCCGCACATGGCCGGCCACCAGCTGAGAGTCGGTGAAGGCGCTAAGCTTTTCCACCTTCAGGTTGCGGGCGATCCGGAGACCGGCTAACAGGGCCTCGTACTCGGCTTCGTTGTTGGAAGCCGGGAAGGAGAATCGGACGCCATATTCGAAGATCATCCCCTCTGGGCTGGTGAGAACTAACCCGCACCGGAGTGATGGGCGTTGGACGACCCATCGACGTGAAGGAGCCACCGAGCTTCAGGCTTTGGTCCTTCGGGATTTTGGGGTAGAGCCGTCTTCTGGGATGGTACACTCGAGGAGGAAATCGGCCAGCACTTGGGCTTTGATGGCCGGGCGAGGTTGAAAATGTATGTCATGCTCGCTTAGTTCGACGGCCCATTTGGTCATCCTCCCCGATGTTTCTGGACGGTGGACCACCGCCTTGATGGGTTGATCGGTGAGGACCGTCACTGAATGTGCTTGAAAATAAGGCCGTAGCTTCCGGACCGAGGTGATCAAAGCCAGCACTATTTTCTCAATCCTGGTGTACCTCGTCTCCGCATCGCGGAGCAGCCTACTCACATAGTAGATCGGCCTTTGGATTTTGCCTTCTTCTTGACTAGCACCGAACAAACTGCGCCCTCGGAAACGGCCAGGTACAGAAACAGAGTCTCCCCTGGGACCGGACTACTAAGAAGTGGAGGCGAGCCGAGGTACTTCTTGAGATCTTGAAATGATTTCTGGCACTCAGGAGTCCACTGGAAATTCTTGGCCGATCGGAGAGTTTTGAAGAAGGGGAGGCATCTCTCGGCTGACCGAGCCACGAAGCGGTTAAGGGCCGCTATCCTCCCGGTTAGGCGCTGGACCTCTTTAATAGACGCTGGGGGCGCCATTTGTTGGAGAGCTTGAATCTTCTGAGGGTTAGCCTCGATACCTCGCTGGGAGACCATGAAGCCGAGGAACTTCCCGGAATTGACGCCGAAGGCGCACTTGGTTGGGTTGAGCTTCATTCCATATTTGCGCAGCGTGGCAAAGCTCTCCGCGAGGTCCTCAACATGCCGCAGCGCTTCCTTGCTTTTGACCAGCATATCATCCACGTACACCTCCATGTTCCGGCCGATTTGCTCCTTGAACACCTTGTTGACCAGCGCTGGTAGGTCGCTCCTGCATTTTTAAGACCGAAAGGCATAACTCGGTAACAGTAGGTACCTCGGTCGGTTATGAAGGCGGTCTTTTCTTCATCCTCGGGGGCCATCCGGATCTGATTGTAGCCCGAATAGGCATCCATGAATGACAGCATTTGGTGGCCCGAGGTGGCATCCACAAGCTGGTCGATCCGAGGGAGGGGAAAGCTGTCCTTCGGGCATGCCTTGTTGAGGTCGGTGAAGTCGATGCAGATCCTCCATTTGCCATTCGACTTTCTTCACCATGACGACATTTGACAACCAACTGGGGTAATTCACCTCTCGGACAAAATTGGCTTTGATGAGTTTGTCGACCTCCTCTTCAATGGCTTTTTGCCGCTCTGGGGCGAAGCTTCTCTTCTTCTGCTTAACGGGCCTGTGCCTCTCGTCCACATTGAGGCGATGGACGAGGACTTCGGGTCAATCCCTGGCATGTCGGAGGCGGTCCAGGCGAAGATGTCCGCATTGCTTTGGAGGAATCTGATCAGCTCGCGACGAGGCTCTCCTTCGAGTAGCGACCCGATCCTTATGGTTCGGTCGGGCCGAGCTTCGTCTAGCGGTACTTCTTCCAGTTCTTCCGCCGGTTCTCCTCGTTGTTCGGCGAAATCCTCACGAGCGTCTAGCCCGTCAACTTCGGGCATTCTAGACTGAAGGCTCGTGACGAAACATTGCCGAGCCATGGCTTGACTTCCCCGAACCACTCCAACTCCTTGCTCGGTGGGGAACTTCATGGATAGATGCGGGATGGAGACTACCGCCTTGAGGGACATTAGACCCGGCCTGCCGAATATGGCGTTGTATGGGGACCTGAGGTCGGTCACTAAGAAGTCGGTCTGTACAACGGTTACAAGGGGCCAGGTTCCTGCGCGGACCGTCAGGGTGACGATTCCTTCTGGGACGATGACGTCGCCGGTGAATCCCATCAGGGTGGAATCCACGGCTCGAAGGTTTTCCATGAGCAATTTCATCCTGGCAAACACACCGAGGTACAAAACGTTCACCGAGCTTCCACTATCGACCAGGATTCGGCTTACATCATAATTGTTCAAGTTTAGGGATACAACAAGTGCGTCCTCATGGGGAAGCTGTATCCCAAGAAGATCATCATCAGAAAAGGAAAGCTCGCCCGTGCGCGCCTTCTTTGGCACGGTGCATCACCATTGCCCTGGAGCTCGATCCGCCGGCCTCTTCAATCATGTTGATACGGCCAACCACGGGCGGATTTGGTGGAGGAGGGAGTTGTGGGAGCTCGGCTGGCGATCACCTCCTTGTGGCGGCTCAGGTGCTCTTCTGAACTGGTCCAACCGTCCCCGCCGAATCAGTCTCTCGATCTCGTTCTTCAGCTGCCAGCATTCTTCGGTGTCATGGCCATGCTCCCTGTGGTAGCGGCAGTACTTGGCGGGATCTCTCCGGGTTGGGTTCCCTCGGAGAGGCACTGGTCGGGGAAGCTGGCGCTCTATCTCCATGAGGATCTGCGCCCGGGGCACAGTCAGCGGAGTATAGCGATCGAATCGCCTGGGAGGACTCCGGGAGCGATTCCTTGGCGGCAGCGGAGGGACTCTTGGCGGCGGGGCGGACTTGGCCGACGGGCAGGGCGGTGTCTGTCGGGAGCTTTGGGCTCCTGCTTCTTCCTTGCTTGCTCAGCGCGGGCCACTCTCCGCGACTCCTCGACCCTGGCGTACTTGTCCGCGAGGCCATCATATCAGACAAACATGGGGGGTAGCTGACTTCCATTGCTAAATAGAAGTCGCTCTCCTTTGAAACTCCCCCCGCTAGGGCGGACATGGCCACCTCATGATTAAGGTGGTCCACCTCCAACATGGCCTTGTTGAAACGGCCAAGATAATTTCTCAAGGACTCCCCCTCTCTTTGCTTGACTTCGGAGAGGGAGTCGGATCTCCGTCGGTGGCGGCGGCTGCTGACGAACTGGCCAATAAAAAGGTGGCTCAGCTCGTCGAAAGAATCAATGGAACCCGGTTTCAGGGCGTTGAACCAGGTTCGGGCGGATCCTCTGAGGGTGGATGGGAAGGCCCGGCAGAGGATCGCATCAGATGCTCCGTGGAACATCATTATTGACCGGAAGCTGCTGAGATGGTCGTCTGGATCAGTGGAGCCGTGATAGGGCTCGACGGTTGGCAGCTTGACGTGGGAGGGAATCACTTCCTCCATGATCTCCTTAGAGAAAGGGATGCCCTGCTCTGCTTTGGGCTGAGGCAGATGGATCTGCTTGGCGGCGTCCAGCTCCTGACGCATTTCTTGGATCTGACGGCGGATCTCCTCCTCCGGCGAGAGGAGCAGCCGGACGGGAGAACCGCAAGGAGGGCGTCGAATCATGGTGAGACGTTGCCGGAGAGAGGGAGCGGGCTCGCCGAGATCTGGGAAGATCTCTATCGTAACCGGTTCGAGGGACCGGTTTGTCCCCCCTGGGGCGATGTGGGGGATCCGCTGATTCACACGGATCAGAGGAGGAGGTTGCCGGTGAAGAAGAAGTCGCCGCTTCTTTCTGGGGGTGTGAAGCAGGAGGAGGTGCAAGACGCTCCTGGACCAAGTGGGTGAGAGCCTGGACTTGTTGGACCAGCGTAGCAAACTGGTCCTGGGTCACCGGAATGGCAGGCGGCGACGGAGTCTCGACAGGCGGGGGTTGCGGTGCTGTGGTGCCGGTCGGATCAGGCCTTGGGAGGCGACCTGATCCTGAGCATCAGAGGTTGCTCCTCTCTTCCGGTTGGCCATCAGAGAGGTTCTTCTCCGGATTAAGATCCTTGTCTCCTTCTTTCAAGTTTTGATGGGACTTGAGGCCCTTCCTCTAGCGCCAATCTGTTGCCGCCGGGATCCGTCCTCCGACTCGGGCGCGGTCGATCTCCGGGAAGAGGGGGGTGCGGCGGACCTGCAAAAGAAGCCCACACGCGGAGGGACGCTGGGGTTGGTCCTCCGCGGAAGACCCTCCGACGCTCAAGTCAGTGGGGAAGGAATCGGCGATCAACCAGATAATGAGGAGGTGGATCTCTCCGGGAGGCCTCTCCGGGGGGTGGCCAATCGGAGGCTCCAAAAAAGGGGAGGAGAGTGAGAGTGGAGGTGTGCGTACAGAGCTGCGTGCGTCAAGGATTGCGTACCTGAGGGAGTCTGTTAATCTGATACTTATAGACCGTCACCTGGGGACTTGAGCATCTTCTGGAAGGTTCTGAGGTTGTTACGATACGGGGGTAGACAGAATCAGGCCGTTGTGGGGCCGTTAGAATCCACGCCTTGTCTGTTAAGGGATCGACGGCTGGGAGAGCTCTTCGATGTCTTGGGATCTGGTGAGTAGACCTGGGGCGGTTTCAATAGGTCTTAGGCCACGTTTCGATATAATTCCTAGCCTAAGGAGCTGCTCAGGTAAGTTTAAGCTCTCCCGCGTCAGGTTCCGCGGAGGTAGACGTCGGAGCGTGGATCGCGGGGTATAAGCGAGCTACGAAAGCCCGGAGGAGGCCGGCTAGGGAAGCCCGGAGGAGACCGAGCTACGGAAGCCCAGAGGAGGCCGAGCTAGGAGGCCCGGGGGAGGCCGAGCTAGGGAAGCCCGGAGGAGGCCGAGCTAGAGAAGCCCGGAGGAGGCCGAGCTACGGAAGCCCGGAGGAGGCCGAGCTACGGAGGCCCGGGGAGGCCGAGCTAGAGAAGCCCGGAGGAGACCGAGCTACGGAAGCCCGGAGGAGGCCGAGCTACAGAAGCCCGGAGGAGGCCGAGCTACGGAAGCCCGGAGGGGGCCGAGCTACGGAAGCCCGAAGGAGGCCGAGCTACGGAGGCCCGGGGGAGGCCGAGCTAGAGAAGCCCGGAGGAGACCGAGCTACGGAAGCCCGGAGGGGGCCGAGCTACGGAATCCCGGAGGAGGCCGAGCTACGGAGGCCCGGGGGAGGCCGAGCTAGAGAAGCCCGGAGGAGACCGAGCTACGGAAGCCCGGAGGAGACCGAGCTACGGAAGCCCGGAGGAAGGCGGCGGGAGGAGGTCAGCCTTAGCCGCCTCGCACGGATATCAATGCAATGACGATTTTACCCCCCCAACAGTATGATTGGACACTAACAGAAAGAATAGTTTATAAACTTATTAATATTAATATAACATAATTCAGCAATAGCTACTAATGAAACTTTTAAAACTAAACAAATATCAATGTCATATTGATAATAAAATAATAAAATAATAAAATAAAATAATCAAATGTTAAAAATATGCTTAATCTTGTAAATAAAAAAAAGCAATCAAGTCTAATTTTACTCTTTCATCTCCTTCTAAATGATATTTGAAGCTATTATATTGATCTTTGCAATACCAACTTAGAAAAGCAAACGCCTAATTCCATGAAGTTTCATTAGCATCAACTACAATATATGAAATAATAAAATATAAAAATATTAGCTATAATAATCTAATTAGCAATTCATAAAATTATATAATATCATTTAAATAAAATTCTAAAATTTTAAAAAAATATTTAAAAATATATCTATCTTCTATATCCAAATAATCAATTATGAGGGGCAATTAAAGCTAATGCATTTTTCTAGCAAATGTAATTTTCAGATCATATTAGGTCACTTGTGACCCAATTTGACCTGATCTAAAAATTTTTAGATCGATCATCTTGGGTTCAAATGAAAAATAAAAATAAAAAAGAACAAGCAAAATCTTAACTCATTTTTTTGGTTAGTTAGGATTGAGTTTGTGGGTCCGATCAAATTCCTACCACGTTTAATAAAAAAATATAAAATCTGATATAACTTGGATTGTTTGATCAAAGGATTGTATGATTAATTTGGATGGAAGAAAAATAAATTAGTTTGAAGCAACCAAAGTAATTAGAATTTCAAAGAGAGACCAACATTTGCCATCTTTTCTCAAGAGTAGTTGTTTCCGTTTATAGCCATCCAAGATCTCATTCGTTTCTCCGCTACCGTCGTAATCGCTTGAAAGAACTCGACTGTGTCCCACTGCCACCAAAATGGCGCCCCCTCCTTTGGCGTTGCCTAGGCTTTCCGTGTGGTGAAGCTCCATGCAAAAGTGAACCAATGGGTGACCATAGGGAGCTAGTGTAGTGGTAGAGGTTGTGGTGCCATCACTCTGAGTAAAGCTACTGACGGAGCAATTGTTGGCAGAATGGAAGATGCTATTTATAGTCACAAAGTTAGGGCAGGAATAAAGCTAATGTAGGCACACAAGCTTAGAGTTCAAGTTAGGCTCAAGTTGGACTAGACTCGACCTGCATCTGGCCCAAAACTCAATCAAATCTTGTATTTTAGGCCCGAGTTTGGTCCCAACCTTATTAGATCAATCCATAGCTCTATCAAAAGCTAGCTTATCGTGAGCCCATTTCTAGTCTCAATCAAAGTGGAAGGTAGGGTGTCGGAGTATCTATTGAACCTTAAGGCTTAATTAAGCTTTTAATGATAACAAGATATTTATTAAATTGGTCAGCAAAGTTTCAAAATAATCGTTCTTTGCCTTGAGCCTAGTGGTAAAGCAATATAGGTTAGGGTGGTCGGTTGGCCCTGGCTTGGGCGATTGATCACCATGCTTTTAATAGCCCAACCATTATATTGCCATATGATCATTAGAGCTACCTAAAAGCTATATGGTCATATTTCTCAATAACTATAACTTTGAGAGATGATTATTAGTTTAAATATGAGTTTTTGGATTTAAAATATTAAAAAATCCTTATCTAAACTCTCTTTGAGCCTTTGTTGTACTTAGTCTTCCAACCCAAATTTAAAGCTCTATTGATAAATCTACATCTTTTGATTATTGTGTTGACCATTCTCTTCAAGAAAAAAATGTTTTAAAGTCTTGAGTCTACTTATGAGGCTTTCTCCTTAGGAGAAAATGAAAAGTTGTAAAAGCATTTTGTCTTCACTTGAAACGAACATCAAATAGTAGAATACCTAAGTCAAAGACTTGAAAAGTGAACATATATAGGCAAAAAGTGTTGAATTGCTATAAAAATCCTCTCACCTTTTCTACTTTCTTGCAATTTATTTACTTGCCATTATATTGAGTATTTACTTTGTATTACTTTAAATTTGAATTCATTATTGTTTAAGTTAAGTTTAAATTTTTAGAAATTCAATTCGCCTTCTATCTTAGGTTGCTCGTTAGGGCTTTCAATTAATATCAAAGCTAAGGTCCCCAAGTTCACTATCTTAATATTCAAAAGAGAAAAGAATTATAGTAATCCTAGATAGATCCTCTTTTAATAAGGGGCACTCTACCAATAGGCCTTTCGCATTTAATGAGAATGTTTATTCCTATTGGAAAGGAAAGCTAAAGATATTCATATTATTCATTAACTATGATATATAGAAAATCATAGTTATGGGTATGAGGCTTCAATTAAATTGTGAATGCTCAAAGATTCCTAAAGAGAAAATTGGGTTAAATGGAGAGGACATTAGGACCCTTCAAAATAATGCTAGGGCTATGAATATTCTATATTATGCTTTAGATGTGGAACACAATTCAATAGAATTTCTACTCGTAAGACCGCAAAATAAATGTGATAAACTTGATGTGGCCCATAAGGATATAAATCAAGTTAAGGAATCAAATATTAATCTTTTTGCTTATAGCTATGAATTTTTTAAAATAAAATTGAAGAATCGATTTCTAATATATTTAAAAGATTCATCAATATTATTAGTTTTTTAGAGTCTTTTTTGGTAAAGTTTATACCAACGTCGAAAATGTTTGTAAAATTCTTATGCTTCTATCAAGGTTTTAGAAGTCAAAAGTGACAACCATTGTTAAAGTCAAAGATTTGACAAAGCTTAATTTAGAGAAATTGCTTGGGTCACTTATAACTCATGAGTCCATCATGAAAGAAGAAGATAAACAAGATAAATGAAAATATATTGCATTAAAGTCTTCACTAATGATCTCAATGATAATGTGATAGTGCTAGTAATCAGAAACATACGAGATTAAAAAAACTTAATTGGTCAAAGAAACAAATGTATAGATACCGACATCAAGGATAAATTTTAATTACATAAAAAAGAAAAAATATATGAATAAAAGATTTATCATCAATTAAAAGGTTTTTCTATCATATTACTTGCTGTACGTGGATCACTGTTGTAAATTATGAAAAATCTAAGGTTATTATAATGATATTAGATAAAGGCATAAATGGATGAATGCTGGGTCTCAATCGAAAGGATTAAGGTTTGATATCTAAAATATTATGATAATAATAATAGATCAGGTGGAGCATGAATTAAATCGCATGGAGACAGGCAACAGCAACAACGTTCCTGATCGCATAATCCTGAGACGACAGTAAACCCTTCCAATAACCAACACTAATGAATTAAGGGGTTTGATGGCTGGCAATTAATTCAGTAATCTTTGACTACTGCTGTCACGCCCCAGACCCTATATTGGATCTAGGGGTGGCAACCCACCGCATGCCTGGCATGCAAGGCATCCTGAAATATAACATTTAATACAAGAAGGGGTAATAACTATGTATCATCCAATTTAAATGGTTCTTAATACAAACCATAATCATAGGTTTTAGGCTACATGCCCATCATACATAAGTCACTGGGTTTACAACAAAATGTTGGATCTTAGTTTCCTCTGAATGAAGCTCCAACTACCCCAGATCCTATTCTTCAGTCCTGTGGCTGAAAAATATTGTAAGATTTATATGAGCTTACACTCAATAAGTAAGCCTACTATTATATAATCATTTCGTCAAGATATTATCAAACCATTTTCATGTATAAAACTTCCAATTTCAAATACATTCATCATGTTATCAAAACATGTATATCATCAGCTCAAATAATTTTGGAAGCTTAATTATACAATAAATGCTGAAATATACAATGTAAACAACCCACTGTATTCATATAATTATTATTTCTTATGTGTCCCACGGCCCTACAACACCTATCTGGTGTATCACTCTTTAATGTCCCCTAAGAGGAAGGGTCCTGGTACCAGCGTTATGCCATATATCATAATCAATCACAACACATCCTCTAGATGTGTGTGCGTTATGCAATATATCATTCACATCACATCCTCTAGATGTGTGTCCTCCACATATCTCCCCCTGTAGAGGTGGGTCCCGTATCTCTCGGCATTTCACATCATTTCACATCATATGAGAACCGCGGCGACACATATCATCATCATATTTGCATGTAGCACATCATGCATCATCATGAGCATAAGCTCCTCATATCACATATACAGTGGTTTGTACATTCATAGCATAAAATACATCAATAATACCAGTATATTTTGCAAAGCCAAAATAATCACATCATTCAATTTTTGCACATTTATAATCCATTACTTTGCAAAATATTAGTAATCACATATAATTATAACAGATACCCAATTGTATAACAAAATTCCATTTTGTCTTATTTTTCCAAATAATGCAATATATCCATAATTTTTATATTCTAATAAATTATGAAAATTATAATAAATGGCTTACTTACCTCAGTACGCTAATTCCAAACTATAAATTAGCTATGTGGACATCTGGTTACCTACAGCATTAATTTCCATAATTAAATCTCAAAAATTGGAACAATGCAGCATCCCCTAAGGTCTACCCAGTCTAATCCTGGGCCCAACTTTGGGCTCGAATATCTCTCAATATATAAGCCTGAATGGGAAAATAAAAATATCCCGAGAAACTAAATCAACGCCGAATCGGGCCATATTTTTATTTTCATTCCCGACCCAATACAGGGCCCAAAATGTAGCCCCAAAACAGCTCGTGAGCCGGCCCAATAGGGCCCAACGTGGGACGGCCCAGCCGGCCCACTCTCTTCTTCTCCCCGTCTCCTCCCCTGTTTCACCCGAAACAGGGGGAGGCCGTGCCGGCGGCCAGGGCCGCCCGGCCAAATTTCAGGCAGCCCGGCCATCGGCGACCGGGCCAGAGCCGGCGCGGCGGCCGACTCCCTCTCCCTCTCTTTCTCCCTCAATTTCTCTCTCTCTTTCGCACGATCCATGGCACACGACTCGTGCCGGTGGCACGGCCGGCCACCATGGCCGGCCGGATCCTCACCGGACGGTCGCCCGCGCTGGTGAGGTCCCCTGGCTGCCGCCCAGGCCCGGCGAGGCATTGGGCACTCCGCCGGGCCCGAACCAAGCCGTGAACCGGCTTGGTTCTCTTCCTTTCTCTCTGTCTCTCTCTCAATTTCTCTGTGATTCTCTCTCTCTCGTACATGTGGCCGGCGCTGGTGGGGGAATGCTCGTGGAGAAGAAGGGGTGCTCCCCCCTCTTTATAGGGCCAAGGGGAGGGTTAGCCCCTCCCCTGTCCGTGTGAATGGGGCGCGTCGGCGCCCCCTTTGTTGACTGGCTGCAGCGTCCTCTCCGCCGCGACCGTCAACAATGGCGGAGGAAGGGGCGGCACCTCCCTTCCTTCGTCAACAATGGCGGATTCTCACGTGATGAGGATCCGGGGGGGTTCACAACTGCACGGAATAAAGTGCTGATAAAAGGAGTAAGGCGGAAGCTGCATTGCACCGAGTCTCCATGGTTCCATTCTTCAATGCATCAAGGAGGAAGGGCCAGGCTAGGGGGTCATCTCCGATAATCTTCTTATTGTCGTCATGGAGTGAAATATTTAGAATTGTGGTCACAGGGTCCTCTTGGAATTCTAAATCATAAAATAAGCTTGGCGCGCACACAACCGGGAGCGATCGAGGGATTGTGTCTGGCATCTCCCTATGACGGCTCGGGAGGACTTGCTGCGCTCGGTGAGAAGCCGGAGCTCCTTCAGAACTTCCTTCTGCTCAGGGATGGACGAGGGTGAAGAAATCCTGTCGAGGAGCTCGTAAAGCGCCTTGCTCTCTTTTCTTCGGACCACGACTTCGGCTTGGTTCACAGGTTCAGGAAGAGGGATGCCATTCTCTATACACCATTCGGATATCAAGGTTTGGATCACGATGTTGGGGTGAGGAGGGTGAGGGAGAGAACCTGACGGGTTAGCCGGCATGTCCGGTTGCCGGAGCTCAGCCACTCCTGGATGTATGGACGCGGGTCAAAGGTTTGCAAGAAAAGTCACAGCCGCAAATATAAACTCAGATCACACAAAGGAATAGGATTATTATACGATTAAAGAACATGGGAGGCATCAGAGCCTTGTAACAGGGATTACTTCTGCTCGCTTATAGTCCAATTCACTGACCCAGCATGGGCAAAAGGAACGCTAAAGATTCGACTAAACCCTAATTCCTGTGTCCGGAGAAAAGATCTCTTGAAGCCGATAATATGCATTCGATATATGATTCCGAAACAGAGTCCAAGACAAGTTGACTTCCAGTAGTTCTAAATCACAGTCCAAGAACTGAATCAAGAATCCTATTCTTGTCAAGTTCTTCAGTTGCAAAACGGGAAGGGGCAATAAGAAAATCCCCACATTAAGCCCTATAAGATGAATAGTCGTCAACGTATATTAGGAAACCAAGATTCAGAACCCTGATCCTACTGATAGACAAAAGAATGAAATGGACTAAGATATAAGGGGCTTTGCCAAGAAATCTATGCCTTTTCCCAACTACATGGGGTGGCTACATGAATCTGCTTTCTCCATTCTGCTTTAATCAGGACCAAGTTGGCATTCAAATTATAAATAGTTATATATTTTTTATTATTATTTCTCTTCATGTTAGATTAGATGGTAAAGATAGACCTAAACTAACATAGATAGAAATAATTAAAAAATATATAATTATTTATAATTTAAATATCGACTTGGTTCTGAATAGAGCAAAGTGGAAGAAACATATTCATGTAGCCGATCTCATGTAATTAGGAAAAGGCTTAGATGAGTTGAGTTGAGTTGAGTTGGTTTAGGTCTACCTCTACTCTATCCTTACCATAGATTATTAAAAGATCACTTTTTCTAATTGGAGCATCTAAAGGTCTACGTTGATATATCTAAACTACCGTAATCGATTTTCTCTCATTTTATCTTTAATTGGGGCTACTACTATCATTTCTTTTATATGTTTATTTCTAATTCTATCTTTTAAATTTTTATCACATATCCATTTTAACATACACATTTATATTACATTTAATTTATTTATATGTTTTTCAATATTACCCAACACTCTGTTCTATATAGCATAGCTGGCCTATAGCGGTTTTATAGAATTTTTCTTTCAATTTTAATGGGATGCGCTGATCATACAATACTCCTGAAGTACTTCTTCACTTAATCCATCCTGCTTCAACTCTATGATTCACATATTCACTTATTTTACTTTCTTGGTAGATAATTGATCCCAAATACCTAAATTTTTCACTCGATATCTCTCAACTTGCAATCTTTATTGTTTCTTCATTTATATTTCTACTCTCACTAAAATTGCATTCATATATTCAGTTTTATTTCTACTAATCTTAAAAGTTTTGAATTCTAAAGCTTCTCTCCAAATCTCTATCTTAGCATTTACTTTAGATTTAGTTTCATCAATCAACACTATATCATCTGCAAATAACATACACCATAAGATATCATTTTGAATATATTTGGTTATGTTGCCCCTGATGTAGCAACCCAAGAGGGGGATGAATTGGGTATTTAAATTTAATTGTGCAGATATGTACCTATTAAATTTTAATTGGCAATGGTGTGTAGTGATGTGAATACAACAATATCACAGAAATAATGCAAGCAATCAAACACAGAGATTTTTATAGTGGTTCAGTGCCAATCCAGTACCTAAGTCCACTCTCCAAAACTCTTTGGAAATTCTACTTCAATCATATTACTAACGATTATAACCTCTAGCCTTACCAGGCTAGTCCTCTTGTTACACGGCACAAGGCATCCAAACCTAGCCTTACCAGGATAGTCCGCTTGTTTCATGGCATAAGGAAGCAAACGACCAAGGGTTAAACCTAACCCTTTTACAAGATACAGAATATGTTCAGAAAAGATTAAGAACAGAGTACTCCTAAAATGAGCAAATATTCAGAGATGAATACGTTACAATTTTGTAGACAATCCTCACTAATAAATGAAACTCTTTGAAGTAGTTGAAGCTTTGAATGCTTGTAGAAGCTTTAATGATTCAGCAGGGATGAGTAGTAAATGATCTTCAAGCTTTTTTAATTTCAACACAGGGCTTCCTTTCAACAACCACGAATGTATGCAATAATGGCTCTCTTGTTCTGCTATTCTCTCTTCTATCTATTCTCCCATACTCAGCTATTTAAAGCATTTGATCTGCAAAAATATCCGTTAGATTTAATCAGAATTAATGGAAAGTAAAACGGAAAGAGAAGATAACTGTTGTGAATATTTTCTTGATCATTGAATGCACTAACATCCATTTGAAGGAGAAGGAGCTCTGCCATTTCTTCAAAGAACCAGAGGCCAGTTAGCTAGAAGAAGAAAGAGCATGTTCAGGTGGAAAGATCAGCTTCCATTAGTTAGCTGAACCAAGAGTTCAATTAACTATCATCAAACTGTGCACGGCTAGAATAGATTTCACCCCTCCATTAGCTAGCTGGACTAAGATCCAGTTAGCTATTTCAGCAAGAAATTCGGCCAGGGAAGTATCTGAGTTCCAATAGTTAGCTAGACTAAAAGTCCAGTTTACTAGATCAAGCAAGAGCACGGCCACAATGTGTTTTAGTTTGAATTTAGTTAGCTGGAGAAGAGCTTTAGTTAGCTATATTCAAAAATCACATGGCCAGAACTAAGAAACAACTTCGGTTAGCTAGCTAGATACAAGGTCTAATTAGCTATTCCTTGAATCCACTCGGCTAGAAAGGAGAGCAGCAAACCATTAGCTAGCTGGACCAAAGGTCCAGTTAGCTAATTCAATATTTCACACGGCCAGGAGAGAGAGATGCATGGTAATATAGTTAGCTGGACTAAAGGTCCAGTTAGCTATATTCAAGAATAGCACAGCGAGAGAGAGAGGTGCACGCCAAAGATAGTTAGCTGGAGTTTAACTCCAGTTAACTAAGCTCAAGAAACCTACGGCAAGAAGAAGTTTTCATGTAAACATAGTTAACTGAGGTTGAACCTTACTTTGCTAGAGAAACAAATACCACGGCCAGGGATAAAAGTTAGCATCTGTTAGCTAGCTGAACTAAGAGTTTAGTTAGCCATTTCCATCAAGTGTTCGGCCAAGAGAGGTTTGCATGCCATCCTAGTTAGCTGGGTGAAATGCCCAGTTAACTGATTTGAAGAACCGCATGGCTAGGAGAAGCATCAAGCAATTTTAACTCAACAAGGGACATGAGGCACATTGTAATTCATCTGAAAGCATTCTCTTGTCATGTTGCATTTTTTGCATTGATCTTTGTCTCCATAATAAATATATTAGTCCTTACTTAATTATTTTATAATCATCAAAATCAATTTAGGGTCAACAGATTAATTCATCCATAACTAATACAAAAAGATACAGACTTAAGGCTGATCCTTGATGTAAACCTACAGTAATTGAAAGCTCACTAGTTTCATCTATTATTATTTTAATAATAGTTATTACTATATCATACATATCTTTTATCAATTTTATGTACCTTTTGGTAACTTCTTTTTTCTCTAAAATTTACCATATTATTTCTCTAGATACTCTATCATATGCTTTCTTTAAATCAATAAAGACCATATGAAGGTCTTTTTTCTTTTTTCTATATCTTCTTAATAAATAAATAGCTTTCATGGTCGATTTTTTGGGTATAAATTTAAATTAACTACTTGACACCAAAGCTTTAGCTCTTATTCATTTTTATTACTCTCTCCAATAATTTTATTGTATGACTCATTAGCTTAATCCCTCTATAATTTACCGTTTTGAATATATTTTTTATTTTATATATGAGTATTAATATATTTTTTTCTAATCATTTGATATTCTTTCAGTTGCTACAATCCTGTTAAATAAATTGGCTAACCTCAATAAGGATCGCATCTGGTCCTATTGTCTTTGCATTTTTTATTTTACTCAAAGCCTTTTTAACCTCAAGCATGCTAAATCTATGAAAAAAATTTATGTTCATTGTTACTCTTAGGTTATCACATCATTCTACTCTTAAATTTATTAAATTATTTTATTTAATAATTTTATAAATAACTTTTTCATCATTCTTTTATCTCTTCTTTTTTATTAAGACTATTTCATCTTGATCCTTAATATATTTAATATAGTTAAGATCTTTTATTTTTTTCTCTTAGTTTGCTAATTTATATATAGTCTTTTCATTTTTTTTCGTATCTAGTCTATTATATAAATCAACATAGGCTTTAAGTTTGGCATTACTTACCACTTTTTAGCTTCTTTTTTTGTATCCCTATACTTTTTAAGACTTTCTTTATCTCTAGCCTCTTGCCAAATATTACAGTTTATCTTTTTAAGCTTGATGGCATTTTAAACTTCCTCATTCCACCATAAAGTTTTTTTTCTATTGATCTTGCTCCTTTTGATTCATACACAAAAAATTAAAAATAAAATAAAATCAAGAAAAAGAACTGTAATCCATAGAATCTTGATTCGCCAAGCACATTCTCTAATATTGAAATCTGCACTTCAAACCTTAACTAATACAATTATTGTAATCGATATAAAGAACGGGGAAGAAACCCTGACCCTAGCGACGTTTGCCTGCCCCGAGGCCACAATCACATGGTTCTCCATCACCTCGGAGGAGAGCGAGCACAAGAAGTGCTTGGGGATTGCTGGCAATCCAACCTTGAGATACTTGAGCTCCGCGAGCGCCCTTGCCGCCTCATCGAAGGTAAAAAGAAAGAAAAAAAAGCAAAACTCTAACCTAAATTTTGGGTGGTAGGGTTGAGTTTGTGGGTTGGATAAAGCTTCCACCACTTCTAATAGAAAAATAAAAAAATTAATACTACTTGAATACTCTAATCAAGGAATTATATGATATTGCAGGTTAGAGGAAAAATAATTGGCTTTTGCCATGGAACTTATTTATCAATTTTATAAAAATGTGAATAAATCAAACTATTGGTATGGTAAAGGATTCTTTTACCATTTAAATCA
This sequence comes from Calamus simplicifolius, assembly GCA_900491605.1. Lineage (NCBI taxonomy): Eukaryota > Viridiplantae > Streptophyta > Magnoliopsida > Arecales > Arecaceae > Calamus > Calamus simplicifolius. The sequence goes on from UESW01004123.1 coordinate 837,601, forward strand.
AGTAACTAATTGATTCAACAAAGTTTATATCTTCTCTCTTGCTTCAAGGCCACTTGTGATTAGATCTTCTTCATTTCCACATCGGAGATCCATATCTTCTGCCTCCTCCAAAGTTGTCATATTCTTTATTTTTCTAGAGAAGTTGTAGTCGCCTCTATTTTTCTATTAAAGCCATCGTCTCCTCCATTGTTCACAATAATGGTTGCCTCCATAAAAGCACTATAAACCCTACGATGGTGATACAACATAGATCCTCTACTTCGAGAGTCCGCTAGAGCTACTACCTCCTCCATCTTCTCGTCGCACTATAGCCCCATCTATTGAATCTAATGGTTCAATAAGACATGTCTTGATAATAACAAGATATTGATTGAAAGATTAATACAATGCTTAAGTTTATAATGATAAGATAATTATCATGGTTGAAATAAACCAAGATATGAAAAGAATTTCATTCAACATGTACTCAATTTATAAGAAATTCAATTATATTGCAAAAGGTCCAAGTTAGAGGAAATCAACGTCAAATCAACTACCATCCGACATCAGAACATCCAAAAGAAAGCTTTCAATTTATAAATTTTATTTTTTCTAGGAACACATAACTTGGTAAAAAAGTGTACAAGGCTCAATATACTTTAAAAAATAATATAGAATGAGTTGACTCGAATACTAACCTAAAATTTTTGATATTTGGTTCATGATAAAAGTACGAATTAGGGTATGAGTCTAGATATTGAGTTTAATCCAGCACTCTAATTTGGGCATTTGACTTATTTAGCTGCACATTGGTTCAAAATCTTCATAATTAGATCAAATCTAATATTTAGGCTTGATTAGTATCCTAAATTGATATCAATTAGCAAAATGTTAAGTCTTAAGTTTGATCATTCGACCCAATTACCAATAATTGGGTCAAATTTAATCTTTAGATTCAGCCAACATGTCTAATTACTAATGATTAGGTTAAATGCACATCTTGGCTTAGTCATTTGGCTCTATTCTTGATCTTCCAATTTGTTTGGTTTAGACTAAGGCATCTAGCCTAATTGAATTAAGTTCAGTTATATTGAAAATTTGATCTAAATGGGTTCAAGCCCAATTGAGACCATGATATATAATTAAAAGAAAAAAAAGAGATAGCTATAATATCAAACTAAGATGGTTGATTTTATTTATAAGGCTAAATTAAGGTTTTGCCCAAAAGATCATAGGTTTGAATCCCATTCACAATAAGTTATTTTTAATTAATCATTCAAAATTCAATATCACCTTCAAATAAAAAACTTAAAATCTAAAATCTAAAATCATCTAAAAATCTAATATTTAATATTTAAAATTTAAAAGATCATATATGATACGTAACCTCACCTTATCCAATTCTTCCAAATCTCATCTAGAAATATCCTTTTACAATTTTTCATATCTTAACCCTACTAAAAAAATATCATTTTATGCTCTTATCCAAAATAATATGTTGCTCATGTCACCCTCTACATGATAGCCTATATTGCTCCCTCTTTATATCACATTCTACATCGATAAATAAATTTTTCTTGATCCCAACTAGCTAAAGAGAAAACCCCCCTAAAATTGATTCCCTAATTCCAATTACCCTAAAACTGATCCCCTAATCCTAATTATCATAATACCTCACTACTCCTCTACCCTAAGGAACATTTTCTAACATTTCCTCTCCCTTGAAAAACATTTTCTAAAACCCCTTTGCCCTAAAACCCTTTTTTTGAAGAAAGTCGAACCTTTGAAGCCCCAGGGTTCCATAAAGTCTCTCGGGAACCTCCATAGGAGAAAGGGACTAGCAACTCAAGTCCAAAGCTAGAACTTAGATCAAGTCATGATAAAATCAAAACAGGCCAAATCATGCGGGATCAAACTATATCAAGCCAGATTAAGAGGTGATCGAGCCACATCAAGCTTAATCAAGCAGTGATCAAGGTAGATTAAGCCATATCGAGCCAGGCTGATCAGATCGAGTCAAATCAAGCCCAAACTAAGTCTAATTGAGCTTAAAAGGGAGTTCTACTTCCAGATTGAATCAGATCAAGTGGTAACTAAGTAGTATCGAACCAAATAAAGTGGTAATCAAACCACATCAAACCAGATCAAGCCCAAATGAATCTAGCTAAATTAGATCAATCAAGTCAGATCAAGCCTAATCGAGTTCAAAGAAAAGTCATACTCCTAAATTAAGCTATATCCGATGGTGATCAAGTCTTATCGAGTTAGATTAAGCCTAGATCAAGCAAAGTAGAGCTTAGATTGAGCCAAAAGAAGCCTAAATCGAGCTCAAAGAGGAATTCTACTCCCAAATTAAGTTTGGTCAAGCTCAAAGAGTAATTCTACTCATAGATCGAGCCATATCAACTGATGATAGAGCCACATCTAGTCAAATAAAGATTAGATAAAGCCAAACAAAGCCAAAATTGAGCCAAATTAAGTTTGATTGAGCTTAAAGGAGTCCTACTCCTATATTGAATTAGATTAAGAAGAGATCAAGCTACATCGATCTAAATCAAACCAAATAAAGCCTAAATGAATCTAGAAGAAGCTCAGATCATACTCAAAGAAGAGTCCTATTCTCAATGAAGCCCGATCAAACTCAAAGAAGAGTCCTACTCACAGATTGAGTTAGATTAAGCAATGATTGAGCTACATCAAGCCAGATCAAGCCTAGATCAAGCCAAATGGAGCTCAGATTGAGTAAAATAAAGCCTAAATCAAGCTTAAAAAAGAGTCCTACTCTAAAATCGAGTTCGATCAAGCTTTAAAGGGAGTTTTACTCCTAGATCGTGCCATATCAAGTGATGATCAAACCACATTAAGATACATCAAGCCTAAATCAACCTAGATAAAGCACGATCGAGCTTAAAGAAGAGTCTTACTCTCAAATCGAGCCATATCAGTTGATGATCAAAACACATTAAGACAGATCAAGCCTAAATCAACCCAGACAAAGCTTAAATCAATCCAAAAGAATCTTAGATTGAGCTTAAAGGGGAATCCTTTTTCAAAATCAAGCCCGATCAAACTTAAAGGAGAGTTCTACTCCTAAAATGAGCTACAACGAGCCAAATGAATCCAAACTAAGCCCAGATTGAGCTTAAAAAGGACACCTACTCCTAAATTAAGTTAGATAAGTTGGTGATTGAGTAACATCAAGCTAGATCAAGCCAAATGAAGCTCATATTAAGCCAGATAAAGCCTAGATTGAGCTTAAAGGAGTATTTGACTCCCAAATCAAGCTAGATCTAGTGGTGATCAAACTACATCAAGTCAGATTAACCCTAGATCAAGCCTAAGGAAGCCTAGATTGACTTAAAGGGGAGTCCTACTTCTAAATCAAGCACAATTGAGTTCAGAGAAAAGTCTTACTCTCAGATCAATCTAGATCTTGCAGTAATCAAGCTACATCAAGTTTGATCAAGAAATGATCAAGCCATATTAAGCCATATCAAGCTAGATGGAACCTAAATCGATCAGATCAAGTTAGATTAAGCCCAAATCAAGTCCAATCAAACTCAAAGAGAAGTTCTACTCATAGATCAAACTAGATTAGGTAGTGATCGAGCCACATCGAGCTTGATTAAGTGGTTATCAAGCCATGTCAAGCTAGATGGAGTTAGATCAGCTAGATCAAGTTAGATCAAGCGTAAATCAAGCTCGATTGAGCTCAAAGAGGAATCCTACTATAAATCGAGCCAGATCAAATAGTGATTGAGCCACATCAAACCTGATCAAATGATGATCAAGCCACATCAATCTAGATCAAGCCAACTGGAGCCCAGATCGAGCTCGATCATGTCAAGCCCAATCAAGTCTAATTAAGCTTAAAGGAGAACCCTATTCCTACATCAAACAAAGATTGACTAGATCAAGTTGGATCAAGTCTAGATCAAACTTAAACATGAGTCTTACTCCAAATTGAGCTTAGATCGATTAGATTGATCTCAGAGCAAGCCTTAGGTCAGCTCAGAGAGAGTCATATTCTCAAATCAAACCAAAGGGAGTCTTACTCCTAGATTAAGCTCGAGTCAACTTAGAAGGAGTCTTACTCCAAAAATAAGCTGAAGGGAGTCCTTCTTCTCCTATATCAAGCACGAGTCAGCTCAGAGGAAGTCTTACTCCTAAATCAAGCCTAGAGAAGTTTTACTCCTAAATCAAGATTAAAGAGAATCATATTCCTAGATCAAGCCTAAAGGGAATTTTACTCCTAAATCAAGCCAAAAAAAAATTACCCTCTAATCAAGTTAGATCTCTCAGATCAAATCCAAAGGAAGTCTTACTTCCAAATAAAGCTAAAAAAGAAGTCTTACTTACAGATCGAGCTAGATCTCTTAAATCAAGTTCAAAGAAAGTTCTACTCTCAGGTCAAATAAAAGTGAAGCCTTGCTCCCAAATCAAGCATGACTTGACCCAAAGTAGAGCTCTACTCTTGAATTGAATCTGACTCAACCCAAAGTGGAGTCATGCTTTCGAATGAAGCCTGACTCAACCCAAAGTGAAGCCTTGCTTCTAAATCATGCTTGACTTGATCAAAAGTAAAGCCTTACTCCTAAATCAAGTATAACTTAACCAAGAAAGAAGCCTTACTTTTAAATCGAGCCTAACTCAACTCAAAGTGGAGCTCTACTACCAAATCGAGCTTGACTCAACCCAAGGTAGAGCTCTACCCCTATTAGAAAATCTTTATGAAGAGAAATTTTGAGCTCAGTGTGTTTATACTTTCTTTCTAAGTTTAATGATATAATTATAAATCTACTTTTGTTATGAGCATGCTTTTAGCTTTTCTTTTATAGAAGAGAGGTTTGAGTTCCTCCTTAGCCCATATAAAAGGAAAGAAAATTTTTTCTTAGGTTGAAAAATAATTGTAAGGGTTCTTCCTAAGCTTAGTACAAGGAGTATGTAAGGGTTTGATCCTCATTTAAGCAGATTGGTATAGTGAAAATTCAAAGAAATTTTGAATAGTACATGTAGGTAAGAGGTGTTGAACCACTATACAAATGCTTATAACTCTTTTTTTTTCTTGCTTTTTATTTATTTTCATTTGCATTTTATTGTTCCTACCTTGTCTATCTTGGATCTATGTTTAGTTTGAAATCTTGATACTTGTGCTTTGTTTTTTCTTCTTGAATTGTTAGACTTGTTTTTAAGGCATATATCTTTTAAGTTTTAAGTTCTTCATAAACTTAATTCTTTCCATCTCTTGGGTTGTTTTGTGCCTAATAAGTAGTCTTAGAGCAAGGGCTATAGATTGTATATTAACCTCCTTAGAGTTTAGATCCTATGAAAATCATATGGGGTTTACCTTTTAGTGAAGGTCATTTTACTCTTTGTCCTTCATTGTTCAGTGGAGATAATTATTCTTATTGGAAGGCTAGAATGGGGATTTTTATCCAATTTGTGAACATTGATATTTGGAGAATCATAGCCATGGATTTGAAACTCCTACTAGAATGGTAAATGGGATTAAAGTTTCTAAGAAGGAACTTAATCCTAATAATGAGATAAGAGCTCTCCAAGTAAATACTAATGTCACAAATATTCTTTGTTGTGGCTTGGAAGCTAATGACTTTAATAGGGTCTCTATATATGTGAGACCGTTAAAATGATATGGGACAAACTTGAAGTTATTCATGAGGATACCAATCAAATTAAAGAGTGTAAAATTGGTCATCTTATTTGAGTATGAGATTTTTAAAATGAAACTAGAGGAATCTATTTCAGATATGTTTACTAGATTTACCGATATTTTAAATGCTTTGCCATCTCTTGGTAAATATGATAAATCACATAATTATATGTTCAATTTAAGTATTTTAAAGAGTTAATGGTGATAAAATCCTTTAAAATAATTACATTATTATTATCATTATTACTATTATTATAATAATATTATAATTATTATACTTCTATTTATAATACTTATAATCTTTATAATATTTATAATCTTATATTTAAGTATTTTAAATAAAGTATAAGTTTTAAATAAGGAATGCAACGACTAGGATTTGAAACAAAGAAGAAAGGAAATTCAAGTGAATCGCAATTGGAAGACTAGCTAAGGCGTATTCAAATCTTAGTGAATTAGAAAAGAAAAGAAAGCAGACTAAAAAGAGAAGAATATGGCTTAGCTGATACTAAGAACAAAGAAGGAAGAATGTGCAAACAAATAAGAAATATGAAAAAATCAGAATAAAGATCATATGCAAATCATACCAAGATATAATCGCAATCAAATCAGAAGTAGATTAAGTCTGAAAAGGTAGCAGTATAATCTATTTAAAGGCCTTAAAGCTACAGATTAAATCATCTTGAAGATGAGGTATGACAAGGGGTATCAGTTCTGCTGCTATATCATCTTTTAGCCTACATCAGCTTTAGATCAATATCCAAAGAGAAAGAAGTTAGAGAAGCTTAGCACTGCTCCAAAGAGTTTAAAGACAAAGAGTTTAAAGAAAGGAGGATGGTCATCAGCCATTACAAGAAAATAGAAAGATTGCGACGCTCATTAGCGACACATTATTTTAGTCGCTAAATAGCGACCACATTGCGATGCCCAACAAGAAAAAATGATGAAAATAAAATAAATAAAGAAAATAATTTAAATAGTGACTCAACAGTTTGAGTTGCTAAATAGCAACATGGTTGCGATGCAATATTAATAAAAAATTAAAAAATAGTGATGCAGAAAAATGTATCGCTAAATAGCGATGTTATTGCAATGCAATGTTAATAGAAAATTAAAGTTTATTAGCGACGCATTATTTGCGTCGCTATTTAGCGATGCATTTTTTGCATCGCTAAATAGTAACGTGGTTGCGACACAATATTAACAAGAAATTAAAATTTGAGGATGCATATTAAGAATGCATAATTTGCGTTTTATTTTGCATCACTAAATAGCGATGCGGTTGCGATGCAATATTAACAAGAAATTAAAATTTGAGGACATATATTAGTAATGCATAATTTGCGTCGCTTTTTAGCAACGCATTCTTTTGTATCGCTAATTAGCCAAGCGGTTGTGATACAATATTAATAAAAAATTAAAATTTGAGGATGCATATGAGCAGTTTTGTTAATATTAACGACGCTATTGCGATAAAAAAAATGCATCTCAAAATTTCTTTTACCCCAGAACCGTAACCCCATCATTTTATTCACTCACGACGGTTGCCTCTGAAGCTCCCGAACCTCTCGTCACCCAATCTTTGCCAGCATTTCATTCTGCGGTCTTCGCCTTGCCAAAGTCTTCTCGTTTGTCATCTTCGCTGGTCATCACCTCTGACAATCATCGACTACCAGGTAGGCTTTACTCTCCGATACACCTTCTGTGCTTTACTCTCCGAAATGGTACTCTCTTTCTTTAAAAGGCCCCTCCCAAGTCCAAACCCTAGGACTCTCTTCGGCCTGCCATCGCCTGCTCTTCGTTCCCTAAACCGTCCCAAAATCCTTCCTCTCTCCTCTCGTATAAATTCCCATGGAGTTCTGGGGTAAGCTCTCCCTTTCACTGTTCCGGTTTTATTGCTCTCCTTTTAGAAGATTTTGTTAGTGTTTTCGAGGGCCTCCCTTTTCCGCTGATCATCTGGAATGTTTCGTGGATACTCAAAATCTACAATCATTTCTGTTTCTGTGTTGTGGGAACAGTGTTGTTTGTGTTTTTTTGGCCCCTTTTCCTTTCTCTTCTAATGGTTTTCTGGATATCACACTCGTGTGGCATTTTTCCTTATTCTGATTACCTCTCTGTGGTGGGTGTTGGATTCTGGATGAGCTTGTGCCCTACTTAATTGGTTCTCCCTCCCCATTTGGACCAATATATTTATGTGTTTATATCGTATTTTCTTATCATCTTTAGATTTTTTTTGAAAATAAAAAATTTTGGACTTATACCGGTTCGATTATGTTTAGAATAAATGGATTCTAGAGTTAAACTTTGTTTCTGAAGTGAAAATGTATGATGACAAACAGAAATTTCTATTGTTTTACTAGATGTTCTGAACACCCAAAAACTACAAACTATTAACCCTTCTCTAAATTTCTTCTCTGAACTTCTCTGGGGCACCCATAACTCAAACCCCATCTATTTAGATAACGGCTTGTCCTGGACGCTTCTCCAGCAAATTCTAATGGTTGAGGATTTTGAAGAAGTTCAAAGCTCAAAAATATTAGAATTACAGGTAGTGGGGTTCAAATTCTCGCTAGAATGGTGCCCAATGCCCACGGCAGTTATAGCTTTAACAATAGATGGTTTGTGGCCTCCTTGGAGTTGGTCACAGCAATCAGAGGTGGCAATGGAGAGCACACACACATACACCCACCCCATGGTTTGACTTCTTGATATATATATATATATATATATATATATATATATATATAGAGAGAGAGAGAGAGAGAGAGAGAGAGAGAGGCATGTTTTTAGCATGAATAACCCAACATGTAGAGGATGTGTCCGCCATGAGTAATTGCAGCCATTTTTCCTTGATAAATTAGTGGTAATGTATCACTGATTCAAAGATATTTGTGTTAATCAAGTGGGTTGGCATATTAACTAGGTGGGTTCTTAGTCAATGGACCTGCAATGGAGATAGAACCTTCCAATAAATCTACCACTTGATTCATGGATGAGATGAACCAGAGGTCTAGTTGTTTGGTAGCAAATTTCCATATGAAGATCAGATTGAAGGAAAGAGCAATGGTGGAGATGCTATCCCACTATACTACAGGAGTAGTTGCTATTGATTGCCTTTAATTTTAGCACTCCAATCATCGTTCCAAATGCCATTCAATGTAACAGACCAAATTAAATTAGAAAAAGACCAGGTGTAATGGTTTGTTGTTAGGAACCATTAGATTGTTTTAGTACCCATGCAATGCTCCGCAATTGGGCTCTTCATAAATTGGTGGACTCATCTGTAAGAGTTTAATTGGAGAGCTGGCAGTCACTACGTAGAGATTTAAGAATAACGATGCTAAAAAAGTAGTTTACCGACGCTTTCTTAGCGTCGGTAAGCCATATTCTGACGCGTCTTGAAGCGTCGAAATAGCGTCGGCACAGCATATGTGGAAAAAAAATTTACCGACGCTTTTGGAAGCGTCGGAAAAATTTTTCCCGACGCTTCAAGAAGCGTCGGTAAATCGAAAATATGGCTCTGTCGGCGCAGCTTTTTTTTAAGCGACGCTTGTGGAAGCGTCGGGAAATTTTTTTAACCGACGCTTGTGGAAGCGTCGGGAAAAAAGGAGAATTTTTAAACCATCGGAAATATGGCTCTCGACTATTTTTTTTCCCCGACGCTTTAGAAAGCGTCAGCATCGGAAATCGAAAATATGGCTCAGATCGGCTTAATGTTGGTGCGACTATTTTTTTTAACGACGCTTTAAAATGCGTCGGCATCGGTAATAGGGCTCAGTTTTAAGCCGCGTAGCTGTTATGTAATAAATATATGCATTAAATAGCTATCAATAGCCATTATGAATCATGAATCAGCTATCAATACCCATTATGAATCAGTTATCAATACACATTATCATAATTAGCTATCAATAAAGCCCAGCATCAATTGATACTTTGATACTTTGTCACTATTCCAGCACTTGAATAAAATTTAAATCACCTGCCATTAAATAAATGCTGACCACACCTGGCTTACCAAAGTGGAATGATAAGCTTTAAAAATATCATAATGCCAAAGCCCAGCATCAATAATTGCCGGCTTAATTGATTAATACATTCATCTTCAAGTAAGATGCCTCGGATACAAATTGAGTGGTGGTGAATACCTAACTTATTTCAACTGATGTGCAAAGTTCCAAACGTATCCACATTATGATCATTGTAGCAGTGTTCATATTAATATACTCTATTACATAGCTGCAGTACATCCCATCAAAAAAAAGTACAAGTTTACAAATAAAATATTACAGTGTTGTTATTAGCTGTTACACAGTGAACAACCTTATGGCAATCCTTGGCAGCTACAGATCAAGATAATTACATACCATCTACAGATCAAGATCATGGCGGAGGATACCTCTACCCTCAGTTTTATGACCACCCATTATGAATTAGCTATCAATACCCATTATGAATTAGCTATCAATACACATGAAAATCCCCCATGCTTCCCACTAGAAAGTTGTCTTTCTTGCATCACGTTTCCTTTTTTTTTTTTTTTCTTGCACCCAGTAAAAATGTCATGTACCTCAGGACTCCGACCTCACTTATTTCGGACACAACACAGAAATTTTATCATCTAGATTTCTATAAATTAAGGTAACTAACATCCCATGATATCCTGCAACAGTAATAGCATACATCTTTGATTGGCACAATATATAAGAAAACCACTAATAAGTCCTGTGTCATGCAATATGAAGTGGCAAGGCATACAATTAGAGCATACAGCTAAGTAGAAATGTTTATATGTAGCAGTCTGCAAACAAAATTTAAAAATACATGAAATGAAAGATATAATAAAAAAAAAAGCTGATGTCAATGATCTGCAGGAGGAAGGTTGTCACCCTGTCCGCGAGGATTTGATGCTCCAGGAGCCTATAAGAATAATTAAAAATATTTATGATACCGAGCTGACTCAGTAGTTGATGATTGCATCTGCTCCTCAACAAATGTTTGTTCCATAAATGTAGAACTATCATATATTTCATCCGTTCCATGTATATTAATTGAACCTCCAATGTTTTGAAGACCATGTCGAAAAGCATCTGTGATCAAACCTGTCATATCATCTCCTACAAGGTTATCTTGCATATTATCAGATCCAATATTAGATGAGGATGGTTGATTACTTGATATTGACAACATACATTCTCCATGAAAAACCCACTCAGTATAACCTCTTGCAAAACCATTCCATATCAAATGTTCTTCAACGGTTTGTGGATCTAGATAAGAATTGTTAACACATCGTCGACATGGACATGAAATCTTTCCATTCAAACTACTTTTATCCATACTAAATTTAATGAAATCACGAACTCCATCAAAATATTCTTGAGTATTTCTTGGTTTATTTATCCAACTTTTATCCATTTTAGGATAATGATCGATAAATAACCAATTTTATCCAATATCCTGCACATATTTCATCATCATAAGTATCATAGAAGAACACATTCACAATACACTCTTACTTTGAAGATAAGAACCATCACCAACAAAAAGAAAATAGCCCCAAACATTAATGAACTGCATAAAATGAAGTGAGAAGTTAACATGTAGCCGACCATATTTAGGATTGTTCTGATGTGCTTATTAATAGTTAGGATTGTACTGATGTGCTTATTAACTAACAGTTAATGCTTACTAATAGTAATTTTAATTAGGACGAGTATGAAAAATTTCTGTAAGCAGAATTAAAAATGCAAGATATAATGACAGAGACATTTGCATGTAAATTCATGAAAGCAAATGACAAGAATCGAAAAGGCATAGTTAATCTGACATTCTATAAATGATTCAGCAATGAAAGAATGATCCTTTGGAAAATTAGTTCAATAAAATAATTGAAGAATTTATAACTATTCTTACAACTGCTCCGTGAAGCATCCATGCAATATTCATGCTATCCAACTAACTCCTTTTGCCATTGGAGATTAGTAGCCAGACAAACAACACCAAACACTTGATTTGATATTCTTGTGTTGCCACTATAATAGCAGGAATTGGTAGAAGATGCAAATAATAATTAATAGTATGTGAAAAATTAGATATTCAGTGGTTTCTCTAAATCAACGCAAAGTGATATACATAGACAGGACATTTAGATTTACAGTGTGCAGGTATGTCAAGTAAGAGCTAACAGATGAAAAGATCCAACCAATTTCTTAAATGTTAATTGGGAGGTAGGATGCCCACCTTATTGCTCTTGCAACAAACTTACTCACGGAATCAGAAATTAGGCTGTGAATTGAGCTGAGGTCAAGCATGGCTGAATTGCAGCTTGAATTATGCTTGAATCAAGCTATATTTTAATATAATTCAACCAAGCTCAAATTGAGTTCACAGGATCGAAATTAATTTCAAGCTGAGACCAAAATCAACTGGCTCTATTAGGGACCAGGTCAGTAAGGCTAGTTAAATTATTGTATGGAGTGATAATATAATTCATGGTATATTTAATAATTTTTAGATTGGTGTTTCATGTTTAAATCATAACTCATTTCTAGTTTTAATTGTTCAAATTGGTAAGCCTCGATTAATTTAGGCTTGAAAGCTTGATATAAGCTTGAATTGGTTTCATCTCGATTTAGTTATGTTCAAAATCTGCTAAGAAATTATCCAAATCATTTAAAGTTTAAAATATTTCCAGTAGTACTATATCACACTAACATTATCCAAATCATGCACTGAAGAAACAAAAGAAATAGTCAGATAAGATTAGATTTACTTCAGAATCTTTGATTGGTTTTTTTTTTTTGTGACAGCACTCCAACAGTGTTCTTTAATAACTGAGCCTTGATCTTTCACAAGCGTAATTCATGGCACTTTGAAACAAAATAGACTTGCAAGTGCAAGTTGCACAAAGCATATTTAGGGACTTTAAAACGCACGATGGAAGTTTTGAACCATTAATATTTGGCCTTTTTCTCCTACAGTTTTTCATCCTCAGAGTGAATGTATTGTTTTAATAAAAGTATACAACATGATCTTCCTTGACTTTGCAATTAAGAGTTGGACAGAGCTTAAAGAAATCAGTGCATATCTAATCCTCACAAAACGGTTCCCCATTTTATAAAAACACCACTAAATCCATCTCTAATATATGTATCAGGTTAGACATCAAGTAGAATAAGAAGTCGCAGGTAAAGTGAAATTCAGATGGCATCAAAGACTACATCATTCTAAATCTTGCGGTCTAGAATATACATCTATATGCAATACATACATTTACCAATAAACTAAGATGCAAACAATTGGCTTATGATACACTCAAGAAGAAATGAATTCTCGGGAACTGATGTAGTTAATCAAAAAACCCAAGGCTTGCATTCAGACTGAAAGCACCACATAGAGGCGCTTGGTGGCAAGAATATGCTTATACAGAAAAGCATTGCTCATAATCTCCAGCTGGCGTGAAAGAAAAACAATTTGCTTAATTCATGCAGTATTCTCCACTTGCATGAGTGCAGCATCAAGGGAGAAACAACTAGTAGCATTTATGAGATGGATTCATTGAGTGAGTTATGCAGTGTTAACAGATAAAATAAGAACCAGAGTTGCCAAACTTAAATGACTACAAGCATATTAACAGATATTTGTCACATAACTAGCTTAACAAATTCCAATTAAATTCAGTTCTAGAAAAACTAGTAAAGAAAGTAATATTCAGGCAGTGAATCTGTACCACTATATCTAAGTGATTTTCTATTTGAAACCAAGAAGAGCGTATCCACAAACACTGTCATCATGATGAGGCACCGCACCACAAACAAGACAAGCGAAAAATGTACACCATGGCATAATTTTTCACAATTTCAAATCTACCTATTGTATACAAGCAAGGTTAGCAGTACCACCATTGTGACTCATGCTGGTCAAGTACTAGGTAAATATAGCACGTACCATTATCAGAACATGCAACATGGCACCATACCAGCCAGGTGCCAATAGATCGATGCAAATTAAGCCCAACCTGATTTTTGTTAGGCACTGGCTGGATTTTTCAACTCAATGCATCAGACTGGGCTTCAAATTTTTGTACCTAGAAAAACTTGGGCCAGCTCAATATTCACATTTTTGTAACCAGGCTGAATCAACCCTACCCAAACTATATAATATAATTTTTACTTCATATTTATCATTTACCTTACATAATAATAATATTATATAACCTTTTATCTTAAAATTTGGGAAAAAGGAAAATGAGGAGAACCAAACCCTAATCCACAACCCACTCTCTCTCGTCCCTCTTCCCCCTCTTCTTGCTGACACAGCCCCACAATCCACCATGGCTCTCTCTCTCTCTCTCTCTCTCTCTCTCTAATATCAAACCCTTACCACACTTACCCTCTCTCTCTCCCCAACCATCTTGCAATGAAGGATGACAAGAACGCCTATTAGCTTGGTTTGACCCAACTCCTGCACCCCATGTTCTCATTTCTCATCCCCTCTCCTCCATCTCCCCACCATCTCTTGAAAAGCTTTAGCAAGCAAGTAGTCCCTGTGGTAAGGATGTTGGCTTGGGTCTCTCTCCAAGGTTGGTTGGTTGATGCTAAGATGACCACATTGGCAAGAGCATCATGAAGACATGGAAAAGTAACATCATCAGGCCCTTCATCATTCCATCATCCTCTCTCTAGGTGAGGTCCTGCTCAGCCAAGCTACCTTATTGACCTAATTTATTTAGGTCTTTTGAGTTAGGCTTGGGTTTTCAAATTTGGTGCCAAGTCCAGATCAAGCTTAAGACTTCAGGCCTAACACCATGCCAAGCTGGAAATAATGAGGCATTCAAAACAAAGATCCACACACTTCATCATGATCTGTACTACTACAACATGCTTAGGAACCAAATATCACATATTTTGGTGATCTCTAACTTATACATCATATAGACACAAAATAAATTCTTAACATGATATAAGACCATATTTTGTTACGATTTAAGCATTAAAATCTATTGATTTTAACATGTATAGATCATGATCAACATGTGAATTCAAAATGCTTTATCATGCATTTTAATACATCAACACAATGGAAACCTTCCACTTGTTGCTTATGATGTATAGGCTATAGACATCAAAATGTGATTTTAGGGTACAAAGTTATGTGATTTTAGGTTATTAATAATTTTTAGCTGTATAGATCATGATCGACCATGTAAATCTTTGATTTGCATGACCTGTTATTAACTTTAGAGTCAAGAGGAATACATACCATCTCCTCACAAGAAGGGCAAAGCCCATCTTTAATAATAATATTAGTTTTATCTATATAACATTCAATTTCTAAGCTCTTCATATATGACATTTTGTTCTATAACATAAATGTGGTAGAAAGAACAAAAACACTCCCATGTTAGAACATGCTTGGATGCTTGTACTTGATTTTTTAAGTAAATGTTATCTTTTCAATTTTTAGTCAATTGATGTTATATGGTTAACTGTCTAAGTGCTTGTAGTTCATGATTTCTTTTTTTTTTCCTTTTAAAGCATGCAATTTGATGCTTCATTGATAAGCTTCTTAAAGCATGGATGCTCTTAACTTTGATTAGTTGTTCACGATATATTTCTTGGTACTTGATGGGAATTTGGACCTCATCTACGGCATCCCAAACCTGATGCACATCTGATAGGTTGGGTCTTAACATACCCAAAGTCTGAACCCTGTCTTATGATATTCTTGTTACCCAATGTTTTAAAATGCAGTGTATATTGCTGCACACATGCCTTTGTACGCAGATGCAATGACTCGACCACACCTTGCCTCATATGCAGTTAGTATGTGTGGTCATAGCATAAAGACAATCCATTAGAATAGATGACTGCATATACAGCATGATTAGCATTGCAGGGCTGCATTTGTGGGCAGGCTTAGCATCCTGGAGCCACATAAGCAGCTTACATTTATATGGGCCAATGCAAATGAAGTGGATAAGATGATGTTTAGTTTTTATGTAGGTTTTAGGAAGGCCGAATATGGGTATTGATCATGTCAAAATGTTGATTATATTGTCATTATTGCTATTAAACATTATGTACTAAGCAAAAAACACTAATTGATATTTGCCATTGTTATTAACATTGTAATTATGCATCTAAAAAATACTACCATATACACCTGCATCTGCAGTCCACCACATACGCATGATGCGCATGGTTTCAAATCTTAGTGAAGCATCATGTAGGATATCAAGACAAGTTACCATCTCAAGTATCAGGATGGGGTAGAACAGTGGCATGCCCCATTCCATGGAAAAACCAAGACTCCAATTGGTTTTAAAACCTTGACTATGCCATCCCTTATTTTCCTGCGAACTGCAACTGCTTTCTAAACAGTGTTTTACACAATTTCATACATGAACATATCCTTCAATGGGCTGGGTATAGAACAAAATTTAGACTCGAAACCCAACATGTCTAAGTATTGTCTCGATTGGCCTTGATAGCAACCCCTATTTTTCCTGGTTGACAAACTATTACGAGACATAAGAAAACTATGAGA
This sequence comes from Calamus simplicifolius, assembly GCA_900491605.1. Classification (NCBI taxonomy): domain Eukaryota; kingdom Viridiplantae; phylum Streptophyta; class Magnoliopsida; order Arecales; family Arecaceae; genus Calamus; species Calamus simplicifolius. Next base: position 853,802 of record UESW01004123.1, read on the forward strand.
CAGTAATAAGATTGGCTCAAAATGTTCTGCTATGAGGAGCTCTTAGGCATACAAGGAGAGGGCAACAGTGGTGAGAGTGCTGACATAGATGTTTGGGAAGGGTAGAGTTTGATTAAGTACATACAGTAAATTGTAGAAAAAAAATGAAGTGACACTCATGGTTGAATGAAATGTCTAGTAAAATTAAATGAAACATAGATTAGGAATTGTGGGAAGAGATAAAAAAATGAAGCCGGATAATTTAAAGGAAACCTGAATTGAAGTCATGAATGTCTAAAAAAGACAATAACAGAAGATGAACCATTGATATGAACAACTGTTAACGATCAACAATGCCTAACCTGAATAGATAGGACATTGAGCGTTAGTTACCGTTATTGTCAAACAATTGAAACCGATTGCCACATGAAGGAATTACTTTGAATGCTTATTTACCAAATGAGAATACTAGGTAAATAAGATAAAAACAATGTTACAATGAATAGCAATATATATAATTTGTCTTGTCGATGCTTGTGTTGCACCTGAATAAATATCAGAAATAGAAACGTGTTGTGAGAAGAAAACCTAATGAAAACTTTCTATATAATAAGAGCATGTTATTAGATAAGAATCTTAAATCAAAAAGCGGAAGGTACTAAAATTTCTGTACCACAGAAAAAAAAAAAAATAGGTGAAGTACAAAATCTTTCTTTGCTATTTGCTATTGGTAGAATAAATATTAGGGACTCGAGCAAACTTCCATACCCGAGCGTATGAAAAATTAAGGTTTAAGAAACATGAGAGCCATACCAGAGTTTATGAAAAATTAATGAGCCAGAAACCACGCAATCGGTGCTTATCTTTGTTGGGCATCTTTTTCGCAGCTAGCAGCAAATATTTCATGCAATTTGAGCACTTTCTATTTGCAGCAGTATAATGCTCCAAGTTCACTTACAAGCTCAATTAACTTGTTAATGAATTAAAATCATGTCATTCCAAAATCCAAGTAAAAATTAATTAACAACAAATAAATTTGAGTATATACACATAACATAATTATTTTTTTTTTGCAATTCAAGCACTTTCTCTTTGTAACATTGCAACATTTGAAGCATATCTGCTAGCTTAATTAATTCATTAGCAGATTAAAATAACATGGCTCAAAAATCTTACTCTTTATCTAACCCTCAAGTGAAGCTCGACTATTTCTGCCAACCAAATTCCAGTGAGATCCAGACTCACTGATTCGGAAAGCTCTATGTTCGACCAAGAAGTTGAGAAAATAGAGCCGGTAACTGAGCTACAAAACCTATGGAAGGAAACCTAAAACTCAATAAAACGCATGGAAGTTGGAAGGTAACATGCCAGAACCCCAATCGAGACTCTCGAGCAATAAGCACGCAACCAGAACCAAAACAAACATACACAAATAAGATAAGACAACGAAATGCATCACAAACCTTCATCCAGCATATAACATACCTGTTTCTCCCGGTTGGGTGCTGGCACCGTGAGGGAGAAGGCGAGAAATAAGTGGGAAGTTGGAAGGTCCTCGACTCTTATAATTCCTTCCACCAACTGTACGCACACTGTGAAGTGGCAAGGAGAACACCCAAAGCCGAATCAAAGGGAAATAGAGAGAAAGAGATAGAGAGTAAGGAAAGGTCCGAACCCTAACCGTAGACAATGGAGTCGCCTCGATATCGTTGGATTGACGGCGAGAAAATCGGTGCCGCACGGAGAAGGAAGAGGCAGGGAGGAAGATCAGGCTGGAAGAGTTGCTCGGTTTGATAGAAGAGGGAGCAGGGAGAGCTAGGGCTTCGGACGAAAGCTCGGTTGAAGGAAAGCTCTGGGACGAAAGCTTGGTTTGAACAAAAGCTCTGGAACGAAAGCTCGGGACGAAAGCTCGGGGACAACGCTTGAGAGGAAGCTAGGGCATTAGGGCATTAGATCTGAGAAAGATGCTTGAAAGGAAGCTACGGCCGGGAGAAGATATTTAGGAATCCGATGCCGACGCAGACCAGACGCTTTAAACAAGCATCGCGGCGATTCGGAATGATTCGGGCCTCTCCGACGCTACACCCTAGCGTCTGTAAAATAGGGTTGCTACATTGAAGTTTTGTTGTTGTGAGTGTATTCCCTAAGACACCATAGCCAGTTTCTTGCAAGAACATTGCTTTTTCATGACCTTGTATAATAGATACATTTAGGCTTGTAACATGTAGGCTTATGCTTTGGCAATTAAAATCTTTTGGATAGCCTGCAGATCCCAAATTTTACTTGTTAGATTCCTAGTTTTTTCTAACTGTGTTTTGATTCAAAATAGAATCCTAATTGCTTAAGACTTTACGTTGTAGCTGCTTTCAGAGATTGTGAACTTAGATAAGTTCAATTCCATAATCATTTTTGAAATAAAAACAATTATTAAAAGTATGAAATTACTGATTCTAAATTCCTTAACCTAAGCAGCTATTATGAATTATTTATATTGATGATGAGTTGGTGGTCCCTGTGGACTATTAAATCGATCGAATTTCTTAGCATGCCATCTTAAAATGCAATGTTTCAGTTACTTTTAAAAAAATAGTTTGCAACATGAACCACTATACCGATGTGTTGAACCTTGTATCGACTTGTGATGTTGATCTTTATTATTATTCAAATGATACAGAAATTAGGCCTACTATATCTTCTAAATTATTACATTTTATTACCAATAATATAATACTTTGAAAAAATACATCACTTATTGATTTTCATTGAAAAATAGAAGTTATGTTCATATAAGTCATCCCAAAATGAGGCGATTCATTACGGTTCAGGTTCGGCAGGAGTTCGACGAGCACACTTCTAAGCTTCGGTAGTAGCTTGCCAACCTCAGAGCATAGTAGGAGCACACTTTCACGCTTCAACAGCAGCTTGCAGACATCAGAGCACAGTAGGCCGTGGATCGACAACAGATGTGTAAGATGCGAGAGTTGATTCGCTTGATGTCGCAGAACACAACATCTTCACTCTTCGATACATCCCAACCTTCACTACGTGATCCATCATAGGATGATTGATGTTATTTTTATTTTTCTATTTTGTATACATTATTATTATTTATGTAATTGATTGAAACTTATCTACTCTAATAGAAAAATTTTAGACTTTTTTTTACAATTTGAATGTCTATTTAGCGAATTAGCGCCAGCAGTTATTTTAAATTACCATGTCTCTTTTTATATCATGAATTATATTTGTATAAGCAGGTTTAAATTCTAGTTTTGAGCTAATTATTTTAAAAAATTATTAAATATTGCGGCGTCCTAGCGACGCATATGCATCACTAAATAGCGATGCATAATTGCATCGCTAAACCCTAAACCCAAAATAGCGATGCATTTTTTGCATCATTATTTAGCAACGTATTAATGCATCACAAATGCATTGCTAAATAGTGACGCATTTGTGATACATGAATGCATCGCTATTTAGGGATGCATTTTGTTAGCGACGCATTCATGCATCACAAATGCGTCGCTAAATAGTGATGCATTTTGTACATCGCTTTTGTGGCAAATGAACCATTTACCGATCGATCGTTTAGGGATGGTGCCATGGCATCGCAATAGCGTCGCTAAACTTATATAGCGACACATTTTTTATGTTTAGAGATGCTTTTTGGGCATCGCTAAAAAATAAATTTCTTATAGTGAGCCATCTTTTCGATGAAGTTGTGCCAATCTACTTGTTGTCTTGGTTACAGTTTTTTTTAGTTTAAATTTTTATTTTAGTATCTTTGATTTAAATTCTTATAGTCAAAACTTTTCTCTAATTCAAAATTTAATTTCTTGCACTTTAAATTTCTACCAATTTATTTTTCTATTCGTATAATTATTTTATTTTATTGCAAGTAGTTGCTAGGGTTCAACTAGTGGATCCTAGTTTCAAATTTAATTTTTTCTACAAATTTTAATTCCTCTTTCTCAACTTTAAATTATTTTTTCTTTTTTTTAAAAAAATAAATATTTTAAAATTCAAAAGTACCTTCTTTCCTATGGATTCGAGTTGACTCATCGCTAACTTGTTAGTTAATTGAATTGGTTAATATAATTTTGGTGTGATGGACGATTAAAACAATCAAAATCTTATACTAATGTTGAAAATATTTAAAAAAATCCTTAAGTCCTTGCCAAAATAATGGGAGCTGAAGATCATCACAATTATTAAGGTAATGACTTACCAAAGTTAATTTTGGAGGAGTTCATCGAATATCTCATAATGCATGAGCTTACTATGAAGAAAGGAGCAAAGAAAAAAAAAGTATAGTCTTAAAATCTTTTCAATTCTAACCAAAAGTTTATAAAAATTCCTAAATAAAAAGAAAGGAGATGGCAAGGGAAGCGAAGCAATAAGGAAGAGAGATAAAAAATAACCTAATTACCTCAAAAGCAAGAAGTCAAAGAAAAGGAAAAATACGACTACATAGAGTAATAGTGACAATGTTTCGTTCAACCAAAAGCAATCAAAAAATAAGGTAGCCAACTTATGTTTTATAATAATAGAGGATAATAAGGTATGCGACTCTCTTGAAAATGAATTTTCTTTTGATGAATAGTATAATACATTCATTGAGCTACATGATGATATGAGAACAATAAGGTATTGAAATGCATTTTGAAAAAGTTAGTTAGGGAATTTGAAAAACAAATAGATTCTTTGAAAAAAATAACTCTTTGAAGAATGAAAAATGAAGTATTAAAAACATGTTGTTCTTCAAATGAGCACTTGAGAACTGAGAATATCACTTTAAGGATGAAAATCATTCTTTGAGAATTGAAAATGAAAAGTTAACATTATTTGTAAAAGAAAATGAGGATTTACAAAGAAGGATGGATGTTTTAAACCAAACTCTTTGCAAATTCACTAAAGAAAAAGAAATCTTGATAAACTATTAGCAAATCAAAATGTTGCTTACAAAGAATAGGAATAGGGTATAGCCCATCAAGAATAGGAATATCTTAAGAATTTCTTTGTAAAAGTTGCCTCATTATATAATCTTTTATTACTTGTTATTATTGTGGTAGCAAAAGACCCGTTCTTTATTCATTCCCAATTAAAAGGAATACTCAAATGTGTATGAAGAAAGTATGAATACTAAAACAAACCCAAGTCTAAGAGAGTCTTTGTATTAACCTGGTTGAACCCAAATGATTTGGGTACCAGAAGTACAAAATTAACTCTATTTTGTAGGTATGTCTCAAGGTTGCATCAAATTAGAGGTCATGTGACCTTTGAAAACTTTTGCAAGGGAAGCTCAATTTTGGTAACATTTTAACTTATCCCATCTCATAGAAAATATATGTGATCTATATCGTGATTATGCATTTTGATTCATTATGAATGATGATAGAATTAATCACATTTTTTAATCATATTCTTTATCATTCATGATTTGACGATTTGATTACTCAATAAAAATATCTTTTTGATTGATTGATTAAAATGGATTATGTATATATATTTTGATAACTTGATCCATATACCTTTAATGTTTAAATATTCATGTGCAAACTAAGAAGCATGTTTTATTATATGCTTCCTTTTAAAAATGTAAGATACTTGATTATATTTCAAACTTCCATTGAAAACTTTAGAGTTTTAAATTGTCATGTATGCATACTTTGATGATTTGATTAAAGAAACTTCTTGAAAAAACTTAACATTCCATTTAGATCATGAGATACTTGATATGATTAGGAAAAAAAAAGCTTAAAAAATCTTTCATCTCATTTCCTTAATTCTTCATCATAAGTTTGTAAATGCAAATGATTTTTCATTACTTTTGATTAAATGTTACAATGGAATATATATATATATATATAGTGGTAGATTTGGCTACATCGAATATAGTCAAATTCAGGATTTGATCACCTTCTCCACCATTGGAATCACACAAATCTTAGAGTCATCCCATCTTTTCTACTTTTTTCATTCTTAGGATTTATGAACTATATGGAACCCAGGGTGGAGGAGATGATCGGATCCACACATGGCTATATTCAAACATAGCCAAATCTAGCTCATATATACATACATACATACATACATATATATATATATATATATATATATATATGTGTGTGTGTGTGTGTGTGTGTGTGTGTGTGTTTGTGTGTGTATATATATTAACTGTATACTCTTGTATACATTCTTTCTATGTATTTTTATATGTATGCAAGGACCCTATTTTTGTTACATGTAATGAGCCATTGTGTTGGATACAACCTAATATCTTCCTCCCTACATTATAAATATGTTTTATCCTTCATAATGCTGAAAAAAAGAGAGAACAAAGCCTTGGTGCCAGGACCTAGAGTCATATATTTTGATAAGAACCTGATATATTCAACTTATATTGTGACTCTATGTCTTAGTCTATTGATATAGGTTGTATCTATGCATTGACTCTTTATGTTGAATATAATTTTTGAATGATAAATTGTCTTAAATGCTTGCATTATGATTAAAGACAATTCATATATTTTTTCTCCTTATCCAATGTTGCATATATTATGTTGTTCTTAATGCCAAAAGAGAACTGATATGTTGACTGACATTTAATAGAACATGATAAATTAATTAGCATATTTTTGAATGTTCTTAATGCAAATAAGACTATTCTTCATTCTACTATTGAGGAAGAGGCAGTTGTTAGAATAAAAGAAAATCTAGTGAAAATAGAGAGGAAGAACTAGTTCAAGCTAGATTGATCCTAGCTTCCTTAGGTGAGTCCATTATCCGATCTAACATGCTTATATGTTTTTATTTTCTTTAACTATTGATTGGTGCTAAATATGGTTTGTTATTTTTTATAGAAATATTAAACCTTAAGAAGCTAAGGAAGAAACTCGTTTAGTAGCGATCCAGATTGTTGAAGTAGGTGGTTCAACAGTAACCCCAATCGAGAAAACAAAGTTGCCATGCTTGAAGAGAAGAGTGAAGGCAAAACGAGTGGAAGGAGCAAATAAGAGGGAGAAGGCTTCACCTCCTATGATTCTTAAATCAATTGAGGTCCCAAGGGAGGTCAACTCTAGTGCTTTTCTAGAGCTTAATATAGAGGTGAATATGGCCAAGCAAATTCCTTCATCGACCCTAAGAGTCCAAATAGATTAAGAACTCTCCTCCAAGCAATCGATGCTCATAGAGGCTAGAGTAGAAGGGGAGCCTTCATTGGTTATAGCTCTATTCGGGCCAATCTATTTCTTGTCTTTCATCCTCTACTTCCCATCATGGGACATCCAAATAAATGACTCGGCCTGACTCGGCCTTATTCGGTGTATATGTGTTCCAAAAGATTATAGCTACTTTCAAGGAAGAAATAGGCTATCATACTCATGCTCACAATTAATGCATAATGGCAAATATAGAATATTAAGGCCATGAACGTAAATACGAAAGCAATTATCAAGCCATGACCAAGCAATTATTAGTCTTTGTCCACTATCAGCCCATGACCCGTGATAGTTTCAATCAAGTCTTAGCCTAATAAAACCAAATTAATTCTTCGCTCACATTTGCCTTGGCCCAAAAAAGAGTTTATGACCCAAGTGAAGGTCCAATTAAGACTTTGGCCCAAAATTTTAGGTGGCCTGAGTTGAAATGGTAGCCCAAACTAATCCTTCACTCATGAAGAAGAAAAACAAATGTTATCCATCATTGTCAACATTAAAATAGTAAGATATATATCATGATTTAGAGTTGATCACTAAATTAGTAGGATGAGAAGGTGACTAGATGAATGGCACCAGAATGCTTAAAATTATTCAAGATAAACCTCATAATATGCCTACTATACTCATAATTGCCATTGCTGAGCCCTCTATTAATTAGTGTGTTAATTAGCAGATGCTTGGAGCAAGTAGGGCCATGAAGTTATTTAATGATAGTATTGGCTTTGGAAGTTCATTTCTTGACATAAAATCAGATTCCATGGGTTCGGATTTAATTTGGATGAAAAGGCTATGTTCTTGCTTTGCATGCTATGAATTTCACAATAAAACTCTTAAAGTTGTGCTCTTCTAGGGAAGATAAGTCCTCTCAAAATATTAGTTCTTTGGTCACACTCAACCAAATCCTTCCTCTTTGAGAAAATCATTTCATACGTTTACAAAGCATGTTCAAGATACAGATGTGACTCAAGCACATTTATGGTCCGGACCAGGAAGCTTGTTAGTGATGTAGGTGGCTTATAAGCGAGTTATGGCCACACGATTATATGGGTCAGGGGATGATGGAAGGCCCCATATTGACCCAGACTGCATCCACGTACTCAACTACAATCATGACTACGATCATTGATATGAGGGAGTCATTTTTATAACTGGTGCATTTTTGCACCGGTTTGACAGTTAAAGGGTGGGTTTCAAAGATATTGCAGGGAAGGTGTTAAAGGGGAAAACGTCATTTCAAATGGCGTTTTCTCGGTGCCATTTCATCTCCCGGAGCTCGACCAAGTCAGCCATGGAGCTGACATGGAAAGCCATGAAATCGCCACATAGTGTGGCGATTTCACAATTCTGAAATCGCCACATCATGTGGCGATTTCAGATAAAGTGAAATCGCCACATGGTGTGGCGATTTCACTTATTGTGAAGTCGCCACACCATGTGGCATTTTTCTCTGGGTTTTTAACCCCCGGCTGCCCGATTCTCTTCTCTTCTTCTTCTTCTTCCTCCTTCTCCCAGCCGTCCGCCTGTTTCCATCATCCTGGTCAGTGGCAAGCGGAGCTGCCATCCCCCTTCTTCCTCCTCTTCTCTCTCGCTGCATTCGCTCACGGTACATTTTACAAGTAAGTTCTGTTTGCCTTGAGATTTTCTAACGTGATTACAAGTAATTTTACAACCGATTTAGTAGGTTTGGGAGGTGAGTTGGGAGTAAAAAAATTAGCGTGGATGGGATCTTTCCGCTGGTGGGAGTTTGCTCTCAGACGCACAGAATTTTTTCTTTGCTAATGAAAGCTAACTGCTAGAAGTCTTTGTTTTGGTGTGGTCACAACTTGAAGAGCAGAAATACTGAAAGATGTTAGGGCCGAATTCATAAAATGAGAACTACCATTCATCCATGTGCATATTCTATCTAGTTAGGTGCATATAGTTTTTGAACTTACACTTTATAATGTCAACCTCTGAACTCTACTGCCAAAGTGTTTTCTGTGAGAGTTGCAAAGATTACACTTCAAGCCATATCATGATGTGTCTTTGACATATTGAAAGATGATGGGGACAAACATATAAGATGAGAATTACCATCAATCCATCTATATATTCTATCTCATTAGGTGCCTATATTTTTGAACTTCTTACACTTCACAATGTCCAACATCTAAACTCTACTAACAAAGTTTTTCTGTGAGAATTGCAATGATTCCACTTGAAGTCACATTGGTTTTTCCATGGTTCTCATAGAATGGGATGCCCTGCATACTGACAATTAATATTAGTTGATGTCCCATCATACTACCCTCAGCCCATTTCCCAACTCGTTGCATCCTGACACTCGAGACAGTGGGATGCCCCACCATCCCACTGGTATTTAAAATCCTGTGTACTGATTTGGTCCCAGGTCAGGATGGTGTCAGCTTAGGTTGCAATGAACTGGAATGATTTCCAACAACAAGAATGAAGAGGGGAAAAAAGAATCCAGGATGCCAGGCTTTCCCAAGTGCCGAGATGCAAGCATCTTGGTGTGTCTCAAACAGCACCAGCCAAGACAATTGAGAGATCCTGGACCTGGTTCATAACAGAACCAGTCACCCAGGCGTGTCCTGGGTACCATTCTCTCTTCAAAACAACTTGGTACAGGTAAGATGTATCAATACCATTGAGATATGAATTTCCAATATAGCCCGTACTTTTTGACAATGTACAGGTGCTTCATCATCTATCACAACAACCCAACACGATAATGGATGATGGAGATTCTAGATCATTGATGTTGGCAGAAATTTTAATAAGCAAAACAACATCATGGCAAGGTGACATGAAGAAGACCAAAGAAAAAGTAACTGAATTGCAAAAAGCAAACAAATCAGAAGTCATCATATGCAAAGACAGTCACATGAAATTTGTATTTCTAGTCCAAGCAGCCTCTAGGTAACAAGAGAGTCCCTGTTCCAAGTTGCCCCTACCGGAAGAGAAGGACCGGATGGGAATATTACATACAATTCTTATTTCCCATCTTAATACATTCAAGAAATTAGATTATATTTATATTGCTTGTACTATAGTATCTAATTATGATATTTAGATTATAGATGTTAAGTTGTTTACCTTCTGCTAATTAAATTACATTTATAGGGGTGCACAAGGGTATTAATATAGAAGTGTTTTATAAACACATTGATGCAATGAGATATACCCTCAGCTAATAGTTCTTTTACCTTGTTATGTTAGACATGGCTCATAATGTCTTAGATTCAGGGCCTCGTGATCCTACTGTTCTTACTTTGCAAGAGATGCATAGATCAACCAATATATTTCAGGACGAGGTATATATTATTGATCGAAGTCCTTAAATAATTTACATTTGTTTACGTTAATGCGGATGTAACATTTAATTTATTTTTTGTCAGGAGTTACCGGTTCTTAGATGTCGTCGTCATGACGCACGTATATGGAGAGAGACACCAGGAATGTCGCACCCACGAGTACATATTATTTAGATCATGTCGGCATGTTTGGCATATATAGGATTGGCTAGATTCGACTGGATGTTGGTCTTATTTCTGCACTAGTAGAGAGATGGCATCAAGAGACCCACACATTCCATCTACCTTTTGGTGAGGCGACCATATAGTGTCCACTTCCCACATGAACAATTACGGTCATTAAGAGAAATAGTTTGAACGTTGCCTCCACCCCTGAGAGCTTCACTGAACCTCCTAGTCACGACCTCATAAGTAGCTCTTTGCATGTTGTATCTCGTTACTCTATGCTCATTAGCTTTGGCCTGACCTTCAACAACCTTAATCAAAATCTGAGGAGTGAAAAGGTTGTTAGGGTTCTCTTGTACATACCTTAAGGCTTCTGCGCGTCTGGTGTTGAAGTATTTAACGAGACGATGAAATGTCATCTGTACACACGCAGTAATTGATACATTTCTAGCTCCCCTCAACATGCAATTAAAATCCTCCGAGAGATTGGTTGTCAATGTTCCGTAGCGAAAGCCCCCATCATGTACCAATGTCCACTTCTCCGGCTCTAAGTCCGATAGCCAAGACCAAGCTTCTGCATTGATTGTTTTAATCCTTTCTATAAGAAAGTTAAACATCCAAAGCTGATGTTCACTCCCTGCTTTCCAGACTGCTCTTTTTAACTGAACATTTGAGAATCTCGAGTTAAAATTACTGCAAACATGTCTCAAACAATATCGATGATAAGCTCTTGGTGGAGCCCATCCAATTAGATTATCAGCTATGGCACTCAGTATACCTGGATGTCGGTCAGATATAAGATAAATGCCATTTCTATCTTTCACAACATGCCTCCTAAGCCTCAGCAAAAACCAGCTCCAGCTAGCTGTACACTCTTCATCAACAATTGCATAGGCCAGTCGAAATATCCTATTATCAGCATCAGTGCCTGTCGCAATCAGCATCTTCCCCCGGTACTTTCCATAAAGATGTGTTTCATCAATAGAAATCATCGGGCGACAATACCGAAACCCCTCAACAGATGGTTGAAATGCCCAGAATACATAATTCAGGACACGTTCAGATGAACTTGCTTCACTATAGAAATCCCAACATACAACTGTTCCAGGGTTAGCATTCTGCAGTGCAAGCATGTATCTAGGAAGCTTTGCATATGATGGTTCCCACTCACCAAATATATCAATCAATGCCCTCTGCTTTCCACGCCATGCTTTCGAATATGACACTGTATAGTGAAATTGTTCTGCAATGGTTGCTATAATAGCTTCAATATTCACACTTGGATCTTTCTCCATAATGTGTCGAACAGCATAGCTAATAACTCGAGAAGTAATATGTTTGTTATCCCGAGTTAAATTACTGAATAAACAAGTGTGCGGCCCTTCATACCTTGTGATCTCAAAAAATCCATGCTTCTTCAACTTAGTAGCACGCAACCTCCACGGACACCGTTGGGTAGTACTTGAAGAGGCACATCTCACAGATCAGAATAGTTTTTTCGACTCCACCACATTATATGTGCGATGCTTCTTGATGTGATACATGTCACATGCTCTTTTTAGTTCATCTTTACTATTAAATAATAATCCTTTAGCAAACTCAGTAATTGATGGATCCCAAAATTTGGAGTTGAAGGGTAACTCTCTCGGAGTACTAACACATCCACCATCATGCAAATTCAACTCATCATAAAATTCTGGAACTTATTCATCTGCAAAGGCTTGGTGATCATGTACCTGGGTTGGAATATGTTCTGGATGTATATATGTAGGAATGGAACTAAAGCCTGTCTCATGAACTATATCATCTCCATATGACTCTTCATCTTCATTTGACTCTTCATCTGAGTTATCATGTTCAGGCCAATAGTCATCATCTGCACTCTCGTCTGACTCCATTCCCCAACTATCAATATTACACTGATTGTTCACATCATCACTCTGCACTGATGGCATAAATTCCTCAATCATTGGAAAATCCATAGGAGTCCTAACTTGTTCCTGCTGCTGGGCTATAGGAGAACTGTTATAACATTCTCTATATGACCAACAATATATGGCTCTGCAACATTATCCCTTAAAACATAGACTTCAATACATCGATATTCAGGATACTTCGAGGGAAATGTCAACATGTGCTCCACATCGTCGTCGTCCTCAATTGGAAGAAGCACATATTTTTGATTCAATGTCGGAGATCTCCACATCAATCTGATGATATCTCTGTACTAAAATTGTTAGTGCTGTATGTACTTGATCAACTAACTCAGCAAAGCGTGTTCCCGTGCTCAATTTCAAATATTTACGTGAAGGTTGATTATAATGTATCCCTTCTTGGCCGTCATGTTCAATTGATCCATCATAATATAGCAGAACACGTACAGTTTCCATCTGAAATAAAGAGTGATAATAAATTTATCAAGCCTCTTATGTATACGCCTATAAATGTAATCTATTTTCTTGCCAAATCAAGATATGACGGTGCCATCAAAAGAAAAACTTTAAATGTCCAAATATTATTATTTTATCATCTATATGATCAATAAATCAGCATCTGAGTAACTAGTTGCATTTACTTTAATAGCCTAGCACATTAAACGAATAAACGAATATGATGCAAAGATAGTTAGGGCATGGTATTTGTGGTTATCAAAAAATATTTTAAATACTCACTGCAGTTAATGATCGGGAAGGCGAGGGTGATGAGAGGTAAGAAGAGGAAGAAGTGGGAGCTTGCTGGGAAAGAGGAGGAATGGTTGCCACCGAGCAGGAGATGGAAACAGGCGGACGGCTGGGAGAAGGAGGAAGAAGAAGAAGAGAAGAGAATCGGGCAGCCGGGGGTTAAAAACCCAGAGAAAAACGCCACATGGTGTGGCGACTTCACAATAAGTGAAATCGCCACACCATGTGGCGATTTCACTTTATCTGAAATCGCCACATGATGTGGCGATTTTAGAATTGTGAAATCGCCACATGATGTGGCGATTTCACTTGTTGTGAAATCGCCACATCATGTCGCGATTTCATGGCTTTCCATGTCAGCTCCAAGGCTGACTTGGTCGAGCTCCGGGAGATGAAATGGCACCGGGAAAACGCCATTTGAAATGGCATTTTCCCCTTTAACACCTCCCCTGCAATATCTTTGAAACCCACCCCTTAACTGTCAAACCGGTGCAAAAATGCACCAGTTATAAAAACGACTCGGAGAAGAGGCTGGTGCTATAGAACATAAGATGCGGCATGCTGACGTTAGAAAGAGGCATTTCAAAGGAGCAGAAGGCCAATTGGAATCCGGAAAAGGCAGGACCATGCACGGTTGATGGGAGAGGGGAAATGAAAGATGATCGGGTGGTTGAACTCAAAAATAGGGCAAACAGAAGGAAAGAAAAATAGAGAAATTGTTTTCTTCTTCTGCGCAAAACTAGCTCAAAGAATTAGGAAAAGAAAATTCTGTTCAACCATGCAGAAGATTGGGAAAGAAATAAATTCCATCAAAACTATTTAGGGTCAACGAATCATAAAATTTGTAGCCCAAAAAAATTGGGTAGAGAAAAAAAAAAAAAAAATCTTACCTCAAGGATTCAAGATATCCATGAAACCTTAATATACCAGAATACATACATGAATCATAATGAGATGATAATACATACATAAATCATGATGAGACAATAAGAATTGGATTCTAAATCCACATATGCTTGCTTTGGTACTACATGAAGGAAATTTAAGGATCGTGTGACTTATATAAGAAGATTTAAAAGCATAGGTCTAATTTTTTTTCTTCTTACTCTTCTCTTAGGTAGTGTTGTAGATAAAGAAATCAATAGTAGCATGCAAAGAGAGAAGAAGGAACTTAGCCTATTTATAAAAAACTCTAACAAGCGTTCACATCATGGATCACCATTGGGCTTCAGATCCATACAAACCATCAACTGCATTAATCAATAAAAAGAACGCTCAAGTTCAAACCACATATATATGCATTATAATTTTAAACAACGGCATGCTCATTCAGCTTAGATCATTGGATCATATTTATTTAGTTAATTTTATAAAATTAATATCAAAACATATAACGATAGTCTAATTATGAAAAATTTTCAACACATTTTATATGACAGCTTATATCATAACCGCTCTTGAGGTACCGTGGTGGTTGTTAACTTGCTGTCCATAATAACGGCAGCGACATAGCTTTGTCACCTGACCTGATGGAAGATTTGTGACATCTCCCATGCAGCATGAACCGCTCGACAACCAACCGGAGTCCCGGGCCTCACGTGGGTCAGAGATGAAGTTGACGTTTACGAAGAAGGGACTGCCAATGTTTCATGCCGCTTGCACTTGAGCCTGGCTTACGTGCAAGCGTACATCTCGCATAACTACTACCAAATACGATAGTTTATATATACCAAGAACAATCCGATGGGGTCGATTATATCCAATGAAGATCGAAGACAGGGACAACAGAATCATTGGTACGTATATACACGATCCTCGTAGCAGTGTACTGAAGTAACAGTATAGTTTTTTTATGTACCGTTGAACTAATTCGGACAATAGCTACATAAAACTACGTACCCCTCTTATTTCGCTCAATTACATCGATCCTCATCTACGACGGAAGAATCATCAGCTGGGGTCCTCGGCCGACTTCAACCACTTAAGAATTCCAGTAGCCATTGTACGAGCCCTCGAAGTGATGCCATTCCTAACCAGGGCAGAGATCGTCCCATGCGACTTCTCCTCCATCCCAACCTCCGTTAGCTTGCTCCGATCATCCTCGCAGACTGCGTACACAACCGCCGCTGCATTCTCTTTGTTACGGTAAGAGCTGCTCTCCCTTATGACGCGAAGCAAGCAAGGCAGTCCGCTTTTACCAATCTCGTCCAGTGCCATTGGCTCACATTGTAGGTGAGAAAGGATAGCCAACGGAAAATCTACAAAAGATTGACCCTTGATGACCTCCAAGGCTACACGCACCACCCCTTCGTTCAACGCCCTGGCTTTGTTCTCAGGGACCCTGCAGACGCTAAAAATAGTTAATGCCGCGTCCTCTTTGGTACTCTCGCAGCCTTGCAGCAGAAGCTCCAGAAGGGGCCCGATGGCTCCCAATTCACCAATCTTATACTTGTTGGAATCAAGTGTTGATAAGATGTGGATGGCGGCTACCGCATTGCCCCGAGTCTCTATGGCTATGGTTCCATTCTTCAACGTATCAATGAGGAAGGGGATGGCCAGGGGGTCATCTCCAACGATAACCTTATTCCTGTCAAGGGCTGAAATATTTAGAATTGTGGCCACAGCGTCCTCTTGAGCTTCTGGATCATCCTTCAACCCTGGCACAGAGAGAACCGAGAGCAATTTAGGGATTGCACCTGGTTTATCTTCTACGAGAGCTCGGAAGGACTGGTTGCACTTGATGAGAAGCCGGAGTTGCTTCAGGGCTTCCTTCCCCTCAGCGATGGAGGGGGCTGAAGAAATCCTGTTGAGGAGCTTGTCGAGTACATTCTGCTCATCTTCTGTGATCAGGGGGGCTTCATCTTGGCTCTTGGGTACAGGCAGAAGAATGCCATGACCCAGACACCATTTAGATATCACGTTTCGCAACAAGATGTTGGGGGTGAGGATGGTGGTGGGGAGAATCGCATTGGTCAGCGGGCATGTCCTGTTCCCAGCATTCAGCCACTCCTGAATGAACGATCGGTCATAGGTCTGCAAGAAAAGACAGCCACGTACATCATCAATAACTCAAAACACACAAACAAGAAGGGCTGCTGAACAATTGGAGAACAGAACACACAGCAATATTCTTTCCACAGAGTGCTTTTAATCATATATTCCCATCATTACAAAAAGAACCCTCTAATTAAGGATTCAAGTGATGGAAGTAAAGAACAACTGCAGATATATTTTAACTCAGAAGGCATTGAATTAGAATCCTAATTTGTTGATATTAGGAAAGATTTTCTTTAAGTCGCAATAGATATAGAAACTAATTTTTTTTTTAAAAAGAGAGTAATAACAGATTCTTGGAAACCGTTTAGGCATCAGAAGATTCACATTAGCTCCCAGTACTGATTCTAAATCACAGCCTAAGCACTGAAACAAGAATTCAATTCTTGTCAGATTCTTCAAAACCACGAACATATATTGGGAATTCCACAAATGAAAAACAAAAGTCGCTATATATATTTCTTGAATGAAATTAAAAGACTCTTGTAGCAAACTTTAGCCCACGTTTATTTTGAAATCACAAACCGAAAAAAGATTTCTTGACTTCGAGAAATAGAATTCAAAACCTCAATCAAAACATCAAGAACAAGAAGCGTGATCCCCTGAATCTGGGCTCACCAAGAACATTCTCCAATATCGGAATCAACATTCCAAAAACTGACCGATACGAATTCTTGTAATCGCTACAAAGAACTGAAAAGAAACCCTAAACCTCACTCTCTTTACCTGTCCGGAGGCCAGAATCACGGGATCCCTCATCAGCGCCTTGGAGATCGGACATAAGAAGTGCTTGGGGATTTCCGGAGATTCAATCCTGTCGTCTTTCTTCGTCTCCTGCAATAGCGCCGACGGCGACGGCGACCGCTTCCCTTCTGAGCTCCTCTCACCGCCGAACTTGACTTCCCGGAGCGCCGCAAGAGCTCCCTTGGCCTCGTCGAAAGTCTTGATCTGGGCGTCGTCCTCCTCCACGATCGCCCTCACCAGTCTCCTCAGCTCCTTCTTCAGCTCCACGCAATCTTTCGCCGCCCCCGCCTCTGCCACGCCTCCCGATTGCGCCATTCCACTTTTACTTCTCTTCTTGTCTCTCTCTCCTTCGATTCGATCAATTAAGGATTTATCTCTTCCTGCCCTCACCTCCTTCCTCTCCTCTCCCTTCTTTCGTACCTGTTATTCTCACCCGCTCTCCCTCCTCAGTTCAAAAGGGCGAGACGGAAGCGAAACGGCACGCGTGGTTCATCGGCGCTCTCGAATATATACAGATAAAATAATCAAATAAATATTTAAAATTCAGTAACAAATCAAGGGGCGTTTGGTATCAGATGACTATCGGTAATTTAATTAGGACTCATCAAATAATTATGTTTGGTATATTTTGATCGGCAATTTATTCTACGATGATAATTTATATTATCACTCAAGAAAAGATATTTATTTACATTATCGGATATCATATAATTCAATAATTTTTTTAAATAAAATTATCTCTACCTCTTCTGTAAAAATAAAATTATCCTTTTCATCAAACAAAATCATTCCCTTCTTTTTTTTTCTATTTTATTGTGTCTAGCCGCAATTATCTCTTTCTCATGTCTTCAAACAAAAATAAACCGCGTACATAGAAAAGTCTCTTTTCTCATATCTACCAACAAAAATAAATCACAGTATTATTAATCCATTGAAAAGAAAACTATCTAATAGAAAAAAAATTAAAACAAAAAAAAATAAATAAATAAAAATAAAAAATAGTGTTCTTAGCAACCTCACAATGTAGTAATTTAAAATTGACAATGTCTAATTACATTACTTTTTAAAATTTAAAAAATAACTTACATTTTACTATCAACTAATCATTCCATTCATATTATCATAATATATTAATTATTCTATTAATCTTAATTAATTTTATATAAAAATATTAAAAAATAAAATATTTCTAAAATATAATAAATAAAATATGATAATTAAAAATTTAAGAATAAAAAAATTGAATAAATGTTTAAAGATTTAAAATATTTTTTAATCTTAAAAAAATAAATCTAGTATCTTCTACTAATATTTAAATACTTTGATTTAGGGGTATTTTGAAAATTTTTAATACATTTGATTTAGTATATGAATTTGATTTAGAAATATTTTAAAATTTTGATGTTATATGACTGGTAATCTGTTTGTCATACGAAACACAATAATAATATTACACTTGTGTATACCAAATACAGTAATCAATATTACTGGCAATCCATCCAGTGGATATATCTTGTAGGTAATTCACATTATCATTTAGAATTGCTGGTAATGCACCAAATGTAACCTAAGTTTCAACTATATACGAGGCCCACTTCCTTGCCAAAAATGTTGCCACTGGCAGAAAAGGTCAGCGCGTATCTTTGTGCTATGGTGCACTTTAGGAATGAGAGTTGAAAAACTTTTGGTATAAGGAAAAGTCTTTCTGCACTGGAGGAAATGTCTTCCTACACTGCCTCCAGTGCAGGAAGCATGCACCGCATGCGCCCATTGCAGTGCGCCCATGCGGGCGTACGTGCGGGGCGTGCCACAGCCCATTGGGCCGTGGCATGCGTGTCTATGCGGGCGCATGGTCAATAGTCGCTCTCAGTGCATATGTTCGTACATCAGGAGTAGTGCACAAAGTCGTTCCCTTAGTATAAATCTTTAGGCCGCAAAGAAATTTACAGTAGTTTGGGAAGGATTTCTTAAATCGTATCGGGGTACAAGCTACCGCTAGCTCCAAAATCCAGATGATATCCTCTGAGTTTAGACCAGGTGGACAGTGCTTCCTTAGTGGCTAGAAGAGAGACAATTGGATGCGTATGTTGTTCCGGCGGAGCAGCGGAAGAGTTTGTTTTTGTTAGGTGGGGCGCACAGGCGGGAAGTTCCACCTCACCTCAAATTATGGATCCAGTGGCTCGAGAGCTAGCACGCCTATGATTTGTTTTTTGTTGATCCTAAATTAATTTTGATGATTATAAAATAATTAAATAAATATTAATTTTATTTTTTAAGCTTGATGCAGGAAAGTACATATGTTTTACAAATAAGAGTTATCAAGCAAAACCTTATGGGAGTATACCTCTTTCATTTTTATTTGTTACTTGGAAGATATCTAATTGATCCATTCATCCCTGGCCGTTTGCATTTTTATGTGAACTAGCTAGCTAGCTAGCTTATCCTTCCTTCTAGCTAGCTGACTCATCTGTTAGCTAACTAACATTATCTTCTGTGGCCTAGCCGAATGGTTCTCTTCCTTAGTTAGCTGGATAGCTAGCTAGTCCATTCCTTGGCTAGCTGAAATTCCATTTTAGCTAACTATGACTCTCTGATCTTTATGCTAGCCGAACCATACTCTTTTTTAGCTAGCTGGTTAGCTAGCTTGGCCTCCTTCTGAGCTAGCTGGAATTCCATTTTAGTTACCTACTTTTTGTATGATCTCTGTGCTGGCCGAATGCAATTGGATTCAGTTAGATGACTATCTAACTCGTCCTCCCTTTTAGCTAGCTGGCTTCATCTTTAGTTAACTATTTTCCTGATACTTTGCATGGCCGAACGATTCTTATTTTTGGCTAACTAGCGAGCTAGCTGGGTGCTTCTCTTAGCTAACTAGCATACCCTGTTAGTTAACTGCTTTGCCTTGGGAGCTAACTAGTCTTGTTTGTTAGCTAACTATTTTTTGTAGGTTCCACCAAGCCATGAGGTTATTTTTTTGAGTTAGCTAGATAGCTAACTAACTCTTCCCAAGCCATATGATTTCATGCCCTAGTTAGCTGAAGAGCTAACTAACTTTCTCCTTGGGCGTGTGGATGAGTTTCTTAGCTAGCTAAGGAGCTAGCTACCTTGGACGGAAGTTTCCTCTTGCCATGAAAATTTGAACTTAGTTAGCTAAAGAGCTAACTCTTCTTCTGTCGATGGCTGAATTCCTTCTCCCAGCCGTGAGCTTTCTTTTTCTAGTTAGCTAGAGAGCTAACTACCTTGTTGTGGCTCCTCTCTTCATGAACATTGGATGCTTGCTTAGTTAGCTAGAGAGCTAACTACCTTTTGGCTTAGTTAGCTAGAGAGCTAACTAGTGCTTCTTGAATTAGACTCCTAGCCGTATCACTCTTTGGTTAGCTAGCTAAGGAGCTAGCTACTTTTTCTTGGGATTCATATCAAGCCATGTGCTCTTTGTGGATAGTTAGCTAGAGAGCTAACTACTTTATCCACTTTATCTGATGCTTTCCCTCTTGCCGTGGAGCTTTCAAAATTAGCTAGCTGGGATCTTCCTTTAGCTAGCTTGTGGCTTTTCACTCCTCTTCCTGGCCGAGTGTCTTCAAGCCTTCAGCTACATGGAATTAATTTCAGTCAGCTATCTCATTATTATTTGGGCGTGCTCTCTCTCTCTTCTTTAATTAATTTCTATTTTCAGCTATACTAACTTTTGATCTCTTGGATTATGACAGAGATCTTCCTTTCTCAAATGGATTCAATACATTCAATGCTTAAGGGAAATAATCTCAACGGTTATCTTTTCTTCTTGTTTTACTTTCCATTTATTTCAAATGTGTCTAACGGATATTTTTGATGTTGGAATGCTTTAAATAGCTGAGATTAGAAGAACAAAATGATGAATCCGAAAGAGAAAAAGAAGAGAAAGAAATCCAAGAAAAAGAGCTTTTATTGCTTATTTTTCGGAGTGTTGAAAAGCAAGATCGTGTGCATTGAAGTTGACAAATCCTTAAAGATCATTCATTGCTCAAAGTCTTCTAGATCCATTAAAGCCCTCAAGCATTCAAAGCTTCATCTACCTCGAAGTTCTTTATTTATTGCTGAGGATTTGCTACAAAAGTTGTAAAGTATTTCTTTGAATATTTGCTCATTGTAGGAGCTACTTGTTCTTATCTATTCTGAACATTCTTGTAAAAGGGTTAGAGTTAACCCTTGGTTCTTGTTGGCTTCCTTGTGCCGTGAAACAAGAGGACTAGCCGGGTAAGGCTAGGGGTTGGCTTCCTTGTGCCGTGAAATAAGAGGACTAGCTGGATAAGGCTAGGGGTTTGGCTGCCTTGTGCCGTATAAACAAAAGGGCTGTCGGGGAAGGCTAGAGGTTGTAATCGTTGTGATACGATTGGAGTGAAATTCTCAAAGGGTATTTTAGGGAGTGGATGTAGGTGTTGATTTTGGCACTGAACCACTATAAACTCTTTTGTGTTGTGTTTGCTTGATTTTCTGTGATATTATTTTGTGCACTTCACTACACAGTTGCCAATTAAATTTTAATTAGTGTTAAAGCACATATCTGCGCTAGTACTTAATTTTTAATTACTCAATTCACCCCCCCTATAAGGTTGCTACATCTGGGCAACAAGTAGTATTAGAGTAGCGTGCTCTTGATTTCTATAGCTTTAATTAGCTTGGAGCCAAAGATCAGTAGTAATCCAAATGGGATCTATGTTGATTGAAGGACAATCAACTAATAGACCACCTTTGTTCAATGAAAAAAATTACATATATTGGAAAGCATGAATGAAAATTTTCATTCAAGCACTAGATTATGATATATGGGGAATCATAATTAATGGACCACACACACCCACTATTAAGATTGATAATCTTGATATTGCAAAATCTGAATCTGAATGGGATGAGCAAGATAAGAAACTAGCTCAATTAAATGCAAAAGCTATAAATGTTCTTTATTGTTCTCTTGATGCAAATGAGTTTAATCATATATCTACTTGCATGTCTGCTAAATAAATCTGGGATAGACTTGAAGTCACCCATGAGGGTACAAATCAAGTCAAGGAATCCAAAATAAATATGCTTGTTCATAAGTATAAATTATTTAAGATGGATTCAGCTAAAAATATCACTGATATGTTTACAAAATTCACTAATATTATTAATGGACTGAAAAGTCTTGGAAAATCTTATGCTAACAGTGATCTTGTTAGAAAAATTTTAAGATCTTTGCCTAAATCATGGGAAGCCAAGGTTACTGCAATACAAGAAGCAAAAGATCTTAACACTTTATCACTTGAAGAGTTGGTTGGTTCTTTGATGAGTCATAAGCTTCAGCAACGAGAACATATTGATGAAGATGAATCAAAGAAGAAAAGATCTATGGCATTAAAAAGTGCAACTCAAGATGATGAAAGCGAGGAAACCACTAGTGACAGTGAGAAAGATGATGAAATGGCACTTATCTCAAGAAAATTAAAAAAGTTTATGAAAAGAAAGAAGTTTGGAAAAAGAAAACATTTTGCCAAAGGGGATCATAGCAAAGAAAAGGAAAAGAGTGAACCTCCTACATGCTATAAGTGCAAAAAGCCTGGACATATCAGACCAGAATGTCCACTATTAAAGAAAGGATCCAAAAGAGTGAAGAAGAAAGCAATGATGGCTACATGGAGCGACATTGAGGCTACAAGTTCAGAAGATGAAGAAAAAACTGAAGTTGCCAATGTATGTTTCATGGCTGATAATGATGAGGTAAATCCTAGCTTTTTAGATGACTTTACTTTTGACGAATTACATGGTGCATTCTATGAACTTATTGATGATTTTGTAAACTTAATTTCAAAGAAAAAAGACTTGAAAAATGAAATTAAAAATCTTACTCTTGAAAAAGAAAGAATTTTAAAAGATAATGAATTAGTGTTAAAGGAAAATCAAGATTTAAAAATGAAGTAAATAGATTAAAATCAATTATTGATAAATTTACTTTGAGCTCAAAAAAATTAGAAATGATTTTAAATAGTCAAAGAGCTGTTTACAATAGAGCTGGTCTTGGATATAATCCTTTTGAAAGATAAAATTTTTTGAAAAATATTTATGTGCATGCTGATGATTCTACCAAAATTACATGTTTAAAATGTGAAAAATTAGGACATAAAGCTTATACTTGTCATACACACAATGTGAGAAAAATATGGGTTCCAAAAGAAACTATCTTAACTAACCCTAAAGGACCCAAGAAAGCTTGGGTACCTAAAAGCAAAACTTAAAATTTTGTATGCAGGTATGTCTTGCAACCCGAGCAACTAAAAGACAATGGTAATTGGACAGCGGGTGCTCAAGACATATGATTGGTGATGAATCGCAATTCATCACTTTGGAGGCAAAAGATGGAGGTATTGTTAATTTCGGTGATAATGGCCAAGGAAAAATAATTGGCATTGGAAAAATAGGTATCACACCTCATGCTTATATTGATAATGTCTTACATATGAAAGGACTGAAACACAATTTACTTAGCATTAGTCAATTATATGATAAAGGATTTAAAGTTACATTTGAATCATCCTTATGCATTGTTAAAAATCCTGCTAATGAAAATATGAAATTTGTTGGTCAAAGGCATGGTAATGTATATATTGTTAATTTAAATGATTTGCATGATCAAAATATTGATTTCCTAGTTGCTACAAATAATAAAACTGATAATAGTTTGTTATGGCATCGTAGGCTAGCTCATGCAAGCATGGATTTAATATCTAAATTAATTAAGAAAGATTTAGTGCATGGTTTGCCGAAACTCATTTTTGAAAAAGATAAGATTTGCAATGCTTGTCAATTTGAAAAACAAATCCGAATATCTTTTAAATCAAACAATTTTGTTTCAACCACTAGACCTTTGGAACTCTTGCATATGGATTTATTCGGTCCTACAAGAACAACTAGTCTAGGAGGAAAAAGATATGGTTTTGTTGTTATTGATGATTTCTCTCGTTTTACATGGGTTTTATTTTTAACCAGTAAAGACAAAGTATTTCCTGCATTTCAAAAATTATTTAAAAGAATTACAAATGAAAAGAATTCATATGTTTTATTGATACGAAGTGATCATGGAAAAGAATTTGAAAATAAATCTTTTGAAGATTTTTGTAATGAAAATAGAATTGAACATAATTTTTCTGCACTTAGAACACCCCAACAAAATGGAGTAGTAGAAAGAAAGAATAGAACTTTAGAAGAAATGGCCCGTACCATGTTGTGTGAGAGCAATCTCCCAAAGTACTTTTGGGCTGAAGCTATCAACACTGCATGCTATATTTTAAATCGTGCATTGATTAGACCTGTTTTTAAAAAGACTTCGTATGAACTCTGGAAGGGAAGAAAACCTAACATAAGTTATTTTCATATTTTTGGATGCTGATGTTTTATTTTTAATAATGAAAAATCAAACCTTGATAAATTTGATGCTAAATCTGATGAAGGATTTTTTCTCGGTTATTCTTTGCATAGTAGAGCTTTTAGAGTTTTCAACAAAAAGACTCTAGTAGTTGAAGAATTAATTCATGTTATCTTTGATGAATCTAATGATCTTCCATTAAGGAAGAGAAAAGGTATAAATAATGCAGATGAAATTGAAGATCAACTCAAGGACATCACCTTGAAGGATAAGGATGACTCAGATACACAAGAGGTAAATGAAGAAAGGAACGCTGACCTACCAGAAGCTTCACAAGGTAATGATGAATTAGAAAGAGGATGGAGGTACGTTCTCAGTCATCCTAAAGATCAAATCATAGGTGATCCATCTCAAGGTATTAGAACTAGATCATCATTTAGAGATACTTATATTAACTTAGCATTTGTATCTAAAATTGAACCTAAATGCTATGATGATGCTAAAAATGATATTGATTGGATAAATGCCATGCATGAGGAACTTCACAAGTTTGAAAGAAATAATGTATGGACTCTTACTGAAAGACCTCATGATCATCAAATTATTGGAACTAAATGAGTTTTTAGAAACAAATTGGATGAACATGGTATTATAATTAGAAATAAAGCAAGATTAGTAGCTAAGGGTTATAATCAAGAAGATGGAATTGATTTTGATGAAACTCATGCCCCAGTTGCTAGATTAGAAGCTATTAGATTACTTCTTGCTTATGCCTATTTTATGAATTTTAAACTATATCAAATGGATATTAAAAGTGCTTTCTTAAATGGATACATTGCTGAACAAGTTTTTGTGGAACAACCATCCAGCTTTAAAAATCACTTGTTTCCAAACCATGTATTTAAGTTGAACAAAGCTTTGTATGGTTTGAAACAGGCGCCCCGGGCTAGGTATGAGAGATTAAGTAAATTCTTGATTAGTAATGACTTCATTCGAGGAAACATGGATACAACTTTATTCATTAAAGACAAGATGAAGATATACTAATTATTCAAATCTATGTAGATGACATAATATTCGGTGCCACTAATAATTCTTTATGCAAAGACTTTGCTAAGCTTATGCAGGAAGAGTTTGAGATGAGTATGATGGGAGAAGTAAACTATTTTCTCGAACTACAAATCAAACAAAGCAAAGACGGGATCTTCATAAGCCAATCCAAGTATATCAAAGAAATGATCAAAAAGTTTGGCATGGAGACATCCAAAAGTATCGGTACCCCTATGAGCTCATCTTGTAAACTTGAATCTTATAACGCTGAAAAGTCTGTTGATTTAAAACTTTATAGAGGCATGATAGGATCATTATTGTACTTAACTGCTATTAGACCTGATATCTTATTCAGTGTTTGCATGTGTGCTAGATATCAAGCTAATCCTAAAGAATCACACTTGCTTGCTGTTAAAAGGATATTTAAATATTTGAATGGAACAATGAATTTAGAACTATGGTATGACAAACAATTTAGCATTGGCTTAATAGGCTACACTGATTCAGATTTTGCTGGATGTAAATTAGACAGAAAATTAACTAGCAGAACTTGCCAATTTCTAGGTGTTAACTTAATTTCATGGTTTAGCAAAAAGCAAACTTCAGTAGCATTGTCTATGGACGAGGCCGAATACATTGCAGCTGGAAGTTGCTGTGCTCAAATCTTATGGATTAAGCAGCAGCTAGAAGATTATGGCATCAAACAAAAAGCCATACCAATAAAATATGATAACACTGGTGCAATTAGTTTAACTAAAAATCCTATTCAACATTCTAGAACTAAACATATAGAAATTAGACATCACTTTATTAGGGATCATGTAAACAATGGTAATGTTGTAATTGAATTTTTAAGCACTAAAAATCAACTTGCTGATATTTTTACCAAACCTCTTGATGAATCTAAATTTTATGAAATTTGAAGAGAACTTGGTATGTTTGATCCATCTATTTAATGAATTATTTTCATGGTCCTTGACATTATAATTGAAAAATCATATTTATCATGTGTTGCATAACATCTCTCATTACTTTCAATCAAATCTATTTATGGAACATCTTTTCAAACAAAATTATTGCTCCTACCCTTTATTGTGTCAGTTAGCTGGGAAGTTAACTGCCCTTTAATTCACATGAAAGCTTTTCACATTCAATCCTCACTAACCGGCCATTCCCTCTCTCATTACTATCTTTAAGGTAGTTAACCAACCAGGCAACCAACCAGTCACCTGGCCAGTCAACTACTTTGGAATCCTCCCTATATAAACTTTTTCAACCAGCTCCTCCTCAATCGTCTTCTTCTTCAAGAACTCCTATCTCTCTCTCAAACTGTCTCATCTCCTTCATTCCATCCGGCTTCTATCTTCTACATTCAAGCTCTTTCCTCCTTCCACTCTACTTCAAGAAGAAAGAAGATGATTCCTAAGAAGAAATCAATCTCAAGGGAAGATGATTGTTCTGATCTTCGTAGGAAGTCCTCTTCATCTTCTTCTCATACCAACACCCTTATCGCCGCCAAATCATTTGCCCACGGGAGGTTAGTAGATTTCAATTTCCTAGATCAAGAAGGTTTCAAGATAGGAAAACTTTTTGCCACTCAAGGTTGGAATAATCTTTTATCTACCAAAAAGCCTATCTATCCAGAGTTAATTAGAGAATTTTATGAAAATATAACATTTGGAAGTGGAACCATAACATCCTATGTGAAAAAGACTAGGATAGAACTTGATTGCAAAATACTAGGTTCTACTTGAATATTCCTTCTAAAGGTGCTCTAGAAATTCTCCCTAGTGAAAGAGGGTACAAACTTGGTATGATTCTTGATATAGATGATAGTAAAGCAAGTAATATAGTAACCCTTGATGCTAATATACTGTCTGTTGAAAATAGACTGTTTCATAGCATCATAGCCAAGATATTTGCCCCGTGTGCTGGTTCTTTTAATGTTATGACCGATCGTGACATTAGTTTCATGTATGACATTCTTATAGAAACACCTGTAGATATGCCTGATCTTATATTGACTATTATGAAAGAATCCTTATGTAGGTCGTCTAAGGCTGCATTATCATACAGGATGTTTCTCACGTATGTTTTTGAGTTTTTCAATATAAAACTTAAAGGAGAAATAACTGTAGCATTGCGTCATTCTGACATATTTAATGTTCATTCCCTTTACCGTATGGACTATGCTAAGAGGGATGGTGTTTGGATTAAAGTTAGATCTAGAACTGGTTAACCAAATAGTTTGCCATCATCTAACCTGCCTCAATCTGCATGTTCACCACAAAATTTCTTTAATTTCTACTTTCATCAACCTAATCTGTATCTTGCCGCCATGACTGAGCCAAATCCATTCTTGACTGAACCGCCTGATATTAGTGCTCCTGGTCCCTCTCACCGCAATGATAACTCTGCTCCTGTTCCTCCCACTGTGTGAATCTGTGAAGAACAAATTCAATAGATTATTCATGAGTTATCTCTTGCTCAATCTAGTCGGAGTTATGGGGATAGTGCTTCATCTGTCAATGATCAGACCATAGTACCCCACATCTCATCTGTTTTCGAGACACTCTCTCAAGTTAAAATCATTGAAAATCAACTTGTCCATGATGTAAACATTCTTAATGGATGAGTCTTTCACCATAACGAGACTGTCTTGGATCGAATCCTGAATGAAATTAATTTCTTAAAATCCAAGATTGAAAATTTTGAGACCAAGGCTGAATGGGTGGGATTTGAAATGCCAGCTAATGAGAGCCAGACAAAGGATGCAACAAATGCAGTCGATCACTGAACTGCATCCCTTGTAAGGTTGAGTAGCCTTGTGGAAACATATATTGCTCTTTCTGCTTCATCAGCTCCAAACGCATCATTATCGCACCCTTATCTCTGGTCTCCTCCAACTCAACCTTCAAATGACAAGCCAGGACCCTCCCAAAAACCAGATGGACCATCAGTGCAACCTTCCGTAATTTCTTTAGATAATGAGAAGTGATTATGTTGTAATATTTGTTGAATGTTTAAGACTTTGCTTTGTGATGATTATTTAAGACTTTGTGTTGAATGCTTAAGACCATATTTTGTAATATTTGTCATGACTTGAGCTTAAACCTTTAATATTTTGTATGACTGTTATGAGTATGAAGTATTCACTTTATCTTGATGAATTATGCTTTAAATTCTTGCAATTTCTTCAATTGTCTTTTTGATCAATGACAAATAGAGGGAGAAGAATATTGCATACATTGAGATAATGGAGAAAAGAAATCACTCCATATATTCAGGGAGAGTTTAATTATTCAAATTGATAAGGGGAGAAAATAATGCATTCCTATTTATTCAAAGTATTTCCTATATTTCTTCTTGCATGCCTAAGGGTTTTGTCATCATCAAAAAGGGGAGATTGTTGACCCTAAATTGATTTTGATGATTACAAAACAATTAAGTAAAGACTAATTCTATTTATTAAGCTTGATGCAGGGAAGTATAGATATTTTACAAATGAGAGTTATCAAGCAAAAACCTTATGGGAGTATACCTCTTTCATTTTTGTTTGTTACTTGGAAGATATCTAATTGATCCATTCATCCCTAGCCGTTTGCATTTTTATGTGAGCTAGCTAGCTAGCTAGCTAGCTTATCCTTCCTTCTAGTTAGCAGACGCATCTGTTAGCTAACTAACATTATCTTCTATGGCCTGGCCGAATAGTTCTCTTCCTTAGTTAGCTGGATAGCTAGCTGGTCCATTCCTTGGCTAGCTGAAATTCCATTTTAGCTAACTATGACTCTCTGATCTTTATGCTAGCCAAACCATGCTCATTTTTAGCTAGCTGGTTAGCTAGCTTGGCCTCTTTCTGAGCTAGCTGAATTCCATTTTAGTTAACTACTTTTTGTATGATCTCTGTGCTGGCTAAATGCTATTGGATTCAGTTAGCTGACTAGTTAACTCATCCTCCCTCTTAGTTAGCTGGCTTCATCTTTAGTTAACTATTTTTCCTGATACTTTGCATGGCCGAACGATTCTTATTTTTGGCTAACTGGCGAGCTAGCTGGGTGCTTCTCTTAGCTAACTGGCATACCCTGTTAGTTAACTGCCTTGCCTTGGGAGCTAACTAGTCTTGTTTATTAGCTAACTATTTTTTGTAGGTTCCACCAAGCCGTGAGGTTGTTTTTTTGAGTTAGCTGGAGAGCTAACTAACTCTTCCCAAGCTATATGATTTCATGCCCCAGTTAGCTGAAGAGCTAACTAAATTTCTCCTTGGGCGTGTGGATGAGTTTCTTAGCTAGCTAAGGAGCTAGCTGCCTTGGTTGGAAGTTTCCTCTTGCCATGAAAATTTGAACTTAGTTAGCTAAAGAGCTAACTCTTCTTCTGTTGATGGCTGAATTCCTTCTCCCAGCCGTGAGCTTCCTTTTTCTAGTTAGCTAGAGAGCTAACTACCTTATTGTGGCTCCTCTCTTCATGAACGTTGGATGCTTGCTTAGTTAGCTAAAGAGCTAACTACCTTTTGGCTTAGTTGGCTAGAGAACTAACTAGTGCTTCTTGAATTGGACTCCTGGCCGTATGACTCTTTGGTTAGCTAGCTAAGGAGATAGCTACTTTTTCTTGGGATGCATGTCAAGCCGTGTGCTCTTTATGGATAGTTAGCAGGAGAGCTAACTACTTTATCCACTTTATCTGATGCTTTCCCTCTTGCCGTGGAGCTTTCAAAATTAGATAGCTGGGATCTTCCTTTAGCTAGCTTGTGACTTTTCACTCCTCTTCTTGGCCGAGCATCCTCAAGCCTTTAGCTATCTGGAATTAATTTCAGTGAGCTACCTCATTGTTATTTAGGCATGCTCTCTCTCTCTCTTCTTTAATTAATTTTATTTTTAGCTATACTAACTTTTGATCTCTTGGATTATAGCAGATATCTTCCTTCCCCAAATGGATTCAGTGCATTCAATGCTTAAGGAAAATAATCTCAACGGTTTCTTTCTTCCTGTTTTACTTTCCATTTATTTCAAATGTGTCTAACGGATATTTTTGATGTTGGAATGCTTTAAATAGATGAGATTAGAAGAATAAAATGATGAATCTGAAAGAGAAAAAGTAGAGAAATAAATCCAAGAAAAATAGCTTTTATTGCATATTTTTTGGAGTGTTGAAAAGCAAGATCGTGTGCATTGAAGTTGACAAATTCTTAAAGATCATTCATTGCTCAATGTCGTCTAGATCCATTAAAGCCCTCAAGCATTCAAAGCTTCAGCTACCTCAAAGTTCTTCATTTATTACTGAGGATTTGCTACAAAAGTTGTAAAGTATTTATTTGAATATTTGCTCATTGTAGGAGCTACTTGTTCTTATCTATTCTGAACATTCTTGTAAAAGGGTTAGAGTTAACCCTTGGTTCTTATTGGCTTCCTTGTACCGTGAAACAAGAGGACTAGTCGGGTAAGGCTAGGAGTTGGCTTTCTTGTACCATGAAACAAGAGGACTAGCCGGGTAAGGCTAGAGGTTTGGCTGCCTTGTGCCGTATAAACAAAAGGGCTAGCTGGGAAAAGCTAGAGGTTGTATCGTTGTGATATGATTGGAGTGAAATTTCCAAAAGGTATTTTGGGGAGTGGATGTAGGTGCTGAGTTTGGCACCAAACCACTATAAACTCTCTTGTGTTTATGGTTGCTTGATTTTCTATGATATTGTTCTATGCACTTCACTACACCACTGCCAATTAAATTTTAATTAGTGTTAAAGCACATATCTGTGCTAATACTTAATTTTTAATTACCCAATTCACCCCCCTCTTGGGTTGCTACATCTGGGCATCACATTGCATTCTCAGCTCAGCTCAGCTTAACTCATCTAAGCCTTTTTCTACCTACATAAGGTCACCTACATGAATCTGCTTCCTCCATTCTGTTTTATTTAGGACAAAGTTGATATTTAAATTATAAATAGTTATATACTTTTTAATTATTTTTGTCTATATTAGTTTAGGTCTACCTCTACCTCTATCTTTACCATGAATTATTAAAAGATCACTCTTTTAACTGAAGCATCTAAAGGTCTATGTTGTTTATGTCCAAACTATCACAATCAATTTTCTCTCATTTTATCTTCAATTGGGGCTACTCTTATCATTTCTCTTATATGTTTATTTCTAATTCTATCTTTTAAAGTTTTACACATATCCATCTTAACATACGCATTTCTATCATACTTAATTTATTCACATATTATTTTAATATTATCCAATACTTTGTTTCATATAGCATGACTAGCCTAATAGCGGTTTTATAAATTTTTTTTTAATTTTAATTAATAGGATGCGTTGATCATACAATACTCCCGAAGTACTCCACTTAATCCATCTTGCTTTAACTTTATGATTCATATCTTCACCTATTTTACCTTCTTGCTGGATAATTGATTTGAAATACCTAAAATTTTACTCCTTGATATCTCTTGGCTTGCAAGCTTCACTATTTCTTTATTTGTATTTTACTCTCACTAAAATTATATTTCATGTATTCAGTTTTAATTCTACTAATTTTAAAACCTTTAAATTCTAAAGCCTCTCTCCAAATCTCTAGCTTAGCATTTACTCCAGATTTAGTTTTATCAATAAACACTATATCATCTACAAATAATATACACCATAGGATATCATTTTAAATATCACTACAAGAAAATATTGAAATAACGACGCAAATTTAGCGACGCATCATTGCGTCGCTAAATTGCGACCACTTTGCGATGCCTCCGTGACAACAAAACATTGCGACGCAATTAGCGACGCATTAGTGACTCAATAAACCAGAAAATAAAAAAGAATTAATTTTTTTATTTAGTGACACAAATAATACGTTGCAATATTTTTAAATTAATTTTTTATAAAATATAAATATGGGAAAAAATATTGCGATGCAACTCAGTGCGTCGCAATGTTTTTTAAAAAATTAAATATGTTAAATAGCGACGCATTAGCGATGCAATAAACCAAAAATTAGAAAAATTATTTTTAATTTAGCGACGCAACAATTGCGTCACAAATAATTTAAATAAAATTAATTTTTATAAAATATAAATATGAGAAAAAAATATTGCGATGCAACTCAGTGCGTCACAATGTTTTTAAAAAAATTAATTATGTGAAAAGCGACTCATTAGCGATGCAATAAATCAGAAAATTAGAAAAATTATTTTTAATTTAGCGATGCATTAATTGCATCGCAATTACTTTAAATAAAATTTATTTTAATAAAGTATAAATATGAGAAAAAATAATTGCGACGCAACTCAGTGCGTGCAATGTTTTTAAAAAATTTAATTATATTAAATAGCGACGCAATAAACCAAAAATAGAAAATTATTTTTAATTTAGCGATGCACTTATTGCGTCGCAATTATTTTAAATAAAATAAATTTTTATAAAATATAATTATGAGAAAAAAATATTGCGATGCAACTCAGTGCATCGCAATATTTTTAAAAAATTAATTATGTTAAATAGCGACGCATTAGCGACGCAATAAATCTGAAAATTAAAAATTATGTTTAAAAATTGCGATGCACTTGTTGCATCGCAATTATTTTAAATAAAATTAATTTTTATATAATATAATTATTAAATTAAAAAATTGCATGCAAGCCTTTGCGTCGCAATGTTTTTTAAAAATTAATTATGTTAAATAGCGATGCAATAAAATAGTAAATTAATAAAAATAA
Organism: Calamus simplicifolius; assembly: GCA_900491605.1. Lineage (NCBI taxonomy): Eukaryota > Viridiplantae > Streptophyta > Magnoliopsida > Arecales > Arecaceae > Calamus > Calamus simplicifolius. The sequence goes on from UESW01004123.1 coordinate 887,095, forward strand.
TTTTTATTTAGCAACGCAAGTATTGCATCAATGTTTTTTTAAAATAAATTTTATAAAAATATTAAAAAGAATTATAAATAAAAATATTGCATGCCAAACGGATCGATCGCGATGGTCCGATCCCGATCGTCACCGACGGATCGATCATGGCTTCGATCGATCTCAACCGTCGGGTCGTCGCCAATCGGACCGATCGCAATCGGTCCGAGATCGATCGGGCCGATTGGGATCGGATCAGGGCTTGGATATCGATTGCAACCGTTGGATCGTCGGCGATCGGACCGATCGCCATGGTCCGAGATTGGTCGTGGCCGATCGGGATCGCAGCTTGGATCGATCGCAACCATCGGATCATCGCCGATCGGACCGATCGCCGCGGTCCGAGATCGGTCGTGGCCGATCGGGATAGATCATGGCTTGGATCGATCGCAACCATCAGATTGTCGGCGATCTCAGACCGATCGCAAAGGTCCGGGATCGGTCCTAGCCGATTAGGATCACGGCTTGGATCGATGGCAACCGTCGGATCATCGCTGATCGGTCCGATCGCCGCGGTCTGAGATCGGTCGTGGAAGATCGGGATCACGGCTTGGATCGATGGCAACCATCGGATCATCGCCGATCGGTCCGATCGCCATGGTCCGAGATCGGTCGTGGACGATCGGGATCACGGCTTGGATCGATCGTAACCATCGGATCGTCGCTGATTGGACTGATCGCCACGGTCCGAGATCGGTCGTGGCCGATCGGGATCACTGCTTGGATCGATCGCAACCGTCAGATCGTCACCGATTGGACCGATCACCACGGTCCAAGATCGGTCGTGGCCGATCGGGATCACTGCTTGGATCGATCGCAACCGTCGGATCGTCGGCGATCAGACCGATCGCCATGGTCCAAGATCGGTCATGGCCGATCGGATCAGGGCTTAGATCGATCGCAACCATCGGATCATCGCCGATCGCCACGGTCCGAGATCCGATCGAGATCACAGCTTGGATCGATCGCAACCGTCAGATCGTCGGCGATCGGACCGATCACCACGGTCCGAGATCGGTCACGGCCGATTGGGATCAGGACTTGGATCGATCGCAACCGTCGGATCATCGGCGATCTCGGACCGATTGCAACGGTCCGGGATCGATCGTGGCCGATCGGGATCACGGCTTGGATCGATCGCAACCGTCGGATCGTCGGCGATCTCGGACCGATTGCAATGATCAGGGATCGGTCGTGGCCGATCGGGATCGATCAGGGCTTGGATCAATCGCAACCGTCGTATCGTCGGTGATCTCGGACCGATCGCAAAGGTCCAGGATCGGTCCTGGCCGATCGAGATCACAGCTTGGATCGATGGCAACCGTCGGATCGTCGTCGATCGGTCCGATCGCCATGGTCCAAGATCGGTCGTAGAAGATCGGGATCATGGCTTGGATCGATCGCAATCATCGGATCATTGGAGATCGGATCGATCGCGATGGTCCAGATCGTCCATCGCCGACCGGGATCGATCAGGGCTTGGATCGATCACAACCGTCGGATCGTCGGCGATCTCGGACCGATCGCAAAGGTCCGGGATCGGTCGTGGCCGATCAGGATCACGGCTTGGATCGATCGCAACCGTCGGATCGTCGGCGATCTTGGACCGATTGCAACGTCTGGGATCGGTCGTGGCCGATCGGGATCACGGCTTGGATCGATCGCAACCGTCGGATCGTTGCCGATCGGATCGATCGCTACGGTCGGAGATCATTCATCGCCGACCGGGATCGATCAGAGCTTGGATCGATCGCAACCGTCGATCATCAGCGATCTCGGACCGATCGCAACGGTCCAGGATCGATCGTGGCCGATCGGATCACGGCTTGAATCAATTGCAACCTTCGGATCATCGCCGATCGGATCAATCGCGACGGTCCAAGATCGTTCATCGCCGACAGGGATCGATCAGGGCTTGGATCGATCGCAACTATCAGATTATCGCCGATCTTGGACCGATCACGACGGTCCGAGATCGGTCGTGGCCGATCGGATCAAGGTTTGGATCGATCGCAACCATCGGATCGTTGGAGATCGATCTGATCGATCGATGCAATTTTTAGAAAATAAAAATAATTTTCCCAGATAAAATAATTTTTAATATTGCGATGCATTTATTGTTTGCAATGTTTTTAAGAAAATAATAGTAATTAAAATTTTAAAAAAATTACGCAATATGTGCGTCACAATTATTTTAGAAAATATAATTTTTATCAGTTATACTTATTAAAAAAATATTGCGATGCATTAGCGACGCAGTTTCCTAAAAAATAATTTTTTTGGAGAACACAATTTTTAATATTGCGACGCATTTTTGCGTCGCAATGTTTTTTAGAAAAATAAATGTAATTAAAAAATTAAAAAAAAATTGCGACGCATTATTTGCATCGCAATTATTTTTAGAAAATATAAATTTTATGACTTATAAATATTTAAAAAATATTGCGACGCGTTTGCGATGCAATTTCCTAAAAATAAAAATAATTTTCTCAGAGAAAATAATTTTTAATATTGCACGCATTTATTGCATCGCAATGTTTTTAAGAAAAATAAATGTAACAAAAAAATTAAAAAAACATTGTGATGCAATATATGCATCCTAATTATTTTTAGAAAATATAATTTTTATCAGTTATAAATATTTAAAAAATATTGCAACGCATTTGCGATGCAGTTTCTTAGAAATAAAAACTATTTTTTTAAGAAAATAATTTTTAATATTGTGACACATTTATTGCATCGCAATGTTTTTAAGAAAATAAATGTAAAAAAAAAATTAAAAAAACATTGCGACGCAATATATTCATCACAATTATTTTTAGAAAATATAATTTTTATCAGTTATAATTATTAAAAAAAATATTGCGATGAAGTTTCTTAGAAATAAAAATTATTTTTTCGAGAAAACAATTTTTAATATTGCGACGCATTTTTGCGTTGCAATATTTTTAAGAAAAATAAATGTAATAAAAAAAATTAAAAAAATTGCGACGCAATATATGCATCGTAATTATTTTTAGAAAATATAATTTTTATCAGTTATAATTATTAAAAAAATATTGCGACGCATTAGCGACGCAGTTTTCTAAAAAATAAAAATAATTTTTTCAAAGAAAACAATTTTTAATATTGCGATGCATGTATTGCGTCGCAATGTTTTTTGAGAAAAAGAAATGTAATTAAAAAATTTAAAAAAAACATTGTGATGGATTAGCGACGCATTTGCAATGCAATTTCCTAGAAAATAGAAATTATTTTCCCACCGGACATTGGCGCCAAGTTAGCGACTCATTAGCGGCGCAATTATTTGCATCGCTAAGTTTTGCATAAAATAATAAAAAAGCCAAAGTAGCGATGGATTAGCGATGCATTGTTGCGTTGCTAATCCATAATAATAAAAAAAATAGCGAGTGATTAGCGACGCATATATTGCGTCGCTAATCACCCTATTTAAGGCTTGGTCGGGCCGCCCCCCCTTTCCTTCTCTTCTTCTTCTTATTCCTACCTAGCCGTCGTCGTCCCTCCGCTCCTCCAGCTGCCCCCGTCCTCTCCCCCAGTGGAAGCTCCCCCCATTCCGGCGGCATCCCCTCGCGACCGAGGTAAGCCCATCCTTCTTCTATTTTTTTTAAAAATAGGGTCTGGCCACGGCCACGGCCGTGGCCGTCTTCTCCGGCCATAGCCGCTGTCGTGGCCGGCCGTGGCCTGGCCACGATGGCTAGGCCACAAAAAAAAAAATTATAGTTTGGGGGGGGGGGGGTTTCCCCACCCCCCCTTCGTCTTCTCCGGCCATGGCCACGGCCGTGGCCGTCGTCTCCGGCCACGGCCACTACCGTGGCCGTCTTCTCTGGCCACGGCCGTTGCCGTGGCCAGGCCACCAAAAAAGAAAATTTACAGTTTGGGGGGGATTTTCTCCAGCCCCCTTTCATCTTCTTCGGCCACAGCCATGGCCGTGGCCGTCATCTCCGGCCACGGCCGCTGCCGTAGCCTGGCCACGGTGGCCAGACCATTAAAAAAAATACAGTTTGGAGGGGGTTTCCCCACCCCCCCTCCGTCTTCTACGGCCACGACCACGGCCGTGGCCGTCTTCTCCGGCCATGCCACTGCCGTGGCCTGGCTACGGTGGCTAGGCCACCAAAAAAAAAAAAAAAGTTATGGGGGGTTTTCCCCACCCCCCCTCCCGTTCGTCTTCTCCGCCACGCCGGCCCTGGCCTGGCCATGGTGGCCAGGCCAAAAAAAGAAAAAATAATATGATGAAAATATAAAAAAATATAAATATATTTTTTAAACATGGCAAATTAATTTTTTTAAAAAAAGTAACAGCTAGGGGGTTTTCCCCACCCCCGGCCCCTTCAATAAAAAAATTAACACTCTTGAAAAAAAATTAACACAAAAAAATTAGATTCTATCATATTTTTTTTTTTTAAAAATATTTTCAAATAATTTGATGACAAAAATAAAAAACTAAAAAAATATTTTTAAAACATGGGCAACTTAATTTTTTTTTAAAAAAAGTAACAGCTAGGGGGATTTTCCCCACCCCCGGCCCCTTCAATAAAAAAAAATTAACACTCTTGAAAAAAAATTAACACAAAAAAATTAGATTCTATCATATTTTATTATTTTTAAAAATATTTTCAAATAATTTGATGACAAATATAAAAAAATAAATATATTTTTAAAACATGGGCAACTTAATTTTTTAAAAAATGTGACTACTAATCTAATTTTTTATTAGATTAGTTATAAATTAATTAATTTATGTCTTTAGTCGTAGCTCTTTGGATAGACTGATTTAGCTCATCAATCATGATTCTTTTTAAATCAACTGATTAAACTCATAAATCGTAGCTATTTAGGTCAATTAATTTAGCTTATCAATTTTAACTTCTCAAGTAAGCTGATTTTAGACCATCAACCTTGTCTCTTTAGATCATCAATCAAAACTCTTTAGATAGGTCGAACTGAATTAGCTTAGCTATTTAGGTCAACTAATTTAGCTCATTAACCATAACTCTTTAGATTAGCTAATTTCAAAATTGCAGTCGTAGCTTTTCATTTCTTTATAGCTGTTTATGCAATAATATTTGTGCATTTGTAGTTATTTACAATTGTTATGTCTTGATTATTTACATTCTGCTTCAAATTGAATGATGCATTAAATTATGTAATGCTAGATAGAAAGTCTTATTGTATTATTATTTAATTTTTAGCAACAAATTAGTAGTTTCAATGATTTATATTTTAGTCTTCACAAACATATTATTCGACATAATAATCTTAAGAAGTCAGTGACTATATATAGAACACTATTCCTATATATGTATAATTGACAAGAAGTTAAGAATAACAAGCATAAGTTCGATTGTCTTCGGATTTTCATATTATTAATCACAACACTATAACCTTTAGACCCGTTTGAGAATTTGTAAGACTTAGTCTTGCAAATTCTCAAATTGTCCTGGTGGACAGTTTGAGAATATTTTTGCGATATGTTAGTCTGCTATTAATCATCGTTGGGTGAGATTGCGGTTTGTATTTGCTCATACGTTCTCCTAGTGTGGCATATATGCCACACATTTAGGAGAACATATGGGGAAATGCTGCTGAAATTTCAACGTAACCGATCGATGATAATTAATAGCAGAATAACATATCACAAAAAATATTCTTGAATGGGATAGGGCCTTACCTTTTAGACATGAAGTGAAGGTGGAATTAATTTAGGACACTTGAATGCTTGTGATGTCTCATGATTAAACGGACCGCCTTGCAGCCCGACCCGAACTCAAGCCCTAGCATTAGCCTGGCATGAACCCGTGCCTTGGTCCTTGCTAGCACGCCAAGGATTGTAGCCGTGGCCCGCCTTGCAGGGTAGGGACCTTAGTTGTCTTAAAAAAATTGGTTTAGTTATAAATTATTTAAATGGTTGTTATTAACCTTAGTTGTGTAAAAGAAATAATAAAGTCATATATTTAGTAATGCTAATATAGTTTTATAATGTGGTTTCCTTTAATGGTTTACCAGAAATTGTATAAGTCGGTCAAAAATGAGCGGGGCTCGCTCGTGGATGTATGCAAGGATAAAAGATGGCTTGCTAATCCAGATTTTCTGAATGGATTGGAAGAATTTATCGCATTTGCATGTAGCCAACCTGAATGGATGGATGGGCCTAGGATTAGGTGCCCATGCAACTATCACAGGTGTCAGAATAAAGCCTACAGAGATGTCGAAACTGTTAAGGTGCATCTATGTAAAAAGGGGTTTGTTCCTGATTACGATGTTTGGTACTGTCATGGTGAACCAGAGGAAATTCCAGCAGTTGTTACAAGCCAACAAGTGTCAATTCCTGTTGATGAACCATTTGTGAATCTAAACACATATGAAGAAATGGTGATGAATGCATCGGGTAATGAATTCAATCAGAATACATTTATGGAAGAACCAAATCCAGATGCACAGCAATTTTATGATATGTTGCGTGCTGCAAATCAAGAATTGTATCCTGGTTGTGAGGGTCATTCCCAGTTGTCTACGACTGCTCGGTTGTTGAATATTAAGGCAGAACATCGATTATCAGAAAAGGCATTTAATTCTGTAGCTGGGTTAATCAAGAAATTTTGCCAAATGATAATGTTGTAGCAGACAGTTTTTACTCAACGAAGAAGTTGTTGCGTGGGCTTGGGCTCCCGGTTAATAAGATCGATTGTTGCTTGAACAATTGTATGATATATTGGGGTGAAGACTCGGAGCTGAGATGGTGTAAGATTTGTGGGCAATCGAGGTACAAAAACGGCGAAGGGGGAGCTAGTACAAGTAGGAGGAAAAGTGTTCCTTACAAGAGGATGCATTACTTTCCTCTTACTCCACGCCTGCAGAGATTATACATATATGAGGCTACAGCTGCTGATATGAGATGGCATGCCGAACATGAATCTAAAGAGGATGAAATGCGGCATCCATCAGATTCAAAAGCTTGGAAGCATTTCAATGAAAATCATCCTGATTTCGCTGAAGATATAAGGAATGTGAGATTAGGTCTTTGTACCGATGGCTTCCAACCATTCGGTCAAGCGGGGCAACAGTATTCATGTTGGCCTGTGATACTGACTGTATATAACCTTCCTCCATGGAAGTGCATGAAAGATACTGCAATGTTTTTGATAGTTTTGGTTCCAGGACCATCAAATCCAAAGGAAAAGATTGATGTCTTCTTGCAACCGTTGGTGGCCGAATTGAAAATGTTGTGGGAAACAGGAGTTGTAGCCTACGACATTTCTATGAAACATAATTTCATCATGAGAGTTGCTTTGATGTGGACAATAAGTGACTTCCCGGCATATGCAATGTTGTCTGGTTGGAGCACTGCTGGACGTCTGGCATGCCCTCATTGCATGTATGATTCGGATGCATTTACATTGCAGAAGAGTGGTAAGCAATCATGGTTTGATAATCATAGGAAGTTCTTGCCCCCAAATCATCCTTACAGGCGTAACTTGATCGCCTTCCGGAAGAACAAAGCAGTCACAAAATTCGCCGAACCGGTTAGGTCCGGCACGGATATATTTGATACTATAGAGCATTTGGGGTTGAGGTATGCTTGGGAACCAGATGCAGATAGAATAAATGGCCGTATATGTAAAGAACATAACTGGAAGAAGCAGAGTATATTTGGATTTGCCTTATTGGAGCACAAATCTCATCCGGCACAACTTGGATGTTATGCATATCGAGAAAATTTTTTTTGATAACATATTTAACACGGTGCTAAACATCCCGGGAAAAACAAAAGACACTGCAAAGTCAAGAGAAGAACTTAATCAGTATTGCAGAAGAGGTGATTTGAGGAGGAGTGCCGACGGGACCTATCCTAAAGCTGTTACACTCTTGACAGAAATTCACGAGAAGTTTTATGTAACTGGCTTAGAGGGTTAAAATTTCTAGATGGTTATGCCTCAAATATCGGTAGGTGTGTGGACATGCATAAGCTCAAGTTGTTCGGCATGAAGAGTCACGACTGTCATGTTTTCATGCAACGGTTATTGCCTATAGCTTTTCGTGAGTTGCTTCCGCAACATGTCTGGAAGGCATTGACAGAGCTCAGCTTGTTCTTCAAGGAGTTGTCTGCCACAGTCATTACTTCTGCATCCATGGCAAGGCTTGAGGAGGAAATTCCAATTATTTTATGCAAGCTGGAGCGAATATTTCCTTCCAGTTTTTTTGACTCAATGGAGCATTTACCGGTTCACTTGCCATACGAAGCGAGCATAGCTGGTCCCGTGCAGTATCGCTGGATGTATCCTTTCGAGAGGTAAATATATACATCATTAAGACATATTGACATTTCAAATATTATTTCATTGCGAGAAAATTGGTTAATTTTTTGTCTCAACTTTACATATAGGTACCTTAAGAAGTTAAAAAATAATGTGCGTAATAAGGCAAGGGTTGAAGGTTCTATATGCAATGCACACTTGGTCGAAGAAGTTTCAGCTTTTGCCTCGCATTACTTTGAGGGTCACGTCCACACGAGGAGCCGAAATCTTGGTCGTAACGATGACGTATGTGTGGACGAAGGAGAACCTAATGACGGTAGAATATCAATTTTTAAAGGTATCGGCCGTTCATTTGGGGGGCAGAAGTCAAGAAATCTTAGCGATATGGAGTATAATGCAGCACATTATTATCCTAATGAACTGTAGAGAAGTCGATCCATATATTGAGTAAGTGTATACTTCAATGCTTAATTGGAATTTCTAATTTAAATTACAATATACCATAATATTTAATTGCTAACATAATTTTTAATCCTTATCATCCCATAAGGATGTATTGTGATAGACAACGACAGATGAATCCCGACATCAGTCAAGTTGCAATTGGATAGAAGTTAGAAATGGAGTTCGCTTACTGGTTTTATGAATTTGTGAGTAGTATCACTCAATCAATTTCAATAATGGCTTTAATTTTTCGAATTGGTTGTGAATAGCTTATTAATTTATAGGTAAACGGTCCATGGTCCCAACCGATATTTTCATTAAATGTCTATCGCAATGGCCATTGAAGACCGTAACAACCTCTACTGGCTATTTTGTTAATGGGTACAAATTTCAGATTGAACGATTAGCAGCTTCAAGAGGCACGCAGAACTGGGGCGTGTGTGTTAAAGGAGAAAGTGTTGGAGCAAATATGCAGGATTATTACGGAAAGTTAGTAGAGGTGGTTGAAGTTGAATATCCCGGTTGGCCTATGAAACGAACCGTATTGTTTCGTTGCGATTGGTTCGATCCGACAGTTCCTGTGGGCAAAAGGGTTCATAACGACTACAATTTGGTTGAAGTGAACCATCGACGAAGATTGCAGAAATATGACCCATTCATCCTTGCATCCCAAGCTCAGCAAGTGTTTTACTGCGGATATCCAAGTTTGCGCAACGACAAGCGAGATTGGTGGGCTGTTTCTAAAATCGTCCCACGTTCAACAATCTTATTAGAGGAGAGTTCATCAAGTCAATCAGCCGAGTGCCCTGCATTTCAAGAGGATGAGATGGAAATGCATGCAATTGAGGACGACACAAGGGCTCCTGAAACATCACTTAGAGATCCAAATGGTGATGTCCAAGAAATTGCGGATGCAAATGTTCGGTTTCCTTCCGATGATAATGAAACTGAATCGCATTCCGATACGGCATCGGATGTTGAACCAACATTTCACGAAACAAATGACACCGATTAAACATAGAGGTTTTTTAAATTTAACTTTATTTTATAAGTGTTAAATTTTTACATAGTCAATCATTAATCATAATTTAATTGCATGAATCTTTAGTATTTTCAGTATGACGGGCAGAGGTAGATCTACCGATGACATACGGAGTGAGCAGGGACGTAGCCCTGCTGCATCAGATCACATGAGCTTTGGAGATGGAGAGTTCGGATCTCCACACATCGCACAGCCTTCGATCTCTCCAGCAGTCGGCGGTGATCCTGCATTGGTATTACCATCCAGCCGATCGGCACATACCTCCGAGAGTTCTTCCACCATCGGCCGCACCGTACTTCGACTTGATGCTCATGGGCTGTAAGTATATACTAATTAAAAATATGTTTATGTTTTTAAGTCAATTACTTATAAACATGCATTTTTTTAACAGATTTATTGAGCAGCATCATGTATCTAGCCACATCAGCGCCGTATTTCAGAGGCGTGCAGATCCCAGTGGCTACGATTGGCGCCACGTATCTCCAGCCACGAGGGAGTTTTATTTTTCTAAGTTTCAGGTAAACTTATTAAATACAATTTATCACTGATATAAAATTTCTTAATCTTAATAAATTCTGAAACTAACTGTTTATTTTAATGCAGAAAAGTTTACGTGGGACCCTGCCAGCCATGATGCCATTAGGGCAGCATGGGAGGCTCTTACGGGACGCCGATACTCCGACATGCTTCATCGTTGGAGGTCATCGGGTCAGCGTCCTGCGCATGTGCCAGAGGGTATTTGGCACGAGTGGCAGCAGGCCTGGCAGTCCGATGGCTGGCGCAGGAGGTCCGCATCAGCCAGCACGAACCGCCGATCCGAGAAGGGCGGTCCTGGCACGGGTCTCTCCCGCCATACTTCGGGCTCTATTTCGATTCAGGAGCACAGACGCCGTATGGTAAGAAAACATAAATAATTTAATTACTATTTAGTTATTTACAAATATTTGTATTAATATCAATTTTTTTATTGTTATAGTCTGAGCAGGAGGGCGGAGATCCTGGTGAGTTTCGTCTATTCAGGGCGACACACACCAGGAGGGACGGTTCCTGGGTCGACACGCGATCACGGGAGGTTGCGGTAAGAAATTAGCTTTATGTAGTATCTGTTTAATTTTAAAATTTTATTTCGAAAAATTTATTAACTCATTTATTGTTGATTTTATAATTCAAAGACACGAGTCGAGGAGCTTCGCTCCCAGGCATCGCAGGTCGACTCCACTGATGGGGAGACGCCCGTCGAACTCTCAGCAGAGGAGAGTCGGCGTATGTTTTTGGAGGCTGTTGGTGCCCAGCCGCGAGACCGCAGGGTCTATGGTCTGGGCACTAGAGCTTCTCATATTTTCCCATCAGGCCTCCAGCTCGCGATTTTCTGGTGATATTCCTGCCGAGCGTTTAGACGACATTCGGAGATCTATTGCGGAGGAGGTTCGGCAGGACGTTCGTCAGGAGGTTCGGCAGGAGGTCGAGCACGAGTTCGAGCAGCGTATGCGAGGCCAGGATCAGGAGCTTGCAGACGTGCGAGATCAGATGCATCATTTGCAGGATATGGTTAGCCGCTTGTCGCAGGGTCTCCAGCCTCCATGTGATCGCTCAGATTCTTGATGTATTTTTTTTCTTTTTATATTGTACGTGAAAACTTCAAAATTTTAATATATGAATTATTTTTGAAAATTGAATGATTATTGTTTGGATCAATATGAGTGAAGAATGTTTCTATCAATATTTAAATGTAACAAAATTGTATTAACCATTTTAATTTTTAATATTTTATTTTTTAAAAAAAATTAATTAGCGACGCATTAGCGACTGAAATTGCATCGCTAATATTTTTAAAATATTATTATTAAATATTGCGACGCAATGACCTGGCATCGCAATAATTTAAAAAAATTTAATAGTGACGCATTAGCGACTCAAATTGCATCGCTATTATCTCTAAAATATTATTATTAAATATTGCGATGCAATGACCTTGCGTCAATATTTTAAAAAAATTTTTCTTAGCGACGCATTAGCGACTCAAATTGCGTCGCTATTATATCTAAAATATTATTATTAAATATTGCGACGCAACTAAATGCATCGCAATATTGCGACGCAATTGAATGCGTCGCAATATTTAATAATAATTTTAAATATTAAAAATTAGTTTTAAATTTAGCGACGCATCTGGATGCGTCGCAATATTGCGACTCATTGTTGCGTCGCAGAGAGTCGCAATATTGCGACGCAATTGCGACAAATTTAGATTGCGACGAACATCTGAGCGACGCGTCATTGCGTCGCTATTGCGTCGCAATAGCATGTTTAGACGCAATTGTGACGCATTTGGGCGTCGCAATATTTTTTTTCCCTTGTAGTGTATGTTTAGTTAATTCATCTATAACTAATATAAAAGATATGGACTTAAGGCAGATCCTTGATGTAAACCTATAGTAATTGAAAACTCACTAGTTTCTCTTATTATTATTTTAATAATTGTTATTGCTCTATCATACATATCTTTTATCAATTCTATGTATATTTTGGTAACTCATTTTTTCTCTAAACCCCACCATATTTTTTCTCTAGGTATTTTATCATATACTTTCTCTAAATCAATAAAGACCATATGAAAGTCTTTTTTTCTTTTCCCTATACCTCTTCATCAATCTTCTAAATAAAAAATAGCTTATATGATCAATCTTACAGCATAAATCAAAATTGATTATTTGATACCAAAGTTTCAGCTCTTATTTGATTTTCTATTACTCTCTCCCATAATTTCATTGTATGACTCATTAGCTTAATCCCTTTATAATTTGTACAGTTTTAAATATCTCTTTTATTTTTGTATATGAGTATTAATATTTTTTCTTCAATCATGCAGCATTCTTTTAATTGCTACGATCCTTTTAAATAAATTGATTAACCACATGACTTCAATTTCTTCTAAGCCTTTTAAAACCTCAATACAGATCACATCTGGTTCTAATGCCTTTGCATTTTTTATTTTACTCAAAACCTTTTTAACCTTAAGAATACTAAATTTATAAAAAATTATGTTCATTTGTTACTCCTAGATTATCATATCCTTCTACCCTTAAATTTACTAAATTATTTTTATTTAATAAATTTTTAAAATAATTTTTATTGTTCTTTTATCTCTTCTTTTTTACTATGACTCTTTCATCTTCATCCTTAATACATTTAATATAGTCAAGATTTTTTTTTCTCTTAGTTTTGCTAGTTTATATAAGTCTTTTCACATTCTTTCATATCTAGTCTATTATATAAATCATCATAAGCTTTAAGTTTGATATTACTTACCACTTTTTTAGTTTCTTTCTTTGCATCCCTATATTTTTAAGACTTTTTCATCCCTAGCTTTTTGCCAAATTTTGTAGTTTGTTCTTTTAAGCTTGATGGCAGCTTAAACTTTCTCATTCCACCACCAAGTTTCCTTTCTAGTCCTACTCCTTTTAATTCTTCTAGAACTTCTTTTGTTATATTTTTATGCATTTAGCTAATTTTTTCACATTAAATTGGGATCACTATTTATATTCATAATCATTTTTTTACTAACTTTTCTTTAAATAATTATAGTTTTTCTCCTTTCAACTTTCACCATTTAATTTTTGGATTAATAGTTTTAGGTTTTACTCTATATTTTATTTTTATTCATATGTCTGCTACCATTATCCTATGTTGTGAAGTCAAACTTTCTCTTGGAATAATTTTATAATTTTTGCATGTTATTTTATCCACCTTTCTAGTTAAGAAAAAGTCTATTTAACTTTTATTTGATCAACTTTTAAATATTATTAAATGTTCATATCTCTTTTTGAAACAAGTGTTTGCTATTATTAGATTATACGCAACTGCAAAATCTAATAAGCTTATGCCAACTTCATTCCTATCTCCAAATTCATATCCTTCATGTATCGTATCATATCCATCCCTCTGTTTACCTATATGTCCATTACAATCTCCTCCCAAAATATGTCTTTTCTCTTTGTGGTATTTCTTACATTACTTCATCTATGTCTTTCTAAAATTGTCTTAGTTTGTTGGTCTAATCCTACTTGTGGTACATATATATTAATTATATTAATTATATTATTCTTAATTATAAGTTTTAGTGATATAATTTGATCTCCTTTCCTAGTTACCTTAATAACATATTCCTTAAAATTCTTGTCTACAATTATTCCTACTCCATTTCTATTTTTATATTTTTTAGTATAATATAATTTATATCATGTATTCTCTCTATTTCTCTAAATCTTTCACATACCCATTTAGTCTCTTGTAAGCCTATTATATTTACTTTTCTCCTAATCATAGTGTCCACTATCTCCATAGCTTTACCTGTTAGTGTTCCTACGTTCCAAGTTGCTACTCTAATCTGGCTATTATGGACTAACTTTTTTACTCGTACTCGTTCGTAGTGCAGGAACTCTTGCTCTTATCACCATACATGGCATCTCTTGTCCATTTTTTGAAACATTCGGAGGCATATGTAACGCATCTCTTAATGGGAATGTCCTAGTTCTTTGCATAATTTGTTTCTTTGCATAATTTGTTTTAATAGATTCATATTTTAAGGGATCTGAAGTTGCTTTCAGTTATATAATGTAACCCTCTTCCTTGACAAGGATGACAAAAGTTTTTTTTTTTGTTCCATTGCATTAATACTATAAATTGATGTTAATTAATAATTAATGACTTAATCTATTTTTGCTAATGTCAATTCATTACCGAAGTTTTACTTGATTAGAGTCAGCGTTTGATAAGATAATGTTGTTCGTTAACGTAATTTAATAGTTAATAAGATAATGCCTATTTTTAACCGCTGCAGTGAATGAATATGATTAGTGAGAACAGTTGGGATTGGTTGGTGATGGAGTTAAGGTTGACGGCTTGATGGATAGGAGGGTGTTACCTCGATTAGCCAAGTTTTGGTGGGTGTGTTTAATTAAAGAATAGTCCTTAAATTTTGGAACGTATTACGTGGAAGGGACTCGAGCCTTCGCGAGAAGAATACCGTATGCCGACTCATGTTGGGGATGCGGCATTGCAAGCGTTGTGGACCAAATGCGACGGTGAGGGTTTGTTACGTTAGAGGCTGTAGTTCGTTGTTGATTAGCACAAGGGATCGTTTGGCATGAATGATTTGTTCAGAACTGTTGAGGGGTAAAATCGTCATTACATTAATATCCGTGCGAGACGGTTAAGGCTAATCTTCTCCCTTCGGCTCCTCCGGGCTTCCAAAGCTCGACCCCTTCGGGCTCCCATAAGCTCGGTCCTTCCGGGCTTCCATAGCTCGGCCCTTCCGGGCTTTCGTAGCTCGGCCCTTCCGGGCTTCCGTAGCTCGGCCCTTCCAGGCTTCCATAGCTCGATCCTTCCGGGCTTTCATAGCTCGGCCCCTTTCGGGCTTCTATAGCTCGGTCCTTCTTTTCGTAGCTCGGCCCTTCCGGGCTTTCATAGCTCGGCCCCTTCCGAGCTTCCATAGCTCGGCCCCTTCCGGCCTCTGTAGCTCGGTCTCTTCTATGGCTCGGTTTCATCAAGCGATCCGTAGCCTAACACCCACCTCCGCGGAATTTGACGCGGGAGAGCCCAGGCCTACCCGAACAGCATCCTAGACAAGGAATCATGTCGGGACGTGGCCTAGAACCTATTGTAACCGCCCCATGCCTACCTGACCAGATCTCGAGACATCAAGGAGCTCTCCCGGCCGTCGATCCCTTAACAAACGAGTACGGAGCCTAACGGCCCCACGATGGCCTGATTCTGTCCGCCTCCGTATCATAACAACCTCTGAACCTTAGAAGACGCTCAAGATCCAGATGATAGTCTATAAATAATAGATTCTCAGACCCCCTCAGGTACGCACGAAAAACTTGGACACACTCCTCTCTCTCGGCAGCTCGTCGGTGCTCTGCCCCTCCTAGAGCTTCCGATCGGCCGCCCCCTGGAGAGGTCTCCCGAAGAGATCCACCTCCCCACTGTCTGGTTGATCGCCGATTCCTTCCCCACTGACTTGAGCGTCGGAGGGCCTTCCGCGGAGGACCACCCCCAGCATCCCCCGCGTGTGGGCTTCTTTTTATATACTGTTAAAATATATTATTAGTTTCTATATTATAATATATGATATACTTTAATATATTAATAATATTACATTAATATGTTATAGTAATATAATATAAATGTAATAGGGGTATTCTTGATATTTTATGATTATTACAGATTATATTTACATAATAGGAAGTAAATATATTTGATTCTGATTCATAGGGATTGTTATATATTGCATTTCTAGAATAGGAAGTAGATTGCATTTTTATAATATGAAGTAAATATATTTGATTCTGATTTATAGGGATTTGATGTAATTAGTTTTCCTTCCTAACATAGGATTTGTAGCATGTATATATACCTAAAAGATTAATGAATAAAAATACACAGAAATTACTTGCTTCTTTCTCTTTTTCAGAGTTCTAGTTATGTCTCATGGTATCAAAGCTTTCGGGCTTATAACTCTAAAATATAAAAATAGTGAGGTTTTAGGGTTTTTTTGGGTTTCTATTTTTAACAAATTTTTTTATCGCCTACACATAGGGAAGTGCCACTCGCCGATCAACCTTCACTTAGAATTTTATTGCCAAAATCTGATCATTTTTCGTTGATTCTGCTCACCTCAACTTTCACAACAAGTTTACTATCTGTTTGGATCAGCATCTATTCGATGTAGGATCTACTTTGGGACATGTTTAGATTCTTTGGGTATTTTTAATTTTGTTGTAGTTTGGCTCTATTATTTGGCTGATATTTGATAATACGAAGGAAAAGAAGTTTGTTATTGTGTCTGATGTGGTTCTATGATGTCGAAAATCATAGAACATAAATTTAATAAATCTAATTATTTAGATTGGAGTAAAATTGTTAGACTTTATTTCCGAAGTATTGCTATGGATAATTATTTAACTGATGATCTACCTAGCGATGACTCAAAAACCTCATGGCTAAAAGAGGATGCCCATCTGTTTTTGCAAATACGTAATTCTATTGATGGTGAGATAGTTGGTTTGATAAATCATTATGAATTTGTGAAATAATTGATGAATTATTTGGAGTTTGTATACTCTGGCAAAAAAATATCAAAAACACTTATGAGGTATGCCAAGCCTTTTATCGTGCAAAACAAGATGACAGATCCCTCATTGACTACTTTATAGATTTTAAGAAAACTCATGAGGAATTTAATATGCTACTTTCATTTAGTACTGATGTGAAAGTTCAGCAAGCTCAAAGAGAAAAGATGGTGGTTATGAGCTTCTTGGCTGGTCTTCCTTTAGAGTTTGAGACTGCTAAATCTCAAATTCTTTCTAGCCCTGAGTATCCTCTTTGGAAGAAGCTTTTCATAGGGTACTCCGCATAGAAAATTCAGTTCCTGCTCAGCCTAATAGTGCTCTTGTTAGCTGCACTTTTGAATCTTGGAGACAACCATATAGACATGGAAATAGAGAGGGAGACTCAAGTAGTTATGATTGAAATCTTGGTACTCGATGACAGGATTTGGAAGGTATTGTATATTACTATTGTTATAAGTCAAGACATGTGAAGAAAGATTGTAGAAAGTTACAGCGCAAGAATCAATCGAAACAGTTAGTCCATGTTACCTCTACTAATAATGCTTCTGAGTCTATTTCAATATCTGCAGATGAGTATGCTAGGTTCTCACAGTATCAGAAATCTCTAAAGTCTTCATCTACTTCTATTACTGCCATCGTTGATTCAGGTAAAATAAACATATGTCTTGTTTCCTCATCTTCCAAATGGATCATTGATTCTGATGCCATAGATCACATGATAGGTAATTCTAGTCTATTTTTTTCTTTTAAGTCACATACTTCTAGTTCTATAGTTACTTTAGCAGATGGGTCTACATCTCATATTTTAGGATCCGACATAATTATTTCAATATCCTCAATTCCTTTGAAATATATTTTAAGTCTACCTAACTTGTCTTTTAATTTAGTCTCCGTCGGTAACTTACTCGTTCTCTTAATTATTGTATCACATTCTATCCTAATTTTTATCTATTTCAGGATCTTATGACGAAGAGGATTATTGGTAAAGGACATGAGTCTGAAGGCCTTTACATTCTTGATACACAAGTACCAAAGTCTATTGCTTGTTCTGAAGTTGTAACCCCTTTTGAAGCACATTATCGGTTGGGTGGGTCATCCTTCATTGTCTATGTTAAAGAAACTTTATCCTCAGTTCTCTAGCCTATCTTCATTAAATTATGAGTCTTGTCAATTTGCCTAAATCAATTTTTGAATTCCAGTCTCAGAGTCAATAAAAAGCTAGTACTCCTTTTGAGTTAGTTTACTCCGATGTTTGGGGTCCTTGTCCTGTTGAGTCTAAAATTGGGTTTAAATATTTTGTTACCTTTATTGATGATTATTCTCGAATGACATAGTTATTTTTAATAAAAAAATATTTAGAATTATTTTCTCATTTTACAACTTATTGAGCTGAAATCAAAACTTAATTTAACGTACATCTACAAATTTTGAGAAGTGATAATGCTAAGAAATATTTATCAGAATACTTTCAAAATTATATGGTTCAACATGCATTATTCATTAAACTTCTTTATAGATACACCATCTCAGAATGGAGTTGCTAAACGAAAAAATAGACATCTTATTAAAATTACCAGAGCTTTGTTATTTCAAATGCAAGTCCCTAAACAATTTTGGGCTGATGTAGTTTTTACGGCCTATTTTTGATTAATTGTATGCCTTTCTCTATTCTTTCTGGTGAGACTCCCTTTACGTCCTCATTTTTAATAAGTCATTATTTCTTATTGAACCTAGGATATTCGGTTGTACTTGTTTTATTCGGAATGTTTGACCTTAGATTATAAAACTTGATCCTAAATCTATAAAATGTATCTTTCTTGGTTATTCACATGAACAAAAATAATATATATGTTATTTTTCCAATCTTAATAGGTATCTTGTGCCATGAGGGTTGATGCACCATTAGAGAGTGATCCTCAGGGTCCAGATCCATAGTTACGGAGAAGCAAATGTGGTCATATTCCATGACGATATTTTGGGATTGAATGGAATGTGTTTCTCTGCACTTCGTTTGATCCAGATGAGCCTACTTCTATTGAAGAGGTGCTCGCTTTACCTGCTCATAGTGAGTGGCTAGCTACTATGGAAGATGAGATGGTATCGATAGTCAAGAATCATTTGTGGAACTTGGTAGACCTACCGCCTGGATGCAAATAGATAGAAAATAAGTGGGTTCTTAAGATAAAGTGCAAGACTGATAGGCCAATTGATAAGTACAAGGCCCATCTTATGGCGAAGGGCTATATCCAGATGGAGGGTGTATATTATGAGGAGACATTTTTTTCTATGGTGAGATTTGTCTCCATTCGCCTGATCCTAGCTATTGTAGCCCATTTAGATTTGGAGCTACATCAAATGGATGTTAAGACAATATTTCTTAATGGACGCCTAGATGAAGAGATCTATATGGATCAACCTTTGGGCTTTGTGACCAAAGGATAGGAGGGCAAAGTGTACCACCTTAGAAGATCCATATATGGTCTCAAGCAGTCATCTAGGCAATGGTACATCAAGTTTTATGAAGCCATTACATCATTGGCTTAAATATGATTGAGGAGGATCACTGTGTGTACATTAAGAAATCAGATGATGGGATACTGATTTTGGCATTGTATGTAGATGATATCCTAATAGTTGGGAGTTCTATTGGGATGATCAATGCCACTAAGGAGTGGCTATCCTTGTCTTTGAGATAAGGATATGGATGAGGCAAATTTTATGCTAGGAATGAGGATCCTAAGGAATCGTGCTAAGAAGTTTCTTGGTTTGTCTCAAGAAACATATATTAAAAAAATCTTAGAATGATTCCAAATGCACTATTCTAAACATGTTGATACCCTAATAGAGAAGGGTTATACTTTAAGTATCGACCAATGCCCTAGAACTAATGAGGAGAGAGAAAGATGAGCAGGATCCCCTATGCTAGTGCAGTAGGAAGCTTGATGTATGCTATATTGTATACTTGTCCTGATATTTGCTTTGCAGTCAGCTAGTTAGGCGATACCAAAGCAATCTAGGACTTGCTCATTGGGCTGCAGTTAAAAGGATTTTTCGTTACCTTCATGGTGCTGCCAATCTCACCCTATGCTATCAAGGTAAAAATTTGAGATTAAAGGCTTTCTATGACTCTGATTGGGCTGATGATAGGGACGAGCGTAGATCCACCACAGGATATGTGTTCATCTTTAAAGATGGAGCTGTCACTTGGTACAGTAAGAAACAAAGTTGCATCGCTTTGTCCACTATGAAAGCCAATATATTGCTTGTTCGGCTGCTGTCTAGGAGACCGTGTGGCTGAGGAGGTTCTTGAGGTGACTTGAGATATCAGCTGATGCACATTAGATTACTCAGATCAGTTCTTATAGTATGGTAACATTACAATATGCTAAGGTTCCTAAGTACCATGGAAGGACTAAGCATATTGACATCATATATCACTTCATTCGGGATATGGTCAAGTAAGGAGAAGTTATCCTAAAGCATATCTCCATTGATAGAATGCTAGCTGGTTTTTTGATGAAGCCCATTCTTAGGGATGTGTTTTAGGCTCATGTAAGGAGTCTAGGTCTGTATAGAGTATGACAGATCGAGATATGTTTTAGACTTATGTATAAGTTTATCTCTGTATTTTTTTGTTGTCAGATAGGGATTGTATGGACATCAATGACTAAGTGTTAAAGTTTATAAAATGTTTATTTTCATTATTATGATGTGTTCATATTTATAGAAATATATGTCTATAATTGTTACAAGCTTAGATCAGCCCACTCATACGGGTGATCACCCTGATACTTTGTAGTAGATAGAATGAGACTAAAATAGCCATTATAAATGCTTAAGTAGCAATGCATGAGTTGCAGATTGTATAAGTTACAAAATGAGCTACATAAATTATAATGAAATAGATTATAATCAAAGTCACCTCAGTTTGGACTAAGATGAGACTCAAAAGAGTTGAGTACGAAGAACATATATGCATGTGCAGTGCATGAATAGTGATATGTCCACAAATCTATACTAAGCCTATTATAGCAAAACTGGGAGCATTGGTATGTGCCTGAGTTAGGCAACTTTGTGATGCCTGAACTTGTATTCGTATGGTGTTTAAGTATGACATGGCCCATTAAGTGGAAGCTCCACTGTAGCATATATTATGTTGCATGTGCTAAAGTCGACCTTGTAAGGGGTAACATGATATATTTTCTCTTCGTTACTGTGTGAGCCTTACAACTATGTAGTATCCTTGAACTTGAACCTATACCATAAAGTTGGAGTTTAGAATGACTTCCTTAGCCTTGTCCTTCATGGTCATGAAATTGATGTGGCCACATGAGACAATCTTAGAAAGTCAATTGGATAAAGATGGATTGGTATGAATGTTCAAAGAAGATTATTTATGACTACACCTTATGGTTGTAATCACTACAAGAAAGAGTGGTATTTATGGCGAACCTATTATGGCAAAATTTCGTCGTTATAGGTTTATTTATAACGGCAAAATAAAAATTAAATTCGTTATAAAAATTATTTATTACGACGAAATACAATTTTGCCATAATAAATAGACTTATTACGACGAGTTTAAAAAGTCGTCGTAATAAGTCCACATTTTATTTTATGATTTTAAATTTTTAATTTTTCTTACTTTTTATTACGGTGAAATACAATTTCGCCATAATAAATAGACTTATTACGACGAGTTTAAAAATTCGTCGTAATAAGTCCACATTTTATTTTACGATTTTAATTTTTTAATTTTTCTTACTTTTTATTACGAAGAAATACAATTTGCCGTAATTAATAGACTTATTACGATGAATTTTCAAACTCATCGTAATAAGTCCACATTTTATTTTACAATTTTAATTTTTTAATTTTTCTTTCTTTTTATTACGGCAAAATACAATTTCGTCGTAATTAATAGACTTATTACGATGAGTTTAAAAATTTATCGTAATAAGTCCACATTTTATTTTACGATTTTAATTTTTTTAATTTTTCTTACTTTTTATTACGGTGAAATACAATTTCGTCGTAATTAATAGGCTTATTACGACGAATTTTTAAACTCGTCGTAATAAGTCCAATTTATTTTACAATTTAAATTTTTTAATTTTTCTTTCTTTTATTACGGTAAAATTGAATTTCACCGTAATTAATAGACTTATTACGATGAGTTTAAAAATTCATCGTAATATCATGAAAAATCTTTCATACGAGACCTTATTACGACGAAAGTTAATTTCGCCGTAATAAGGTCCCCTTAATACTCTCTAACCTCGCACGATTTTTTTTCTGTGAAACCCTCCTCCCGCCGTCTTCCCCCCGAGCTCGTCTCCGCCGTCTTCCCCCCGAGCTCGTCTCCGCCGTCAGCCTCCGAGCTCCTTTCCGCCTGCGGATGCCGAGCTCCTCTCTGTCAGCCTTCGGACGAGGTGAGTAGAAGGGCTTTATAAAACCCTTGGATTTTTTTTTTTGATTTCTTTTGTTTTTTGATGATTTGGGGAGGGGGCGGGGAGAGAGAGACCGCCGGGGGGGATTTAGGGCAGGCCAACAGAGAGAAGGGGGGGGCGGGGAATTGAGGGCAGACCAACAGAGAGAAGGGGGGGCGGGGAATTGAGGGCAGGGGGAACGGGGAACCGACTCCCCTGTTTCACAGTTAAATTGGGAGTGAGAGAAGTGGGAGAGAGGGAAGAGAGGGAGGGAGAGAGGGCGGGAAGGAGGGCGGCGGCGGCTGCGATGTTTGTTGTTCCGCGTTTTCTTCCGTACGTTTTCTTCCCTAGTTCCATGTTTGTTGTTCCGCGTCGACTTCTGTGCTTGATGACCGGCTTAGAGCTTGGGTGTTGTGGTTGCATCAAGTACCTCTTCTTGACACAAACTCTTGTTCTTATTAATAATATTATTGTTCTCTACTGCTCTCTTACCTTTCTTTTATTTGGTAAGCATGTTATTCTCAGCCCTAGTTCATCTGCTGCATAGATTTGTTGAATTATGGCTCGCTAAGGAGTGAGAATATTTGCTTTTCTGCAACGTTGATGAGAAATGGACTGATTTTTTACCAGCTTTGTAGGTGAGAATACCTAAAAATTCCCAAAAATCTGAGATTTAGGGTTCATAATTGTTTATGGACTTGATAGTCATCCCGCCATTTCGTCTTCATTTCTTTGCCCATAGCAGACGCCCGGTGAAAGGTTTAGTCAGCTGTTAGTCTAGTCAATGGTGGGGTTTTGTTATGATTAAGCTCCCCTACAAAAGATGCCAAATCGAGCTGATAAGATTACGATAAGACATCCTTTCGTCTTTTTGGCTAATGCTAGGATCAGGATTGTCCAGTCTGAGAGTCAGGCCCTTATAAAGTCAAGCAATATGTTTAGGTGATCCGGCCCTTTCCATATCAGGTCAGTTACAGGTGATCCGGCCCTTTCCATATCAAACAATCACCTGCAGGAACTGCAGGTGTAGTTTTCAATGGAATCATCCCCTTATTCCTTGTATCAATCCATACTATGTTATTTCCGGGTTTGCAATCTACTGATTGATCATAAAATTAGTGGCCTCTGTACAATTTTTTTGGGCCTCCGTGGTTTTGTAATGACTGCTTCTTTGTTTCATTTCAAATGAACTTTGACAATCCTGGTTGATGGCTTTGGAGATGTATTCAGGATTCAAAGAGCTGATATTAACTAGTTTCACCGAGTGAAAAAGTATTATTGAGTTCTAGGATTCTGTAGAAAAGACATGCTCTGGTTCTTCAATGGTTTCTCTTGATTCGTTTTTTTTAAATATATATATATATATATATATATATATATATATATATATATATATATATATATATATATATATATATATATATATATATATATATGTTTGTTTCTGTTGTTTGGTCTTGGTGCTTGTATTATTATTGTCCTTCTTTAAATCATGAATTTCATGGCTTAGTAAATAGGCACTAGGAGTCTGGGAGGTTGGGTTTCATTATCTTTTTATACCATAAGTTTGAACAATTAACATTTATTAATTTTGTTTAAATAAATTCTCTTTTTATTGAATCTTAAGTAAGGGGTAAGTAAATTGCAGCTGCAAGGGTTGGCTATGTGACTTTCTCTGTTAACCTATGTTGGTTAAGTAATTATTTCTTGTGTCAGACATTGACTTACAACCATGAGTTTGATGCTGTGCAGGGAGGCTTTGTGAATTACTGCCGAGGAATCTGGAGGTTGCAAGGCTGCCTAGCTGTATCAAGGGGAATTGGAGATTCGCATCTTAAATTCTCATGGTAAATTCAAGAAAAATTGAATTTAGTTAAATTACACTGTATATGAACTTCATTGGCCTATTGATCTGTTGAATGAATTAAATTGCTGTATATGTGTGTGTTGTTATTCTTAATCGTTGTTGCCTTTTTCATGCTTGCCGTTTCTGCATAGATTTGGTCTCTTTTCTTTATGACTTCTGTGCATCATGTGGTAATTATATTCTCTTTCACAAAATCATTCCAGAGTTCCAAATCTGTACTATTTTCCACTGTTTCTCTAATTTTCAGTAGGAGGGTGGTTTAAAACCGTTGTTCAGCTCTCTTGTGCTCCCATAATGACGGGATTAAAACCATCAGCTTAGCGAATTGCCCTCACATTGTAGGGCTTTTCAATGAGAGTAAGCAGGGAATAATGTAGGAAGGAGGGGATTTGTTAAATTGCTATGTTTTTTATGCCTTTGATTTTAAGAAAATTCAGCATACTTACTATTTGGATTCATGATGTAATAGTAGGACAATTCACTGAATAAAAAAGAAAAATTTTATCACTAACATATCCTTGCACCAAACAGCTGTTGTACGTCACCAACGATGCCGATTGATAAGAGTTGGATACATAAGAAACGAAATTGTCCAGAATATGATGCCGGTATTAAGAAGTTCATAGAAAAGGCAAGGCTTCATGTTAATGAAGAAGGGAAGATACGTTGTCCTTGTGTGCGGTGTTATAATGGCAAATGGCATAAGCCTGATTTAGTTAAATTACACTGTATGTTAAAGGGTTTCTCGAAGACGTATCAGACGTGGTATTTTCATGGAGAACAGTTTGGAAGCAATGTCTCAGATGAAAATGAGAATGAAGATGATGACCCAGAAAGGGAACAAGATGAGATGGTCGAAGCATTGCAGGACATCGCTGGCCCAAGTGGTGCTCACACTGAGGTTGGCAATGATGATGACAATCCGATGATGTCTGACCATGAAAGGACCGATCACAGTAAGAAATTGGATGATCTTTTCAATGAGGTGGAATCCGAGCTTTATCCTGGATGTGAAAAGTTTTCTTCTTTGACATTCTTAGTGAAGTTAATGCACATTAAGGTCCTCAATCGGTGGACAAATAAGTCTTTCAATATGTTGCTTGAACTATTAAAAGAGGCATTTCCGAATGGTACTAGAATACCATCTTCGCACTATGAGGCCAAAAAGAAGATGAATGAGTTGGGTTTAGGCTACGAGAACATACATGTATGCAAGCATGATTGTGCTATCTTTTGGAAGGAGAATGCCTATTTAGAAAAATGTCCGGTATGCAACGAGCCTAGGTACCAAGTGGTTAAAGACAAAGGTAAGAAGATACCTTATAAAGTTATGCGGTATTTTCCACTCACACCTCGTTTGAAACGTCTATATGCCTCAAGATATACAGCTGAAGATATGAGGTGGCACTATGATAAGCGACCGATCACAGATGGGGTGTTACGGCATCCAGCAGATGGAGAAGCATGGAAAGATTTTGATCAAAAGTATCCTAATTTTGCCAGTGAACCAAGAAATGTAAGGTTAGGTCTTGCTTCAGACGGATTCAATCCATTTGGGAACATGAGTAATGCATACAGTATGTGGCCCGTCATTTTAGTACCTTATAACTTGCCTCCATGGAAATATATGAAAGAGACATTCTTTATGATGTCGTTGCTTATCCCCGGTCCTAAATCTCCAGGAAGGGATATGGATATATTTTTAAGGCCAATAGTGGATGAACTTAAACATTTATGGACCGAAGGTGTTGATGTATATGATGCATCTACCAAAGAGAGTTTTCGGATGCACGTAGCTGTTTTATGGACTATAAATGATTTTCCAGCATACTCATTATTATCTGGTTGGAGCACAAAGGGTTATAAGGCATGTCCAGTTTGTAATGAGCAAACCTCATCCAAAAAGCTGAAAGACAAGATTTGCTATATGGGACATCGCCGTTACTTGCCTATTTATCACAAGTGGCGAAATAGTAGACTCCATGATGGAAGTAGAGAGCATGGAGTCAAACCAAAAATGTTGACCGGAGAAGAAATTTTAATGCAATTAGAACACATAGCTGCTGAACAGTCCGGAAAGCATCCAAACAATAAACATCGAAAGCGAAAGCGTGCACCAAATGAGTTGAATTGGTATAAGAAGAGCATTTTCTTCGAGTTGGAGTATTGGTCATCATTAAAATTGAGACATAACTTAGATGTAATGCATATTGAGAAGAATATATGTGACAATGTCGTGGGAACTTTATTAAGCATCGAAGGTAAGACAAAAGACACATATAAAGCAAGAGAGGACCTGGCTTCAATGGGGATCCGAAGGGAGTTGTGGTTACAAACTCAAGGTAATAGAGTTTATAAGCCTCCTGCATCTTACACCTTAACATTAGATGAAAGAAGACAATTCTGTAAGTGGCTAAAATCTGTGAAGGTGCCCGATGGATATTCTTCCAATATTTCAAGGTGCGTAAATGAAGGTGATGGAAAGATATCCGGCTTGAAGACACATGATTGTCATGTACTACTTCAAAGATTGTTACCTATTGGCATTCAACCATTCTTGCAGAAACATGAGAGTAGTACTTTAATTGAGCTTTCTAATTTCTTCCAACAACTTTGTTCAAGGACATTGTATGTTAGGGATTTGGAGTTGTTACAAGAGCAGATTGTGGTGATCTTATGTAAGCTTGAACGAATTTTCCCACCAGCATTTTTTGACGTTATGGTGCACTTATCAATTCATTTGCCTTACGAGGCCTTACTTGCCGGACCTGTTCAAAGTAGATGGATGTATCCTTTTGAAAGGGCACTTGGTACGTATAAACAATACGTACGTAATAAGGCTCGTCCGGAAGGTTCAATTGCAGAAGCTTATGTTGTCAACGAGTCTCTAACATTTTGTTCAATGTATCTTCGAGGCATAGAAACAAAATTCAATCGTCCGGAACGAAATTTTGATTCGGATAGCCATTTGGACAAGCAATTAAATATATTTGCAACTCGTTGGCGGCCTCTTGGAAAAGGAAGAATGGTGCATTTAGATGATAAAACTTTAAAACAAGTACATTGGTACCTCATCAATAATTGTCCAGAGGTGCAACCATTTCTCAAGTAAGTATACTTGTAAAATTATTTCTTCATATCATGCAATTTTCTATAGTGCTCATTAGCGTAATGTTCTCTATAGCCAACACATTGATCAGCTAAATCCAACTGGACCGGAACAACTGGACCAATTACAAAAGGAAAGATTTTTGGAGTGGTTTAAAAATGAAGTAAGCCCGTAAATTCATTTATATTGTCAATTAATATATCATGTCTTTATTTCAAATGACGTTGATGTTTGGTTTATCCAGATGTTAAATAAGCATTTTGCTGGGGCATCTGAAGCTACTGATGAGCTTTATTCATTGGCTATTGGTCCCGACAGTCGTGTGTTCTCGTATACTGGCTGTGTGGTGAACGGCGTTAAATTTATCACTGTTACTCGGGATGTCGGCCATAAAACACAGAATAGTGGCATTTGTGTTCCCTCTACTCATCTAGGAGAAGAAATTACCTTTTATGGTATATTATTAGAGGTCCTTGAATTTCATTTTGTTAAAGGTTGTAAGGCGATAATGTTCAAGTGCAAATGGTTTGAAACTGAACCAAAGCACAGGAGAATGCAACAACATTATAATATTACAAGTATAAATATAAGTTCGGAATGGTACAAACATGAGCCATTCATTTTAGCATCACAAGCTGAAAAGGTTTTCTACTTGGATGATTTGAAGAACAATTCTAATTGGAAAGTGGTATACAAGGTTAGTCATCGTCATTTGTGGGATATTCCAAAAAAGATGATGATGTTCAGGAAGAAGTATATCAAGAAGATGATTCAGCAGCCCTTCGATTCACATGTGAGCAACCTAACATGGACTTAATAACATCTCGGCGTACGGACACTGATGCTGAAATAGTTGCAACTCAAGAAAACATTAGAGGTCATAGTGATGTCGGTCAAGAGACTTTATATGCGAAGATGTTGAGGAGGACGACACACTAGCTGATTATGACAGTGAGGGATCTATACATAGTTCTGATATGGAGGATGATGAAGAAAATGAGCATATTAGTGATGACAGTGATTAATTTGGTAGCATTCATTTTTTTTTTACTTATTATAACTATATGTTCTTATACTTTCTTATTTGTTAATTCTAGTTTGTATGTTTGTTTGCAGATGTCTTCGAGAGATACTCCTGCTACATCGAGGCGAGATGATTCTCCTTACATTCCAGCTCTAACAGAGGGGTCATCTGTCGGTGCATCAGGTAATAACTCTATTTTAAACTTATATTATTTGGCTATGTTTCTTTATGTTATTTTGCACTAATTTAGTTCATTATGTTTTGCAGCTACATCATCAAAGAAGAAGGGCCGAGGTCCTGCTCGCGGATACAAGTCCGCACATCTGATTGATACGCGTCGTGGACAGAAGTTGCCTATTCTTCTGCCACCTGAGGTTGGACGACCATTGGGTGAGTTTCGCTCTGAGTTTCTGACCGAGATAGGAGTGGTTGTACGTGACATGGCACCACTTGCGGTCAGGAAGTGGAGTGAGATCACTGATGCACAGAAAGCACCTATGATCGATCGACTTCAGGTCAGTATAATTGTATTAGATTACTTTAGATTATGTTTAATGTACTTAATATACCTTATAACTTTTATAATTTATATATATATATATACTTGCAGGAGAAGTTCGATCTTGATATGAATTTAGATCATATTAAAAAAGGTATTGAGTTTCAAATGAATAAAGTTTATCGAGAATTTAGATATCGGCTTCATATCCACTTCATTAGTCACGGTGGGGACACAAGTGTGAGATTAGCAAAACAAAATAAGCCATCTCGTGTCTCGCAGAGTGACTGGGACTTTCTATGTGATTACTTTTATTCAGATGAGTATAAGG
The DNA here is from genome assembly GCA_900491605.1 of Calamus simplicifolius. Classification (NCBI taxonomy): domain Eukaryota; kingdom Viridiplantae; phylum Streptophyta; class Magnoliopsida; order Arecales; family Arecaceae; genus Calamus; species Calamus simplicifolius. Next base: position 916,285 of record UESW01004123.1, read on the forward strand.
TAAATACATTCATACAAATATTTTAATAGTTTATTTATTTTTATAAACTCATGTAACCATTTTCATTAATTCTTTGATGTAGAAAAAATCAGAAACAAATAAATCTAATCGGGAATTGCAGCCATATGCTGCTCTCACTGGATCGAAGTCTATACCGGCTCACTCTTATGATATGGTAAGGAATACTGTGAATCTAGTGCTTTTATATTCTAAGCATGAACCTAGGTATTCGATGCATGGGTCTAGTTGGTCTGAATTTGTCATCGTGTTGTAATGCCTGCGTATCTTATTGATTGAGAATGGTTGTTTTATGTTGGTTGTAGGTTTGTTTCTTTATGTTTGAATATGCCATGAATTGGTTTAGATTACGTGAAAATTTTATTTTTGTATTATAGAAGGCAATGCAAGCAATCCAGTTATAAAACAATTTATGGGAAAGAAATGTTTAGATTAATCTGAATATAGGTTACGGATGAATATTGGATAAAATTTCAGACAGTGATAATGTGAATAATCTGGTTGCTATGACCTGTAATAAGCTCCAAGTGTGGTCATGATGCATGTATGGTAATCAGCATGCATGCTTCAAACATAGCACGCATCCAAAACTATTGCAGCTGTCTTGCCTCTTGAGTCTATTTCAGTTGTCCTCCAGCCATGGCCGGACCTTCCCCCCTCTCCTTTTAAGTTCGCATTATTAAAATTGTTAGATGTGTTGGTTATTTTCTTGGAGAATTTCTGTTAGTAAGCAAAAGGACAAAAAAAAAAGGGAAACCTGCGCCGCGTTGGCCTTCACCTATCTGGGTGTATCCAAGTCTCTTCTTTGGATCCTGATGGCAAGCCAAACACTGTTAGTAGACAGAATGGCATTGTCTTACTTAAAAAAGCTAGGAGATCTGTTGTAGCTCCCTAGCAGTTATGGATGATTACCTGTGTGCTGTTGTTAGTTTTAATCGAGGTAAGCATAAAGACTTCTCATTGTTCATCTTCTTGCAATCCATAGATTGCAGACTTGCATACATCTGGTGTTTGTGTTAATCTTTGAACTACCAGCATGTTCTTCATTTAAACAATCAAAACTCTGTTAAAATAGAAGCAAAGAGGTGCCTTTAGATACAAAATAATTGCTACGAGAGCTAATAGGAAAGGCCAGCTGCAATTTTCTTGTCTATGATGGTGTTGAGTGAGAGAGAGAGAGAGAGTACTGGGATCTTTTCAGATTAATTCAACCAAAATAGGGCTCTTTGAAGTGAACTAATCTTTGCTGGGGATGACTATAAGATGGGCCGAAAGGACTGAAAGTGGGTGGCAATGGCTTGCATATGTTTCAGGGGTTAATATGGGTTTGCCCAATAGAAAATTGAGAAGTTTGGGTTAGGATGTATGTTTTAGACTTTTGCTTGGAACATGGAACTTTGAACTATCATCTGGATAGGTTATATAGAATTGTCTATAATGCTTTGATGACAATGTCTAGTGATCATTTATTAGATGTGTTTATGACCTCTCTCTCTCTCTCTCTCTCTTGCATGTTCAAAGAGCAGGAACTATGTAGAAAATGTTGTGGAAGATCAAGAAATTGTCTCCTGTTATATCTCAACTTAAATCCTCCAAAGCATATCCCTGCTTTTGACCCCATTTGTCCACTGGTACTTCCAAGGATTAAAGGCATATGAGCATCTAATATTTGATTGTGATTTTCCTTGAGCTGTTTGGCTTTCTTCTCCTCTCATTCTTTGCAGTCCATGATCATGCAGTGCATTTAAAGATTGGGTGGTCTCACGGTTAGATCCACCTGGTTTTAAGGATAAGACTGATCACTCTCAAAGTCATATTTGCTGCTACCACTTCATGACGTTTTTCAAAGGCATCTGAACTGGTACCTTGGAAAGTTTAATATTCCTTGCTATAAGTTCAAAATCCTTGCATTCATTTGAACGCCAGAAATCTAGGAATGAAAAAGTGGCAATATTGCAATTGTGATGTTAAAATCAGGACTAAGCCCCAATCAGAAATGCATAGTTTCATTGTGCAAATTTAGACAATAATCCACTTACCCAAATTAAGAGCCTTTGAATATTTAAGTGCTCATGTTGATTAAAGGACTATAAAAATGTAGCTTATGATTGAATAAAAACTTGGATATAAACCTTTAATTTAATGATTATTTGTTAACAATTGATAATTGTATTAGATTATTCCATTGATACATTGATAATTGTATTAGATTATTGTCTTAAATTATTGTTTTAAATTATTATTGTTTCTTTTCAGAGAGATCCTGTTACTGGAGAGGAGCCATCAAGACTTCATCTGTGGAATACTCTTCATTTTGATAAAAAGCATAATCAATGGATAAATGAAAAAGCTGAAGAAACCCATGTAAGTTTTATCAATTAAAAATACAATATTATTGAATGTAATGTTTTATACTAAACATATTGAATTTGTTTTTTTTCATTGCAGGCACAGTTAATAGAGCGACTTTCCTCACAGGACTCTACAGTAGAACCAATCAATGAGGATGTCATTTTGGAGGAGGTTTTAGGCTCTAGATCTGGTTATAAAAGAGGATGGGGTCAATTACCGAAGGGTACATCAAGAATTAGAGGTAGTTCTTCATCTTCTGAAAGCTCACAATTAAAGGGTGAATTACAAGAGTGCCGAGAGCTCATCGCTCAGCAAGAGAATAAGCTCGCTCAGCAAGAGAAGACTATCCAGGATCTACAGGTGACGACTGCTGAGCTGCTGCTTTCATGCGACAGTTTGTGCCTGGATATCATCCTAGTGGATCCCAGCAGACTTCACCTCCATAGTACATGTATTTTTTTTTAAATTATGTATTTTTTGAAACATTGCATATGATGATTTTATTGAAATGAATGAAAACTTTTATTAAATTATTTTGTGAAACTTTTATATTAGAAAATTATTTCTAGTATCGTTGCTTTAATATTATATTATTGTAACAGATGCAATACAAAAAAAATATTAAAATAAAATTTTAATATTTTAAAATTTAATTAAAATTTTATTACGGCGACTTATTTTTGCCGTAATATCAACTTATTACGGCGAAAATAAACCTATTACGGCGAAAATACATCACCGTAATAAAATATTAATATTTATAAAATTTAATTAAAAACCTATTACGGTGACTTATTTTCGTCGTAATAGGTTGATATTACGGCGAAAATAAGTCGCCGTAATAGGTATTTAATTAAATTTTAAAAATTAATTAAATACCTATTACGACGACTTATTTTCGCCGTAATATGTTGATATTACGGTGAAAATAAGTCACCGTAATAGATTTTTAATTAAATTTTATAAATTTAATTAAATACCTATTACGGTGACTTATTTTCGCCGTAATAGATTGATATTACGGCGAAAATAAGTCACCATAATAGGTATTTAATATTTTTAAAATTTAATTAAAAACCTATTACGGCGACATATTTTTGCCGTAATAGGTTGATATTACGACGAAAATAAGTCACCGTAATAGGTTATTACGATAATATATTACTACGATGATTTGTAATGTATTACGATGAATTTTTTATCATCGTAATAATTTATTACGACGACTTTTGTACCTATTGCGATGAATTAATTCGTCATAATAAGTCATTTTTTTATAGTGAATCTATTGCCCGAGCAATGAGTGTATGAGTTACATATGATTATGAATATAAATATTATAACACTACAACTGATTTCTGCTATTCCGACGCTTTTACAAGCATCAAAAAAATGAGGGTATAAATGAAAATTAGGAAGCCCGGATGCTTTTAAGCGTCGATAAATCTTGATCTTGCCAATGCTTTAAAGCATCGGCAATATTTTTTTAAAAAAAAAAATAAATTTTTTTTGACGCTTTTAAGCGTCGGCAATATTTTTTTTTCCTTAAAAAATAACAAACCTAAAAGGCAGAAAAAAGAGGAAGCTGGGTCGTTGGAAGAAAATGCGGCGGCTTCTTAAGGCTTAACCTTGCCACTCGCTGGCGAGTCATGGATGAGGAAGTCCCATCCATTAACAATACCTTTCAACGATGATAATGCTTTACTGTGCTGCCTATTTCTTTGTATCTTAAACAAACTATGGTCCTTCCACAACACCAACTCCTCCTCTAATGGCCACCCCCATCCTTCTCTAGACTTCTTCCAATGCTCACCATGGGAAGGACGACTCCACCTTCAATCCCCCTGGTGAGTACAACGATTTCATCTCAACTCTCCCACTGGAGCAAGGCTGAGTTCTCAGCCACCTCCGAGAGTACCAAGGCTTCTGGTTCTCTTCTGCCATGCTTGTAGGCGTTGATCTGGATCTCCAACAACACTTCAAACCTCGCCCTGACGATTTCTTCATCATGAAACCACCCCAAAACCGGCACCACGCTGGCTCAATTCTCTCACCTTTGCTATCATGACTCAAAGCCACCACCCAGTGAGTCGCCACCTCAGAGAGAAGATGAGGCCGGAGACGATGGAGCCGGTTCCATTCACCAAGGCCTTCGAACTGTTGAAGATACAAAAATATCTTCGGTGAGATATTTTTTCATTTGCCACATTTCTTCAGTGAGATTCCGCCGGAGTTGGGCCATTTGCGGCGGCTGAAATATCGGAATAATGGTTAGAGACATAAAAATTTCCACTTAATCGGGGCAACTTGGTGAGCCATTTCAAATACAAGTGAATAATGAGAAAAAACAGAGCTCCTCTATTTAAACCACCAACCAATCTACTCCGCTAGACTAATTAGATCAAAAAAAAGAAGAAGAAGAAACTTTTTCAGGAGCTCCGATACTCACTGCACATCACCGCAAGAATCTCTCTCTCACATCATCATCACGAGAATCTCTCCTTCCCCCCTCCTCTTTCTCCTCCTCTATTTCCATCATCAGAATTCAAAGCGTGATAGAGGAGAAAACAAAGGAAGCATGAGATGTCTATATATGGACGTTTCTGCTCATAATCTTGCTTCACGAATCTCAATCCGCTCAATCTAAGGTCTCCACGCCACCGCTGCCGCTCCTTCTGATCCCCACCGCGGCGCAGCTGAAATGGCACCGCCGGAAGCTCATAATTTTCTTCCACTTTGGCATGAACACCTTCATGGACTCCGAGTGGGAGACTGGCATGGAGAGCCCGTCTCTCTTCCACCCGACTGCACTCAACGCCAACCAGTGGATCGATGCTGCCGCCAAGCTTTTCCCTCGTCATCCTCACTGCCAAGCACCATGATGGCTTCTACCTCTGGCCTTCTCAGCACACAAGGAGCTTTGATACCAGATTGATGAAAGTGGAGAATACTTTCAATAAGAAAAATAACATTCTCTTATTATGGAGATGTTAGAGAATACATCTTTTGGGTCTCTCTCTATTTTCATCATCATCTTCTTCTTCTACTTCTACATTTCATGGGCAAACACCTCCCATATTTATAAACATCTAGATGTCCTTTCATATACCACTATTTAATACATGCATAGAAAAACTAAAAGACATTTGCAGAAAATTAAGAGTCAATTACAAAATACTAAGAGTCAATTTTAAATTTCTGAACCATCTTGTCATTTTAAAATGACTCTTCCTTTCTCCCATGAAGCTTTTGATCTTTTCAAGAGTGACTCTTCCTTTCTCCCATGAAGCCTTTGGTCTTTTCAAGAGTGACTCTTCCTTTCTCCCATGAAGCCTTTAGTCTTTCAAGAGTGCATTAAAACAAGTTTAATATTCCAACATTTTCTTCTGTAAACTTATTTTTTCTTGGTGCCATGACTCCAAGCATTTTTCTTAGCTTTTGAAAATCTTCACTTTTGAGTGATTTTGTAAATATATCAGCAATTTGCTCATTTGATTTACAGTACATAACCTTCACAATACCTTTCTTAACTTGATCACGAAGAAAATGAAATCTTGTGTCAATGTGTTTGCTTCTTCCATGTTGAACTGGATTCTTAGCTAGTTCAATAGCAGACTTATTATCAACATATATCTTCACAGGCTCCTTTTGTGAATGACTCAATTCTTTCAATAAGTTGCGCAACCATATGGCCTCACAAGCACATGATGCTGCTGCAACATACTCTGCTTCACATGTAGATAATGCAACAATGGATTGTTTCTTTGAGCTCCAAGAAAAAGCATTAGCACCAAAATAAAAGATATAACCAGAAGTGCTTTTCCGTTCATCAAGATCTCCTCCCCAATCACTATCAGAAAAACCAATTAAACTTGCATCATTGGAATGAGTATAAAACATACCATGATCAAGAGTTCCTTTGAGGTATCTTAGAATCCTTTTTGCTGCCATCCAGTGTGACTCCTTTGGATGTTCCATATATCTACTAATCAAACCAACTCCATAGACAATATCAGGTCGGCTTATAGTAAGATAACGAAGACTTCCAACAAGGCTTTTGAAGAGAGATGAGTTCACCTCCTTTCCTTCTCCTTCTTTACTAAGCTTGGCTCCATAAGCAACTGGGGTGTTTACTTCTTTGCAGCACTCCATTTTGAATTTTTGTAGAATGTTTCTAGCATAACTTTCTTGAGAAATGAAGATGCCATCTTCACTTTGCCTTACTTCAATGCCAAGAAAATAAGACATCAAGTCTCCTCCCGTCATTTCGAACTCCTTGCTCATGGTTGCTTTGAACCCATATATCATTTCCATGCAATTACCTGTCACAAGTAAGTCATCCACATATAGACATATAATTAAAATGTCATCTCCTTTTTTCTTTACATAAATAGCATGTTCATAGGAGCATTTGTTGAAACCACAATCTTGAAGATAGTGATCAATTCGAGCATTCCAAGCTCTCGGTGCTTGCTTTAATCCATACAAAGCTTTGTGTAACTTGTACACTTTATCTTCCATGCCTTTATGGATATAGCCCTCAGGTTGCTCAATATAGACTTCTTCTTCAAGGTAGCCATTGAGAAATGCCGACTTTACATCCATTTGATATATTTTCCACTTGTGATGAGATGCAAGTGAGAAAATGAGCTTTATTGAATCAAAATGGGCTACAGGCGCGAAAACTTCATCATAATCGAGCCCTTTCTTTTGCTTGTAGCCTTTGGCAACCAAACGAGCTTTGTATTTTTCTACCTCTCCATTAGCAGTGCGCTTCACTTTATACACCCATTTGACGCCTATCGCCTTTTGTCCTTTTGGAAGTGAAGTCAACTCCCAAGTATTATTCTTTTCTATGGCAAGAATCTCCTCCTTCATTGCTTTTCTCCATTCAACTTTCTGCATAGCTTCATCAAATGTTAGAGGTTCAATATCAGCAAATAAACAATATAAATCAACTTGTTCAACTTCTTCTGTTTCATCATAAAGATCACTAATACTTCTAAACTTTCTTGTTGACTCTTCAGGGCTTATAGAACTTCTTGAGGAAGTCGGTGTAACTTGTGGTGATGAAGATGATCTTGCTGGTGACAAGATTGGTTGAGTAGCTTCCTCATTTGTATTCTCCTCAGCTTCATTATAAGGTGTTATATATTTGATATGAGAATCTTTGCCATTCCAATCCCATACTCCATCTTCATTGAAAATCACATCCCGACTGATGATGACCTTATTTGTCATTGGATTATACAATTTGTAGGCTTTGGATTGCTCACTATATCCTATGAAGATGCATTTTTGGCTTCGATCATCAAGCTTCTTCCTCTTCTCTTGTGGTACTTGGGCATAGGCAATACACCCAAAAATCTTCATATGGCTTACTCCTGGTTTGTAGCCACTCCAAGCTTCTTCTGGTGTCATACCTTTGATGGCTTTTGTTGGGCTTCGGTTGATAAGATATGCTGCACATGCCACCCCTTCAGCCCAAAAATGCTCGGAAAGGTTCTTCTCTTTCAACATGCTTCTAGTCATGTCAAGAATGGTCCGGTTCTTCCTCGGCCACTCCATTTTGTTGTGGAGAGTACGGAGCGGTGAATTGATGTCGAACTCCTTCTTCATCACAATAGCTTCTAAAAGCATTTGACATATATTCTCCGCCTCTATCGGATCTCAAAATCTGCACTTTATTGTTACTTTCTTTTTCAACTAAAGATTTGAAATATTTAAACATAAAGAGTGCAGCCGACTTTTCTTTAAGAAAATAAACCCACAACTTTCTACTAAAGTCATCAACAAATGTTATAAAATATTTGTTACCACCACAAGATTCTGGAAGAGGTCCACATATATCAGTATGCACTAGTTGTAATGGTCTTGTTGCTTTCCAAGATTTTCTACTTTTGAAGGGAGCTCTTGCATGCTTAGCTAGTGTGCACTTCTCACAAACTTCATTTGGATAATTTATGTGTGGAAGACCTTTCACCATTCCCTTATTAGATAGTAATTTCAAACTTCCAAAATTTAAATGTCCAAACCTGAGATGCCAAAGCCAGGAAGGGTCCTTGATATCCACTTGCAAGCAATTTTGTGCTTCCGTCTTTAAGATAAGAGGAAACATCCTGTTCTTCGCCATCTGGACACGAGTAATCAGCTTTCCATTCCAATCTTTTAGAGTTAGAGATAGTCCTTCCATATGAATTGCATAACCCTTCTCTAACAGTTGGCCAATACTTAAATATTACTCTTCAAACTTGGCACATAATAAACATTGGAAATGAAATCAGGTTTACCATTCTTTTGCCAAATCATGATTTTACCTCTTCCTTTGATAGGAGCTTTGGAGAGATCCCCAAACTTCACATCACAAAACTCCCCTTCTTGCAATTCCACAAATAGCTCTTTTCTTCCACACATATGGTTGAGGCTCCTGAGTCAAGAAACCATATATTCTTCAAGTCTCCATCTTCTTGGCATGACAAAAGAAGTGTCGGTTCTCCTTCTTGGTTGTTGGATTCAATGTTGTTGCTTTGCTTATTGTTCCAACACTCATAGCTATAGTGTCCATATTTTTGACAATTATAGCATTGAACATTGGATCTTGATTGGTTACGACCTCCAATTGATCTTCTACCTCGTCCACGTCCACCTCTTCTGCCACCTCTTTCATTGTTGAAATTTGAGCTTTGGCCTCCTCCATCATTATAGCTTCTTTGACCACGGCCATGGCTTCGACCACGACGGTAGTTGCTTCTGCCACCACGGCCACCACGATAGTTGTTGCCGTCATCTCTTTTGTTACTATAGGCCAATTGAAGCCCTTGATCTTTCTCTTTTTGGTCTTTTGCCTCCACCTTGGATTGAAGTATTTGCTCCGTATTATGTGCTTCATTTTTCTTTTGCATCTTTTGTTCATGAATTTGAAGTTTGCCCATCAACGCATTGATGGAGAGTGTATCAACATCATTAGCTTCTTCAATGGCGACAACAACATGCTCAAACCTCGGTGTCAAAGACCGAAGTATCTTCTCCACCACTCGAACATCTTCTACCTTCTCTCCATTTCTCTTCAATTGGTTTACAATAACCAATATCCGAGAGAAGTAGTCAAATATGTTTTCCGTCTCCTTCATGGTGGTGACTTCAAATTCTCCTCGCAATTGTTGAAGCCGGATTCGCTTCACCTTTTCTTCTCCTTTAAAGATAGTAGAGAGAGTATCCCAAGCTTGATTTGCAGAGGTTGCTTCAGCAATTCTCTCAAATGTCACCTCATCTAAAGCTTGATATAATTGGAACAAAGCTTTTTTGTCTCTTCTCCTTAAGCCCTTAAAGTATCTTTTTGTGCTTGATTGTACCCTCTTTCTTGCTCTGCTGTAGGCTCGGTGTAGCCATCTTGAACAATTTCCCATAGATCTTGTGAGCCAAATAAGGACTTCATTTGGATACACCAATTCCCATAGTTCTCCTTAGTAAGCTTGGGAACTTGAATATGCACACCATCGTTGGCCATCTCCCTCAAGATTGGTCCTCTCAAAAAAGGCTCTGATACCACTTGTTGGAAACAAGGTGGGCACACAAGGAGCTTTGATACCAGATTGATGGAAGTGGAGAATACTTTCAATAAGAAAAAACATTCTCTTATTATGGAGATGTTAGAGGGAATACATCTTTTGGGTCTCTCTCTATTTTCATCATCATCATCTTCTTCTTCTACTTCTACATTTCATGGGCAAACACCTCCATATTTATAAACATCTAGATGTCCTTTCATATACCACTATTTAATACATGCATAGAAAAACTAAAAGACATTTGCAGAAAATTAAGAGTCAATTACAAAATACTAAGAGTCAATTTTAAATTTCTGAACCATCTTATCTTTTAAAATGACTCTTCCTTTCTCCATGAAGCTTTGGTCTTTTCAAGAGTGACTCTTCCTTTCTCCCATGAAGCCTTTGGTCTTTTCAAGAGTGACTCTTCCTTTCTCCCATGAAGCCTTTAGTCTTTCAAGAGTACATTAAAACAAGTTTAATATTCCAACATCGTCATCCTCACTGCCAAGCACCATGATGGCTTCTACCTCTGGCCTTCTCAGTACACCGACCATTCCGTCGAGGCAAGCCCATGGGAAGGGGCAAAGGTGACGTCGTCAAGGAGTTTGTCGATGCTTCTTGTGTCCAGGGATCGACGCCGGGCTATATCTCTCCCCATGGGATCGCAAGAGAAATTTTTTGGCGCTTGCTTTAAAATTGAAATAGAAATCCAAATTTTTTGGTGCTGTTCGACCCTATCGTTCCGTATAAAAATACGATGTCGATGCTAAAAGCATAAAATATGATGCCAACGTTTATTAGCGTCGGTATTCTATGATTTACACTAATGATGCCCACGCTTAAAAGCATCGGCATCAGAAATTGAACGCCCCATACTTTAAAGCATCGTTAAAACTCATTATCTTCCAATGCTTTCCAAAAGCGTTGGCCTGATTTGAAAACTCCCAACGCTACACTAGCATCAGAAAAAAAAAAGTGTCGTTATCCTTCCTTTTTTTTAGTGTAACTTTATTTTTTTCAAGTGCTGCTTAGGGATTAAGAGTGCTTGATTTGGTGATCGATTATCTGGGATACAGATGGAATTGGATTGTATTCTTGTTTACTGCGTTAGTTATTTATTAACTTAATACAGTATTTCCATTGTGTGTCACTGTATGTGAATTTCGTTGAGTCGCACACTCCACCGCACTACAAGTTGAGAGAGTTAAGGTATTATTCTTTTATGGATGAGTGAAAGATTATTGGTCTGGGTGCCAAGTTAGCCGCCCACACAGAGTCTCAAGAGTCGGATTCTTCGTATTTCTCAATCTTATCCGCTCTCTAAACTTATCGGGTTCTATAAAAAGACCGAAGGTGTCTTCTGAGTGGTGACAATACGAGACAGAAGTGCCTCTTTCCTTCTCTTCCTCATCGGAACAGTGGCTTAGGAGTGTGAACAAACTGAAACTCTGGTAGCCCCCGACGACCGACAATCCGCTGCTTTCGCTGCTTCGAAACAAAGTATGTTCCCTATTTCGTTCCTTCATTAATTAAAAAATAAAAAATCTGATATAACTAGGATTGCTTGATCAAGGGATTGTATGATATCACTAGCTAGATGGAAGAAATATAAATTAGTTAAGAACAATCAAAGTAACTACAATTTCAAAGGATAGGCCAGCATTTGCCATCTTTTCTCAAGAGTAGTTGTTTCCGTCTGTGTCATCCCATCTCTCTCTCATCCATTTCTCCACAACCACAATCCCTTCAATGAACTAGACTGTGTTCTACCGCCACCAAGGTGAACTCGGTCAAGTGTTGTATTTTAGGCCCAATTCTAGTCCCAATCTTATTAGACCAATCCGAAGCTCTTTTGAAAGCTAGCTCTTTCTAAGCCCATTTCTAGTCTCAACCGAAGTATGAAGGTAGCGTGTGAGAGTATTTGTTGATCCTTAGGGCTCAAAAAGGATAGCAAGATATTAATTAAATTACTAATAATATGCTTGAATTGTAATGACTTAGATGTGCACGTCCAATCAAAGCTAAATTGATGAAAATTTCATCTGAAAGTCTGTTAGTTAGTCTTACAAAAGCTTGAGTCTTCCCCTAGCACATAAATCAAAGAAAGCATAATAAAAATTCAAAGCAATCTGATGTGCTGATGTTCAAAGAAAAGAAGTTCAATTTTAAATTTTATTTTTCTTAAGGGCCATATATAAAACTTGATAGGATAATCATAATTAAAGTAGAATTATCATACAAATCCAAAACCAAGTATATGATGTCAACCGAGTTTGGTATGGTTAGAAAAATCTAAAAGTGACTGATGTTTGTCTTGGGCTTAGCGGTCAGCCGGCACAAACAAGGGTGATAGACTAGCCCTAACTTGGGCGATCAATCGCTTGGTTTCTGACAACCCAACAACCATATTTTCATATTACCGTTGAAGCTGCCTAAAAATTTTAATGGCCGTATTATTAATGTCTATAAAATTAGAAGAGGGTTATTGATTTAACCATTAGTTTTTTTTTTTAAAAATATTAAAAATCAATTAGTATCAAAGCTACAGTCTCCAAGTTTATTGATTTAATAATCAAGGAGCAAAAAAATGATAACTAAGTAGATCCTCATTTAGTGAGGGGCACTTTACCAATAGCCCTTCCTTATTTAATAGAAAAAATTATTCATATTGAAAAGCAAGAATGAAGATATTTATCTAATTTATTAATTATGATATATAGAAAATCATTATCCTAAATAGAGAAGAATGGAGAAAGTAGATTCATATAGCCGACCCCATGTAGTTGAAAAAAGGCTTAGATTAGTTGGGTTGAGTTGAGTTGAGTATATAGAAAATCATAGTTAATATGTATGAATTATTAACTAATGACATATGGAAAATCATAGTTAATAGGTACGAGGCCACAACTAAAATTGTGAATAGCTAAAAGATTTCTAAGAAGGAAATTGAGTTGAATGAAAAGGAGATTAGGTTTCTTCAAACTAATACTACAACTATAAATGTCCTCTATTGTGCTCTAGATGTGGGTAAATTTAATACGGGATCAACTTAATGCATGAAGGTACAAATCAAGTTAAGAATTAAAAATTAATATTTTCTTATATATATATGAATTATTTAAAATGAAATCAGAAGAATCAATTTCTGATATATTTAATAGATTCATCAATATTATTAAATCTTTGAAGTTTTTTTTGGTAAAGTTTATATCAACACTGAAAATATTTGTAAAACTTTTAGGTTTTATGAAAGTTTTGAAAGCCAAAGATGATGACCATCATTAAAGTTAAAGATTTGGCAAAGCTAAACTTAGATGAGTCGCTTGGGTCACTTATAATTTATGAGCTCACTATGAAAGAAGAAGAAAACAAGCCAAGAAAAAAATGTATTACATTAAAGTCTTTATTAATGAGCTTGTGGCAGTGCTAGTAATCAGGGACAAACGAGGACAGAAAGCTTAATTGTTCAAAGAAATAAATGCACAGGCACTGGTATTAAGAATAAATTTTAATTACATAAAAAGCAAAAATATTTAAATAATTTTTTATATAAATTAAAAGTTTTTGCTATCATGCCTTTAATTAGCTATACCTAGATCAGTGTTGTAAGTTATGAAAAATGTAAGGATAAAAAGATATTATATATATAAAGATATAAATTAAGTGAAGGTTTCAACTAAAAATTAAGATTTGCAATTTTTTTAAAAAATATTATAGTAATAGAGCAGCTAGGCCGTGAATTCATGAATCTATGAATCTATGAAAAATATTATACGGTGTGGTTGCATGAAGTACCATTGAACCTCTCATTGTCGCAGAAGTAGGTATTGTTTACACTAAGATTTACACCTCGTATTTCCTTCGGTTACGTCCTCATATAACACCATCTACCGTCGGGTGGATATTCCACCTATTTAAGAGTCTATCTGCGATCAGACGAGCCCTCCTACTACCATCATTCTTAAGGCGAGTGAACGTCGCATGCGAATTCTCCTCCGCCCGCATCTCCATCCACTTTTCTTCTTCCCGCTTCGGACAGGCAAAGTACAGAACCGTCGCTGCATTCTCCTCGACGCTTCCCACGGTGCTATCCCTCAGATAGGAAGAGGGATGCCATTCTCTATACACCATTCGGATATCAAGGTTCGGATCCCGATGTTGGGGGTGAGGAGGGGGTAGGAGAGAACCTGATCGGTCAGCGGGCATGTCCGGATCTCGGAGAGCAGCCACTCCTGGATGTATGGACGGTCAAAGGTCTGCAAGAAAAGTCACAGCCGCAAATATAAACTCAGATCACACAAAGGAACAGGGTTGTTGTTATACGATTAAAGGACATGAGAGGCATCAGAGCCTTGTAACAGGAATTCCTTCTACTCGCACATATTCCAATTCACGGTCCCAGCATCGGCAAAAGGAACCCTAACGATTCGATCGACTAAACCCTGAGTCCTGTGCCCGGAGAAAAGATTTCTTGAAGTACCAATAAAAATCGAACGCGGATTCGAAAACAGATTCCAAGCATCATCAGAAGATTCACGTTGACTTCTAACTCACAGCTCAAGAACTGAACCAAGATTCCAATTCTTGTCAAGTTCTTCAATCCCGAAACGGGAAGGGGCGAAAGAAAAACCCCACATTAGGCGCTATAACATGAATAGTCGTCAAAGTATATTAGGAAATCGAGTTTCTTAAAAAGAAAAGGTTCTTGCAGCACAGTCTGAAAATTCTCATAATCGCATCGAAATGCATACGACTTTCAACAAAAAATAAATAAATAAATAAAACAACCCAAGGAATTAAAACCTCATTCCAAAAAAAAAAAAAATCAAGAACAAGAAGTGTAATCCACAGAATCTTGATTCATCAAGAACATTCTCCGATATCGAAATCTGCAGTTCAAACTTTAATCAATGCGAATTATTGCAATCGATGCAAAGAACTGGGAAGAAACCCTGACTCTAGCGATGTTTACCTGCCCGGAGGTCACAATCACGGGGTCGTTCATCAGCTTGGAGGAGAGCGGACACAACAAGTGCTGGGGAACTGCCGGCCATCCGACCGTCAGATTCTTGAGCTCCTTGAGAGCCCTCGCGGCCTCGTCGAAGGTGTCGAGCCGGCCATCGTCATCATCCGTGATCAGCCTCACCAACCTCCACAGCTTTCTCTTCGGATCCTCGTCATTCTCCGCAGCCGTCTCTGCCGCCCCCGAGGTCGCCATTCTCCTTCTCCGCCTCCTCCCCCTCGCGATCACTCTTTCTATCAGTTGATTGGATCAAATTAGATCTCTCTCTTCTACTAGTGTTCTTCTCCTTTACACCCTCTTCGTTCATACACTCTCTTTTCCGTTCTTCTCAGTTCGAGAGGGAGAGATGGTAGCGAATCCAGAACGAAACGGAACCTGCGGGAAAGCGTGTGTATAAATATATATTTATATACGAAGATAAAGATAAATTAATGTTTTAATATTCAGTAAATAATTAAATGACTATTCTATGGGGCTCGGGTGCTTTCGTAGCTGGTTGAATCAATCGAAACTCGAAAGGTTATTTCAAATTATCTTAATTTTAAAAAAAATTATTATGCACTTCTTATTTTTTTAAATAATTTAGTAATAATGAATTCAACCCTACTTGTTTCTCTAAATGTTAAAGTAAATAAATGTAAAATTACAGTATGATTGGACACTAACAGAAATAATAGTTTATAAACTTATGAATATTAATATAAAATAATTAAGCAATAGCTAATGAAACTTTTAAAACTAAACAAATATCAATGTCATATTGATAATAAAATAATAAAATAAAATAATCAAATATTAAAAATATGCTTAATCCTGTAAATAAAAAAAAGCAATCACATCTAATTTTATACTCTTTCATCTCCTTCTAAATGATATTTGAAGCTATTTATATTGATCTATGCAATACCAACTTAGAAAAGCAAACGCCTAATTCCATGAAGTTTCATTAGCATCAACTACATTATATATATAAAATAATATAAAATATAAAAATATTAGCTATATAATAATCTAATTAGAAATTCATAAAATTATATAATGTCATTTAAATAAAATTCTAAAATTTTAAAAAACTATATTAAAAATATATCTTACTTCTATATCCAAATAATCAATTATGAGGGGCAATTAAAGCTAATGCATTTTTCTAGCAAATGTAATTTTCGATCATATTAGATCACTTGTGACCCAATTTGACCTGATCTAAAAATTTTTAGATCGATCATCTTGGGTTCAAATGAAAAAAAAATAAAAAAAGAGCAAGCAAAATCTTAACTCATTTTTTTTGGTTAGTTAGGACTCAGTTTGTGGGTCCTATCAAATTCCTACCACTTTTAAAAAAAAAATAAAATCTGATATAACTTGGATTGTTTGATCAAAGGATTGTATGATTACTCTGGATGGAAGAAAAATAAATTAGTTTGAAGCAACCAAAGTAACTAGAATTACAAAGAGAGACCAACATTTGCCATCTTTTTCTCAAGAGTAGTTGTTTCCGTTAATAGCCATCCAAGATCTCATTAGTTTCTCCGCTACCGTCGTAATCGCTTGAAAGAACTCGGCTGTGTCCCACTGCCACCAAAATGGAGCCCCCTCCTTTGGCGTTGCCTAGGCTTTCCGTGTGGTGAAGCTCCATGCAAAAGTGAACCAATGGGTGACCATAGGGAGCTAGTGTAGTGGTAGAGGTTGTGGTGCCATCACTCTGAGTAAAGCTACTGACGGAGCAATTGTTGGCAGAATGGAAGATGCTATTCATAGTCACAAAGTTAGGGCAGGATTCAAGCTAAGGTAGGCACACAAGCTTAGAGTGCGAGTTAGGCTCAAGTTGGACTAGACTCGACCTACATCTGGCCCAAAACTCAATCAAATCTTATATTTTAGGCCCGAGTTTGGTCCCAACCTTATTAGATCAATCCGTAGCTCTATCAAAAGCTAGCTCATCGTGAGCCCATTTCTAGTCTCAATCAAAGTATAAGGTAAGGTGTCGCTGTATCTATTGAACCTTAAGGCTTAATTAAGGTTTTAATGATAACAAGATATTTATTAAATTGGTCAGCAAAGTTCCAAAATAATCGTTCTTTGCCTTGAGCCTAGTGGTAAAGCAATATAGGCTAGGGTGGTCGGTTGGCCCTGGCTTAGGCGATTGATCACCAGGCTTTCAATAGCCCAACCATTATATTGCCATATGATCATTAGAGCTACCTAAAAGCTATATGGTCATATTTCTCAATAACTATAACTTTGAGAGATGATTATTAGTTTAAATATGAGTTTTTGGATTTAAAATATTAAAAAATCCTTATCTAAACTGTCTTTGAGCCTTTGTTGTACTTAGTCTTCCAACCCAAATTTAAAGCTCTATTGGTAAATCTACATCTTTTGATTATTGTGTTGACCATTCTCTTGAAGAAAAAATGTTTTAAAGTCTTGAGTCTACTTATGAGGCTTTCTCCTTAGCTTGGAGAAAATGAAAAGTTGTAAAAGCATTTTGTCTTCACTTGAAACGAACATCAAATAGTAGAATACCTAAGTTAAAGACTTGAAAAGTGAACATATATAGGTAAAAAGTGTTGAATCGCTATAAAAATCCTCTCACCTTTTCTACTTTCTTGCAATTTATTTACTTTCCATTATATTGAGTATTTACTTTGTATTACTTTAAATTTGAATTTATTATTGTTTAAGTTAAGTTTAAATTTTTAAAAATTCAATTCGCCTTCTATCTTAGGTTGCTCGTTAGGGCTTTCAATTAATATCAAAGCTAAGGTCCCCAAGTTCACTATCTTAATATTCAAAAGAGAAAAGAATTATAGTAATCCTAGATAGATCCTCTTTTAATAAGGGGCACTCTACCAATAGGCCTTCCGCATTTAATGAGAATGTTTATTCCTATTGGAAAGGAAAGCTAAAGATATTCATATTATTCATTAACTATGATATATAGAAAATCATAGTTATGGGTATGAGGCTTCAATTAAAATTGTGAATGCTCAAAGATTCCTAAAGAGGAAATTGGGTTAAATGGAGAGGACATTAGGACCCTTCAAAATAATGCTAGGGCTATGAATATTCTATATTGTGCTTTAGATGTGAAACACAATTCAATATAATTTTTACTCGTAAGACCGCAAAATAAATGTGATAAACTTGATGTGGCCCATAAGGATATAAATCAAGTTAAGGAATCAAATATTAATCTTTTTGCTTATAGCTATGAATTTTTTAAAATAAAATTGAAAGAATCGATTTCTAATATATTTAAAAGATTCATCAATATTATTAGTTTTTAGAGTCTTTTTTGGTAAAGTTTATACCAACGTCCAAAATGTTTGTAAAATTCTTATGCTTCTATCAAGGTTTTAGAAGTCAAAAGTGACAGCCATAGTTAAAGTCAAAGATTTGACAAAGCTTAATTTAGAGAAATTGCTTGGGTCACTTATAACTCATGAGTCCATCATGAAAGAAGAAGAGAAATAAGATAAATGAAAATATATTGCATTAAAGTCTTCACTAATGAGCTCAATGATAATGTGATAGTGCTAGTAATCAGAAACAGACGAGACTAAAAAAATTTAATTGGTCAAAGAAACAAATGCATAGATACCGACATCAAGGATAAATTTTAATTACATAAAAAAGCAAAAATATATGAATAAAAAGATTTATCATCAATTAAAAGGTTTTGCTATCATATTACTTGCTCTACGTGGATCACTGTTGTAAATTATGAAAAATCTAAGGTTATTATAATGATATTAGATAAAGGCATAAATGGATGAATGCTGGGTCTCAATCAAAAGGATTAAGGTTTGATATCTAAAAAATTATGATAATAATAATAGATCAGGTGGAGCATGAATTAAATCGCATGGAGACAGGCAACAGCAACAACGTTCCTGATCGCATAATTCTGAGACGGGCAGTAAACCCTTCCAATAACCAACACTAATGAATTAAGGGGTTTGATGGCTGGCAATTAATTCAGTAATCTTTGACTACTGCTGTCACACCTCAGATCCTATATTGGATCTAGGGGTGGCAACCCGCCGTATGCCTGGCATGCAAGGCGTCCCAAAATATAACATTTAATACAAGAAGGGGTAATAACTATGTATCGTTCAATTTAAATGGTTCTTAATACAAACCATAATCATAGGTTTTAGGCTACATGCCCATCATACATAAGTCACTGGGTTTACAACAAAATATTGGATCTTAGTTTCCTTTGAATGAAGCTCCAACTACCCAGATCCTATTCTTCAGTCCTGTGGCTCTGAAAAATATTGTAAGATTTATATGAGCTTACACTCAATAAGTAAGCCTACTATTATATAATCATTTCGTCAAGATATTATCAAACCACATTTTCATATATAAAACTTTCAATTTCAAATACATTCATCATGTTATCAAAACATGTATATCAGCTCAAATAATTTTGGAAGCTTAATTATACAATAAATGCTGAAATATACAATGTAAACAACCCACTGTATTCATATAATTATTATTTCTTTATGTGTTCCACGGCCCTGCAACACCTATCTGGTGTATCACTCTTTAATGTTCCTTAAGAGGAAGGATCCTGATACCAGCGTTATGTCATATATCATAATCAATCACAACACATCTTGATACCAGTGTTATGGCGCGTACACAACCGGGGGCAATCGAGGGATTGTGTCTGGCATCTCCCTATGACGGCTCGGGAGGACTTGCTGCGCTCGGTGAGAAGCCGGAGCTCCTTCAGAGCTTCCTTCTGCTCAGGGATGGACGAGGGTGAAGAAATCCTGTCGAGGAGCTCGTAAAGCTCCTTGCTCTCTCTTTTCTTCGGACCACGACTTCGGCTTGGTTCACAGGTTCAGGAAGAGGGATGCCATTCTCTATACACCATTCGGATATCAAGGTTTGGATCACGATGTTGGGGGTGAGGAGGGTGTGGGAGAGAACCTGACGGGTCAGCCGGCATGTCCGGTTGCCGGAGCTCAGCCACTCCTGGATGTATGGACGCGGGTCAAAGGTCTGCAAGAAAAGTCAGCCGCAAATATAAACTCAGATCACACAAAGGAATAGGATTATTATACGATTAAAGAACATGGGAGGCATCAGAGCCTTGTAACAGGGATTACTTCTGCTCGCTTATAGTCCAATTCACTGACCCAGCATGGGCAAAAGGAACGCTAAAGATTCGACTAAACCCTAATTCCTGTGTCCGGAGAAAAGATCTCTTGAAGCCGATAATAAGCATTCGAGATATGATTCCGAAACAGAGTCCAAGACAAGTTGACTTCCAGTAGTTCTAAATCACAGTCCAAGAACTGAATCAAGAATCCTATTCTTGTCAAGTTCTTCAATTGCAAAACGGGAAGGGGCAATAAGAAAATCCCCACATTAAGCCCTATAAGATGAATAGTCGTCAACGTATATTAGGAAACCAAGATTCAGAACCCTGATCCTACTGATAGACAAAAGAATGAAATGGACTAAGATATAAGTGGCTTTGCCAAGAAATCTATGCCTTTTCCCAACTACATGGGGTGGCTACATGATCTGCTTTCTCCATTCTGCTTTATTCAGGATCAAGTTGGCATTCAAATTATAAATAGTTATATATATTTTTATTATTATTTGGCTTCATGTTAGATTAGATGGTAAAGATAGACCTAAACTAACATAGATAGAAATAATTAAAAAAAGATATAATTATTTATAATTTAAATATCAACTTGGTTCCGAATAGAGCAGAGTGGAAGAAACATATTCATGTAGCCGACCTCATGTAGTTAGGAAAAGGCTCAGATGAGTTGAGTTGAGTTGAGTTGATTTAGGTCTACCTCTACTCTATCCTTACCATATATTATTAAAAGATCACTTTTTCTAATTGAAGCATCTAAAGGTCTACGTTGATATATCCAAACTATCGTAATCGATTTTCTCTCATTTTATCTTTAATTGGGGCTACTACTATCATTTCTTTTATATATTTATTTCTAATTCTATCTTTTAAATTTTTATCACATATCCATTTTAACATACACATTTATATTATATTTAATTTATTTATATGTTATTTCAATATTACCCAACACTCTGTTCTATATAGCATAGCTGGCCTAATAGCGATTTTATAAAATTTTTCTTTTAATTTTAATGGGATGTGCCGATCATACAGTACTCCTGAAGTACTTCTTCACTTAATCCATCCTGCTTCAACTTTATGATTCGCATCTTTACTTATTTTACTTTCTTGGTAGATAATTGATCCCAAATACCTAAATTTTTCACTCGATATCTCTCATCTTGCAATCTTCATTGTTTCTTCATTTATATTTCTACTCTCACTAAAATTGCATTCATGTATTCAGTTTTATTTCTACTAATCTTAAAAGTTTTGATTCTAAAGCTTCTCTCCAAATCTCTATCTTAACATTTACTTCAGATTTAGTTTTATCAATCAACACTATATCATCTGCAAATAACATACACCATGAGATATCATTTTGAATATGTTTGGTTATGTTGCCCTGATGTAGCAATCCAAGAGAGGGGTGAATTGGGTATTTAAAATTTAATTGCGCATATATGTGTTTATTAAATTTTAATTAGCAGTGGTGTAGTGATGTAAATACAATAATATCATAGAAATAATGCAAGCAATCAAACACAGAGATTTTTATAGTGGTTCAATGCCAATCCAGTACCTACGTTCACTCTCCAAAAACTCTTTAAAAATTTTACTCCAATCGTATTACCAACGATTACAATCCCTAGCCTTACCAGGCTAGTCCTCTTGTTACACGGCACAAGGCAGCCAAACCCCTAGCCTTACCAGGCTAGTCCGCTTGTTTTACGGCACAAGGAAGCCAAACGACCAAGGGTTAAACCTAACCCTTTTACAAGATACAAAATATGTTCAATTTTAATTTTTTCTATAAATTTTAATTCCTCTTTTCTCAACTTTAAATTATTTTTTTTAAAATAATTATTTTAAAATTCAAAAGTGTTGTCTTTCCTATGGATTCAAGCTAACTCATCGCTAACTTCTTAGTTAATTGAATCGGTTAATATAATTTTGGTGTGATGGACGATTAGAACAACCAAAATCTTATACTAATGTTGAAAATATTTAAAAAATCCTTAAGTCCTTGCCAAAATAATGGGAGTTGAAGATCATCACAATTATTAAGGTAAGGACTTACCAAAGTTAATTTTGGAGGAGTTCATCTAATATCTCATAATGCATGAGCTTACGATGAAGAAAGGAGCAAAGGAAAAAAAAAGTACAGTCTTAAAATCTTTTCAATTCTAACCAAAAGTTTATAAAAATTCCTAAATAAAAAGAAAGGAGATGGCAAGGGAAGCGAAGCAATAAGGAAGAGAGATAAAAAATGCCCTAATTACCTCAAAAGCAAGAAGTCAAAGAAAAGGAAAAATATGACTACATAGAGTAATAGTGACAATGTTTCATTCAACCAAAAGCAATCAAAAAATAAGGTAGCCAACTTATATTTTATAATAATAGAGGATAATAAGGTATGCGACTCTCTTGAAAATGAATTTTCTTTTGATGAATAGTATAATACATTCATTGAGCTACATGATGATATGAGAACAATAAGGTATTGAAATGCATTTTTGAAAAAGTTAGTTAGGGAATTTGAAAAACAAATATAGATTCTTTGAAAAAAAATAACTCTTTGAAGAATGAAAATAAAGTATTAAAAACATGTTGTTCTTCAAATGAGCACTTGAGAACTGAGAATATCGTTTTAAGGATGAAAATCATTCTTTGAGAATTGAAAATTAAAAGTTAACATTATTTGCAAAAGAAAATGAGGATTTACAAAGAAGGATGGATGTTTTAAACCAAACTCTTTGCAAATTCACTAAAGAAAAAGAAAATCTTGATAAACTATTAGCAAATCAAAAATGTTGCTTGCAAATAATAGGAATAGGGTATAGCCCATCAGGACAAAAGAAATATCTTAAGAATTTCTTTGTAAAAGTTACCTCATTATATAATCTTTTTATTACTTGTTATTATTGTGGTAGCAAAAGACACATTCTTTATTCATTCCCAATTAAAAGGAATACTCAAATGTGTATGAAGAAAGTATGAATACTAAAACAAACCCAAGTCTAAGAGAGTCTTTGTATTAACCTGGTTGAACCCAAAATGATTTGGGTACCAGAAGTACAAAATTAACTCTATTTTTGAGGTATGCCTCAAGGTTGCATCAAATTAGATGTCATGTGACCTTTGAAAACTTTTGCAAGGGATGCTCAATTTTGGTAACATTTTAACTTATCCCATCTCATAGAAAATATATGTGATCTATATTGTGATTATGCATTTTGATTCATTATGAATGATGATAGAATTTATCACATATTTTTAATCATATTCTTTATCATTCATGATTTGATGATTTGATTACTCAATAAAAATCTCTTTTTGATTGATTGATTATTAAAATGGATTATGTATATATATTTTGATAACTTGATCCATATACATTTAATGTTTAAATATTCATGTGCAAACTAAGAAGCATGTTTTATGATATGCTTCCTTTTAAAAATGTAAGATACTTGATTATATTTTTCATTACTTTTGATAAATGTTACAATGGAAATATATATATATAGTGGTAGATTTGGCTACATCGAATATAGTTGTTGACCCTTGATTGATTTTGATGTTTACAAAACACTTAAGCAATGGTTAATTATATTAAGTCTGTTGCAGAGAAGTTCAAATGCCCTACAAGTAAGTATTTTCATGCAAAAATTTTATGTGAGTATCTATCAATTTTATTTTATTATTTGAATGCTATCTCACTTGTCTGGCCGTTCCATTTACTTTGAGAGTTAGCTAACTAGCTAGCTTGTTCTTCCTATTAGCTAGCTGGAACATAAATTATCTAACTAGCTTTGCTTCTCTGTGACTTGGCCGAGCCGTTCCTTATTTGGGCTAGCTGGCTAGCTAGCTTGCCTTTTGTTTAGCTAGCTGGAGTTCCTTTTTAGCTACCTATGGTGCCTGTAACTTCCTTGGCCGAACCACTTTGTTTTTTAGCTAGCTGGTTAGCTAGCTTGCTCCTCTGTTAGCTAGCTTGTTCTTCTCTATTAGCTAGCTTGACCTCTTTATGAGTTAGTTGGATTTTATTTTAGTTAGCTATGGTTTTTATCGTCTCTGTGTTAGTTGGCTGGTTTGGGTATCAGTTAGCTTACTAGCTAACTTGACTTCCCTGTTAGCTAGCTAGTTTGGTTCTTTAGATAACTATCATTTTTTGTCACTCTTACTTGGCTGAACATCCCTTCTTTTTAGCTAACTGGTGTGCTAACTGATGCTTCTTTTAGCTAGCTAATATCCCCTGTGAGTTAACTGGTTTGCCTTTTAGCTAACTAAGCTTCTTTCTAAACTAACTATTTTTCACAGAATGTGCCTGGCCGAGCGATGTTATGTTCTAGTTAGCTGGAGAGCTAACTCCTACTCCTCCAAGCCATTTGAATTGGTTCTACAGTTAGCTGGAGAGCTAGCTATCTTTTGGTTCAGCTAACTGGGAAGCTAGCTACTCCTCATGGGCGTGTGATTGCTTTTTCATTTAGTTAGCTGGAGAGCTAACTCCTCTGGCTGGTCTCCCTTATGCTTTTGTATTCAGTTAGCTGGGGAGCTAACTATCAATTGCTTAGTTAGCTGACTAGCTAACTCCCCACTCTCTGATGTTTTTCTACTCTCTCAGACCGAGCGCCCTCTTTTTCTAGTTAGCTGGGGAGCTAACTATCATCCCAAGTCTTCTCCTGAGCCGCATGCTTCTTTTTCTTCAGTTAGCTGAAGAGCTAACTAGTGGATGGCTTAGTTAGCTGAATAGCTAACTGATAGTCTTACCCTTTTTGCTCCTGTACCGCATGGTTTGGTTGTTAGCTAACTGTGTAGCTAACTAACCAATATTTTAGCTAGCCAAGTAGCTAGCTCCTAAGATTTCTATGGCTGTCGTGCTCTCACATGTAGGCGATCGTCTTCCACTCTCAGCTACCTGGATTTATTTCCAGTTAGCTTTCCTTCAAGTCGTTTCGGGCATGCTTCTCTCTCTCTCTACTTTTATTCTAATTACTATTTTCAGCTATACTAATTTTTATTTTTGAATTATGACAGAGTTCTTTCTACCCCATATGGATCCATGCATTCAATGCTTAAGGAAAATAATCTCAACGATTATTTTTTTTTTCTTTCCGTTTTATTTTCATTTATTTCATTTGTATCTAATGGATATTTTGTTGTTAGGTTTTTATATATAGCTAAGATTAGAAGCAAAACTTGACGAAAAATTTTGAAGGAGAGAAAAACAAAATTTGTAAAGTATTCTCTGAATATTTGCTCATTTTAGGAGCTGCTTGATATCATTTATTTTGATTCTTTGTAAAAGGGTTAGTGTTAACCCTTTGGTTCTTGCTGGCCTTCTTGTGCCATTCAACAAGAGGACTAGCCTTGTGAGGCTAGGGGTTGGCTTCCTTGTGCCAAAAAATAAGAAGACTAGCCAGGAAAGGCTAGGGGTTTTTGGCTACCTTGTGCCGTATAAAACAAGAGGGCTAGCCGTGGAAGGTTAGAGCTTGTAATTGTTGTGATACGATTAGTGGAATTTCCAAAGGTTTTGGGAAGTGGATGTAGGTGCTGAGTTTAGCACCGAACCACTATAAAATCTCTTGTGTTTGTGGTTGTTTGATTGTTTGCTTTCATATTGTGCACTACACTCACCGTTGCAAATTAATTTGAATTAGGGCTAAAGCACATACTTACTTAGTAATTATTTTTAATAACCCAATTCACCCCCCCTCTTGGGCTGCTACATCTGGGCAACAAGTGGTATCAGAGCAGAGTGCTCTTGATTCATATAGCTTTGATTAGCTTGGAGCCAAAGATCATTAGCAATCCAAATGAGTTCTATGTTGACTGAAGGTCAATCAACCAATAGACCACCTTTGTTCAATGGAACAAACTACACATATTGGAAAGCACGAATGAAAATCTTCATTCAAACACTAAATTATGATTTATGGGGAATCATAATTAATGGACCACACACACCCACTATAATGATTGATAATATCAATGTTGCAAAATCTGAATCAGAATGGGATGAACAAGGTAAGATATTAGCTCAATTAAATGCTAAAGCTATGAATGTTCTTTATTGTTCACTTGATGCAAATGAATTTAATCGCATATCTACTTGCATATCTGCTAAGAAAATATGGGATAGACTTGAAGTCATCCATGAGGGTACAAATCAAGTTAAGGAATCCAAAATAAATATGCTTGTTCATAAGTATGAATTATTTAAGATGGATTCTGCTAAAAATATTATTGATATATTCACAAGATTTACTGATATCATTAATGGACTGAAAAGTCTTGGGAAATCTTATGCTAACAGTGATCTTGTTAGAAAAATCTTAAGATCTTTACCCAGGTCATGGGAAGCCAAAGTTACGGCTATACAAGAAGCGAAGGATCTCAACACTTTATCTCTTGAAGAGTTGGTCGGTTCTTTGATGACTCATGAGCTTCAGCAACGACAACACATTGATGAAGATGATTCAAAGAAGAAAAGGACCATGACATTGAAGAGTGCAACTCAAAATGATGAAAGTGAGGAAACTACAAGTGATGATGAAAAAGATGATGATCTGGCACTTATTTCAAGAAAATTCAAAAAGTTCATGAAAAGGAAAAAGTTTGAAAAAAATATTTATCAAAGGAGATCATTGCAAAGATAAGGAAAAGAGTGAACCTCCTACATGCTATGAGTGCAAGAAGCCTGGATATATCAGACCTAAATATCTGCTCTTAAAGCAAGGATCTAAAAGAGTTAAGAAAAAGGTTATGATGGCTACATGGAGCGACAGTGAAGCTACAAGTTCAGAAGATGAAGAGAAAACTGAAGTGGCCAACGTTTGTTTCATGGCTGATGATAATGAGGTAAGCCCTAATTTTTTAGATGACTTTACCTTTGATGAGTTACATGGTGCATTTTATGAACTTATTGATGATTTCACAAATTTAAGTTCAAAGAACAAAGATTTGAAAAATAAAATTAAAAATATAACTCTTGAAAAGAAAAGATTTCAAAAGAAAATGAAATATTGCTAAAGGAAAATCAAAATTTGAAAAATAAAGTAAATAGATTAAAACCAATTATTGATAGATTTAGTTTAAGCTCAGAAAAATT
This sequence comes from Calamus simplicifolius, assembly GCA_900491605.1. Classification (NCBI taxonomy): domain Eukaryota; kingdom Viridiplantae; phylum Streptophyta; class Magnoliopsida; order Arecales; family Arecaceae; genus Calamus; species Calamus simplicifolius. The sequence goes on from UESW01004123.1 coordinate 943,458, forward strand.
AGAAATAATTTTAAATAGTCAAAGAGCTATGTACAATAGAGCTAGTCTTGGATACAATCTTCTTGAAAGACAAAATTTTTTGAAGAATATTTATATGCATGCTGATGATTCTACTAAAATTACATATTTTAAATGCAGAAAAATAGGACACAAAGCTTATATTTGTCAAACACAAAAGATAAGAAAAATATGGGTTCCAAAAAGAATCATCTTGACTAACCCTAAAGGACCCAAGAAAGCTTGGGTACCTAAAAACAAAAATTAAAATTGTGTATGCAGGTGTGTCTTGCAACCCGAACAATAAAAAGATAATGGTACTTGAATAGCGGGTGCTCAAGACACATGACCGGTGATGAATCGCAATTCATCACTTTGAAGGCAAAAGATGGTGGTGTTGTTACTTTCAGTGATAATGGCCAAGAAAAAATTATTGGCATTGGAAAAATAGGTATCACACCTCATGCTTATATTGATAATGTCTTACTTATGAAAGGACTGAGACACAATTTACTTAGTATTAGTCAATTATGTGACAAAGGATTTAATGTTACATTTGAATCATCCTTATGCATTGTTAAAAATCCTGCTAATGAAAACATGAAATTTGTTGGTCAAAGGCATGGTAATGTATACATAGTTAATTTAAATGATTTGCATGTTCAAGATATTGATTGCCTAGTTGCTACAAACAATAAAACTGATAATAGTTGGTTATGGCATCGTAGGCTAGCTCATGCAAGCATGGATTTACTATCTAAATTAATTAAGAAGGATTTAGTACATGGTTTGCCAAAACTTGTTTTTGAAAAAGATAAGATTTGTAATGCTTGTCAATTTGGAAAACAAACCCGAATATCTTTTAAATCAAAGAATTTAGTTTCAACCACTAGACCTTTGAAACTCTTGCATATGGATTTATTTGGTCCTACAAGAACAACCAGACTAGGAGGTAAAAGATACGGTTTTGTTATTATCGATGATTTTTCTCGTTTTACATGGGTTTTATTTTTAGCAAGTAAAGATGAGGCATTTTCAGCATTTCAAAAGCTATTTAAAAGAATTACAAATGAAAAGAATTCTTCTATTTTATCGATACGAAGTGACTATGGAAAGGAAATTGAAAATAATTTTTTTGAAGATTTATGTAATGAAAATGGAATTGAACATAATTTTTCTGCACCAAGAACACCACAACAAAATGGAGTAGTTGAAAGAAAGAATAGAACTTTAGAAGAAATTTCCCGTACCATGTTGTGTGAGAGCGATCTTCCAAAATATTTTCGGGCAGAAGCTATCAATACTGCATGCTATATTTTAAATTGTGCATTAATCAGACCTGTTTTGAAAAAGACTCCATATGAACTTTGGAAAGGAAGAAAACCTAATATAAGTTACTTTCATATTTTTGGATGCAAATGTTATGTTTTAAATAATGAAAAATCAAACCTTGATAAATTTGATGCTAAGTCTGATGAAGAAATTTTTCTCGGATATTCACTGCATAGTAGAGCTTTTAGAATATTTAATAAAAAGATTCTAGTAGTTGAAGAATTAATTCATGTTATTTTTGATGAATCTAATGATATTCCATTAAGGAAGAGAAAAGGTATAAATGATGAGATGAAATTGAAGATCAACTCAAGGACATCACATTGAAGGATAAAAATGATTCTGAGGTGAATGAAGAAGAGAACAATGACCTACCTGAAGCTTCACATGGTAATGATGAATTAGAAAGAGGTTAGAGGTACGTTTTCAGTCATCTCAAAGATCAAATTATTGGTGATCTATCACAAGGAGTTAGAACTAGATCTTCATTCAGAGATGCATATAATAACTTAGCTTTTGTATTAAAAATTGAACCTAAGTGCTATGATGATACTAAAGATGATATTGATTGGATTAATGCTATGCATGAGGAACTTCACCAGTTTGAAAGAAATAATATTTGGACTCTAACCGAAAGACCTCATGATCATCAAATAATAGGAACTAAATGGGTTTATAGAAATAAATTGGATGAATATGGGAATATAATTATAAATAAAGCAAGACTAGTAGCTAAAGGCTATAATCAAGAAGAGGGGATTGATTTTGATGAAACTTATGCCTCTGTTGCTAGATTAGAAGCTATTAGATTACTTCTTACCTATGCTTATTATATGAATTTTAAATTATACCAAATGAATGTTAAAAGCGCTTTCTTAAATGTATATATTGCTGAACAAGTCTTTGTGGAACAGCCACCCGGTTTTGAAAATCACTTGTTTCCAAACCATGTTTTTAAATTGAATAAAGCCTTGTATGGTTTGAAACAAGCTCCACGGGCTTGGTATGAAAGATTGAGTAAATTCTTGAACAGCAATGGATTCATTCGAGGAAATGTTGATACAATGTTATTTATTAAAAGACATGACAAAGATATTTTAATTGTTCAAATCTATGTTGATGATATCATATTTGGTGCCACTAACGATTCTTTGTGCAAGGACTTTGCTAAGCTTATGCAGGGAGAGTTCGAGATGAGTATGATGGGAGAACTGAACTACTTCCTCGGACTACAAATCAAACAAAGCAAAGATGATATCTTCATAAGCCAATCCAAATATACAAAAGAAATGATCAAAAAGTTTGGCATGGAGACATCCAAAAGTATCGGTACCCCTATGAGCTCATCATGTAGACTTGAATCTTATAATTCTGAAAAGTCTGTTGATTTAAAATTATATAGAGGTATGATAGGATCTTTACTATACTTAACTGCTAGTAGACCAGATATTCTGTTCAGTGTTTGCATGTGTGCTAGATATCAGGCCAATCCTAAAGAATCACACCTGCTTGTTGTTAAAAGGATATTTAAATATTTGAATGGAACAGTAAACTTAGGCTTGTGGTATGATAAACAATCTAGCATTGACTTAATAGGATACACAGATTCAGATTTTGCTGGATGTAAACTTGATAGAAAATCAACTAGTGGAACTTGCCAATTTTTAGGTGTTAACTTAATATCATGGTTTAGCAAAAAAGCAAACTTCAGTAGCATTGTCTAGAGCTGAGGCTGAATACGTTGCGGCTGGAAGTTGTTGTGCTCAAATCTTATGGATTAAGCAACAACTAGATGATTATGGCATTAAACAAAAAGGAATTCCTATAAAATGTGATAATACAAGTGCAATAAGTTTAACTAAAAATCTTATTTTACATTCTAGAACTAAACACATTGAAATTAGACATCATTTTATTAGGGATCATGTTAATAATGGAAATGTTATAATTGAATTTCTAAATACTGAAAATCAAATAGCTGATATCTTCACTAAACCTCTTGATGAATTAAAATTTTATGAAATTAGAAAAGAATTAGGCATGTATGATCCAACTGCTTAATTAATTCTTTAATGTTGAGTGATATCTAAAAACTATATTCATTGCTTGATATCTTTAAAGAATTGAATGCTTTGAGTGTGCTAAAAGATAACTGAACTTTAAAGTTGAATTAATGGAGTATCTCACCAACCGGCCAAATTCCCTTTTGATATTTAAAATATTCTTCATTTAAACTTCACCAACCGGCCTATTCAATTCTCTTTTATTCAATTCATGGCAGCTAACCAACCAGGCAACCAAACAGTCACCTGGCCAGTTAACTACCTTGAGCCTACTCTATTTAAAGCTTTTTCATTCAAAGCTTTCTCAATTCAAAGCCTCTCTTCCACCGACTCCTCATCTGTGTGTCTTCACCAGGCGTCTTCTCCTTCCCACGCCATCATCATTTCTCTTTTCAATCTATCTTTTACATCATCAGAGTTTCTATCTATTCTATCAAGCTCTCTTTCAAGAAGATCAAGGATGGCTCCGACAAAGAAAGCTATTTTGAGGGATGATGATTCTGATATTCGAAGGAAGTCTTCTTCATCCTCTTCCAACATCAACACCCTTATAGCCACCAAATCCTTTGCCCACGACAGGTTAGTTGACTTCAACTTCTTAGAACAGGAAGGATTTAAGATAGGTAAATTTTTTGCTAATCAAGGTTGGTCGAAATTGTTGTCTATCAAGAGGCCTATTTATCCTGAACTTATTAGATAATTTTATGAAAATATATCTTTTGGTAGTGGAACCATTTCTTCCTGCGTCAAGAAAACTAAAATTGAACTAGACTACAAAACCTTAGGATCTGCCTTAAGCATTCCATCCGATGGTATCCTAGAAGTTCTTCCTAGTGAGCCGGGCTATAAGCTTGGTATGATACTAAACATTGATGACAATGATGCTAGCAACATTGAGACTCTTGATGCTAACATGTTGTTAGTGAAAAATCGATTGTTCCATAGTATCATTGCTAAGATTCTAGCTCCTCAAGCTGGTTCATTTAATGTAGTAACAGATAGAGACATATGCTTGATGTACGACATTCTAATAGAAGACCCAGTAGATTTGCCTTATCTTATGAAGACTATAATGAAAGAATCTCTAAGTAGGTCGAAGGTTGCATTGCCTTACGGTATGTTTCTCACATATGTGTTTGAGTTTTTCAATATAAAGCTTAAAGGAGAAACTGTGGTAGCATTACGTCATACTGACGTATTTAATGCTCACTCGCTGCACCGTATGGACTATGCTAAAAGAGATGGTGTTTGGATTAAGGTTAGATCCAGAACAGGACAATCTAGTAATATGCCACCACCTAATATGCCTGCTCCTGCTTGTTCACCTCAAAACATCTTTAATTTTGATTCCATCAACCAAATCCGTATATTACTGCTATGACAGCTGATCAAAATCTATTTTTATCTGAACCTCCTGATGTCACTGCTGCTGGACCCTCCTTTCGAAATGACAACTCTGCTCATGTTCCTCCTACTGTCCGTATCTGTGAAGAACAAATCCAACAAATTATCCATGACTTGTCCCTTGCTAATTCCAGTCGAAGCTCTGGAGATAGTGCTTCTTCAGTTAATGATCAAACTCTTGTACCTCATATTTCATCTGTTTTTGAGACTCTTTCTCAATTCAAGATTATTCTAAGCCAACTTGTCCACGATGTTAACATTCTTAATGGTCGAGTTTTCCATCATAATGAATCTGTCTTAAACAGGATCTTGAAGGAGATTAATTTCTTAAAAACTAAAAATGAAAACTTTGAGACCAAGGCTGAATGGGTAGAATATCAGATGCGAGCCAATGCAAGCCAAACTAGGGATGCCACTAATGCTGTTGATCACTGGACTACATCTCTTTCTAGGCTGAGTAGCCTTGTGGAGACATATATTGCTCTTTCTGTTGCCTCAGCACCTGATGCAAGCTTTTCACATCCACATCTCTTTGCTCAACCTCCTCAATCTTCCAAGGACAAGCCTGGCACCTCCAACAAGCAAGAAGATTCCTCAGTTCAAATTTCTTCAGATGATGAGAAGTAATTGTATCTGTTTTAATTTTGCATGTTGATGACCTAACTCTTGACTTAAAAACAATATTTTGTAATATTTGTATTGCCAGTACTCAAACTTGTAATGATTTGTATGACTTCTATGCATATGTCTGAATGCTTACATATTACTGCTGAATTCATTGCATAATTCTTCAAACTTCTTTTTGATCAATGACAAAAATGGGGAGAAGAATGCTGCATACATTAAGATAATAGAGGAAGTAAATAACTCCATATATTCATGGGGAGTATTACTTATTTAGATTGTTAGGGAGAGAAAGTAATGTTTATCTGTTTATACTCCTGATTATATTACTTCCCATAATTTTTTTTTGCATGCTTAATGGTTTTGTCATCATCAAAAAGGAGGAGATTGTTGATCATAGATTGATTTTGATGTTTACAAAACACTTAAGCAATGGTTATTTTAAGCCTATTGCAGAGAAGTTCAAATGCCCTATAAGTAAGTACTTTCATGCAAAAATTTTATGTGAGTATCTATAAATTTTATTTTATTATTTGAATGCTATCTCACTTGTCTGGCCGTTCCATTTACTTTGAGAGTTAGCTAGCTAGCTAGCTTGTTCTTCCTATTAGCTAGCTGGAACATAAATTAGCTAATTAACTAGCTTTGCTTCTCTGTGACTTGGCCGAGCCGTTCCTTATTTGGGCTAGCTGGCTAGCTAGCTTGCCTTTTGTTTAGCTAGCTGGAGTTCCTTTTTAGCTACCTATGGTGCCTGTAACTTGCTTGGCCGAACCACTTTATTTTTTAGCTAGCTGGTTAGCTAGCTTGCTCCTTTGTTAGCTAGTTTGTTCTTCTCTATTAGCTAGCTTGACCTCTTTGTGAGTTAGCTGGATTTCATTTTAGTTAGCTATGGTTTTTATCATCTCTGTGCTAGTTGGTTGGTTTGGGTATCAATTAGCTAACTAGTTAACTTAACTTCCCCGTTAGCTAGCTGGTTTGGTTCTTTAGCTAACTATCATTTTCTGTCACTCTTACTTGGCCGAACGCCCCTTCTTTTTAGCTAACTGGTGTGCTAGCTGATGCTTCTTTTAGCTAGCTAATATCCCCTGTGAGTTAACTGGTTTGCCTTTTAGCTAACTGAGCTTCTTTCTAAACTAACTATTTTTCACATAATGTGCCTGGCCGAGCGATATTGTTTTCTAGTTAGCTAGAGAGCTAACTCCTACTCCTCCAAGCCGTTTGAATTGGTTCTGCAGTTAGCTGGAGAGCTAGCTATCTTTTGGTTCAGTTAACTGGGAAGCTAGCTACTCCTCATGAGCGTGTGATTGCTTTTTCATTTAGTTAGCTGGAGAGCTAACTCCTCTGGCCGGTATCCTTTATGCTTTTGTATTCAGTTAGCTGGGGAGCTAACTATCCATTGCTTAGTTAGCTGACTAGCTAACTCCCCACTCTCTGATGTTTTTCTCCTCTCTCAGACCGAGTGCCTTCTTTTTCTAGTTAGCTGGGAGCTAACTATCATCCCAAGTCTTCTCCTGAGCCGCATGCTTCTTTTTCTTTAGTTAGCTGAAGAGCTAACTAGTGGATGGCTTAGTTAGCTGAATAGCTAACTGATGGTCTTGCCCTTTTTGCTCCTGTGCCGCATGGTTTGGTTGTTAGCTAACTGAGTAGCTAACTAACCAATGTTTTAGCTAGCCAAGTAGCTAGCTCCTAAGATTTCTATGGATGTCGTGCTCTCACATGTTAGCTAGCTGATTAGCTAGCTGAAGGCCATTTTTCTCCTCAAAGCAGGCGATCGTCTTCCACTCATAGCTACCTGGATTTATTTCCAATTAGCTTTCCTTCAAGCCGTTTCGGGCATGCTTCTCTCTCTCTACTTTTATTCTAATTGCTATTTTCAGCTATACTAATCTTTGTTTTTGAATTATGACAGAGTTCTTTCTACCCCAAATGGATCCATGCATTCAATGCTTAAGGGAAATAATCTTAATGGTTATTTTTTTTCTTCCCGTTTTATTTTCATTTATTTCATTTGTATCTAACGGATCTTTTGCTGTTAGATTGTTATATATAGCTGAGATTAGAAGCAAAACTTGAAGAAAAATTTTGAAGAAGAGAAAAACAAGAGAGATCCAAAGAAAAGAGAGCTTTTATTGCATATTCTTGAGTGATTGCTGTACATTGAAGATTATTCATTGGTAAAATGTCATCCAGATTTTTTAAAGCATTCAAGCAAATCAAGACTCCAGCTACCTCGACTTTGCTCATTTATTGCTGAAGATTTGCTACAAAATGTAAAGTATTCTCTGAATATTTGCTCATTTTAGGAGTTACTTGATATCATTTATTCTGATACTTTGTAAAAGGGTTAGTGTTAACCCTTTAGTTCTTGTTGGCCTTCTTGTGCCATTCAACAAGAGGCCGGACTAGCCTTGTGAGGATAGGGGTTGGCTTCCTTGTGCCAGAAAACAAGAGGACTAGCTAGGGAAGGCTAGGGGTTTTTGGCTACCTTGTGCCGTATAAAACAAGAGGACTAGCCGGGGAAGGCTAGAGGTTGTAATCATTGTGATACAATTAGTGGAATTCCCAAAGGTTTTGGGGAGTGGATGTAGGTGCTGAGTTTGGCACCGAACCACTATAAAATCTCTTGTGTTTGTGGTTGTTTGATTGCTTGCTTTCATATTGTGCACTACACTCACCGCTGCAAATTAATTTGAATTAGGGCTAAAGCACATACTTGCTTAGTAATTATTTTTAATAACCCAATTCACCTCCCCTCTTGGGCTGCTACATCTGGGTAACAATAGTCAAATTTAGGATTCGATCACCTTCTCCACCATTGGAATCACACAAATCTTAGAGTCATCCCATCTTTTCTACTTTTTTCATTCTTAGGATTTATGAACTATATGGAACCCAGGGTGGAGGAGATGATCGGATCCACACCTGGCTATATTCAAACATAGCCAAATCTAGCTCATACATACATACATACATACATACATACATACATACATATATGTGTGTGTATATGTATGTATGTATGTATATATGTATATGTATATGTATATATATTAACTGTATACTCTTGCATACATTCTTTCTATGTATTTTTATATGTATTGCAAGGACCCTATTTTTGTTACATGTAATGAGCCATTGTGTTGGATACAAACCTAATATCTTCCTCCCTACAATATAAATATGTTTTATCCTTCATAACTCTGAAAAAAAGAGAGAACAAAGCCTTGGTGCTAGGACCTAGAGTCATATATTTTGATAAGAACTTGATATATTCAACTTATATTGTGACTCTATGTCTTAGTCTATTGATATAGGTTGTATCTATGCATTGACTCTTTATGTTGAATATAATTTTTGAATGATAAATTGTCTTAAATGCTTGCATTATGATTAAAGACAATCCATATTTTTTTTCTCCTTATCCAATGTTGCATATATTATGTTGTTCTTAATGCCAAAAGAGAACTGATATGTTGACTGACATTTAATAGAACATGAAAAATTAATTAGCATATTTTTGAATGTTCTTAATGCAAATAAGACTCTTCTTCATTCTACTATTGAGGAAGAGGCAGTTGTTAGAATAAAAGAAAATCTAGTGAAAATAGAGAGGAAGAACTAGTTCAAGCTAGATTGATCCTAGCTTCCTTAGGTGAGTCCATTATCCGATCTAACATGCTTATATGTTTTTATTTTATTTAACTATTGATTGGTGCTAAACATGGTTTGTTATTTTTTACAGAAATATTAAACCTTAAGAAGCTAAGGAAGAAACTCGTTTAGTAGCGATCCAGATTGTTGAAGTAGGTGGTGTTGGAAATTATATCCTAAAGCCAATCATTTGATGATTGTGCTAATGTAAATTACATATAAATTGATATATTAATAAAAGTTATTTGGCATTTTATTCATTACAAGAACATCTTCTTAAAACTCCTAATAGTAATGAAGCCCTTAGGATCTTCCTTCACGATAAAGGAGGATTTATTTTTGAATGTCCTCAAAAGAGTTCGCGATCAAATGATATACTATGACAGGGCCATAGTATTATCAATTATAGGACGTTGTATATCATATTTGTTGGTTGTCCTCTTAACCAAGGAGTGTAAAGATGCTGGTATGACATACAGGTGAATGTGTAGGAGTACATTTCACCAAACGTGACTCATTTTTGGATACTCTGCTGTCAAGAGTTAATCCGAGAAGATATGGGTATAAGTATCCTTTAGACCCGAGGATCACAACCGGTGACTTGCAAGCAACTCATTGTACTTAGGTGCCGGACCACCTGGATTTTTAATCCAGCTACGAAAGATTACTGGGTGCAGTCAAGTACTTATGGTAGTCAGTTGTGGATCAAGATGAAATTTGACCTATCTTGTTAAAAGGAAAAATGCTTGTGTTTCAATTTAGCAAGACCTTGGCCAAGGCACTTCATCTGAAGGTCACATGATCACTTTATGGATTTGCTGTTTAGAGTTGACAGGCTCTTAAATCATCCTTAACATTTATGGTCAAAAGGATGAATTATACGGTAACTATTTCTTAGGGTTCTTGGAGTTTGCTTGGCAACTCTTTGACCTATCCAGACGTCGGGTTCCATTGCTAGATGGGCACATCGATTAGTATAGAAAGTTGTTCCTATGCTACCGGCTTAGGTTCAAATCTAGAGAGTCACACACATAGAAGTTTTCTATGATGATCTATTTGCTGATCAATGATTAAGAATCGTATATGATTTAATTAATCAATTTGATTGATTGAATTATCTCAATTGGGTTTGGTACAAGTGAATTAGATTCAATAAGGTTTAAGTCTATTAGAAGGACCAATCAATTTCAAATATTGATTTGAAATTAGACTTGATTTGGATTTAAATAGATTCAGGACTAGCCAAATTTGATTTGGACTAGGACCATGATCTAAGTAGGTTCAATCCAATAAATTCAAATCAGCTTAAACCAAAATCCAAACCTAAACCCCATGTGTAAAAAAAAAAGTTTTCTCGCATGAGGATCTTACATGATGAGATAACTTGATTAAATTCTCATGCAGAATTTAATATATTAACTTAATCTTCTCGGTTTCCATTGAAATTCCAAGTGTTAGAATTCATGTGAAATTAATGTGCCTCTTTGAATTAACCAGACGATGGAATTCTAAGTGTTAGAATTCACATCTCTTTGGTGTTCACTGAACGTTGGAATTAACAAGATGTTGGAATTCTATGTATTAGAATTCATAGGTTTTCACCAAACGTCGGAATTAACCAAACGTTGAGTCTCTTTAGTTTTCATCAAATGACAGAATTCTAAGTGTTTGGATTCAATAGGCTAAAGGCTGAATTGAGCTTATAAATTAGACGACATTCTTCACCAGATCAATAACAACAACGATCATGTTATGGATTGATATTCTAAAGAGTCAGAATAAAATGATATAGTTCTAAGAGTTAGAACAGAAAATCCTGGTGTGATTCTGGTGTTAGCAAAAGTTTGGTGGATCTTGGAGGAAGATTCAAGTTGGAGGATTCAAGATCAGCAAAGTTATTTTTCTGGGAGCTAGCACTCTCGGGAATCCGATCATTCGGGGACTTCGCGTGGACGATACTAGAGGCGGACGATTGAACCGCTGTAGAGCACAAAGGATTTACTAACTGTTCTTAAGATAAGTGATATGATCCCTATATCTTAAGGCAGACTTGAAGACAAGTAGTATGATTTCTTATTTTAAAGATCAAGATATGATCTTTATGATTTTATTTATATGCATAATTTAGATCAAATGATCCTATAGTATGAGGCAAAGATATGATCTTGATGCATATTAGATAGATTAATATTTAATCTTTAAGCTTCCACATTGATAATTATTATCAAAATTTTAAAATATGCATGCCTTGGAGGTTATTTCTCCCTACAAATGGTATTAGATTTCTCCCTACAAATGGTATCGAGTCCTGGTTTCGTCTTGATCTAATTTATAGCATATAAATTAGTGTTCCTATTAATTATGTTATTATGGCTAAAATGGTTGACCTTGCTATTAAGTCATAGATGGATTAAAAATCCACATTACCCCATTCAACGAGGTATTCTATGACGTGGTGCTGTTATGGTTTTCTCTTTTTGATGCTTAGTCAAAAGATAATTCAAATTGATCTTTGGCATCAAAACAGATATTACACACACTCTCAAATGATGTTTTATATTTGATATATATTGATGTTGTATAAAAGCATGATATTTGTATGTTTAGTATAAAAACATAAATATGAGATATGATAGCTTGTTGTCTGTGTTATGAAACATACAAATATTTATGAGAGTCTTATTTGAATGTCAAATATTTATTCATAATCTTTTTAGATATGATCTAAATATAGGAATTATGAGTAGTTACATAATGTAAGTGATGCATAACATGAAATATATTTAATCTTTTGGGTTAGCTAAATCAGGTCCATAAAGGGTTAGACCCTAAGGTTTAAATCAAATGGACTATAAGAGTATTCGATCAAATCTAAATTAATTAGATTAGGTTAAGGATGCTCTAAATCAAACAATAGTTGTAGTTGATCATGTCCATGACTTTGATTAAACCAAATGAAAGTAGATTAGGCTCCATGGTTGAGCATGAATCTCTTAGATGGTCAAATTAAAATTGGTTAACCATATGAAGTTAAGGTAAGTTGGCAAGTTGCTTTAGGATCAATGATCGAATGGTTTTTAATTGGGAGCTACTCATAATGATGCGTCCTTAACGAGTTAATGGCATATCCCTTCCATCGGTCTCACTTACCTGGTCATCATGGTGACCATTTATGATTAAGATCATTTACCTGATTCGGGTTGACCCATGCCTATAAGAAAATCAGTCTAACTAATTTAGGTGCCACATAACCTGACTTAATCTTGTCTCATTCTACTGACTTCATAGATTCAGTGGAAGAACTTGATTAGTCAATTTATCTTTAAATTATTAAATTCTCTAAAATTATTAGGTCCTTAAAATGAAATAGTTATATGATAACTAGATCATAGCCTCCCATTAAGGTAAGTGATAATGAGTCCGAGGTCTTAATAATCATTGGAGGCACTCCATGCCTGGTGCTTATCAACCATCAGAATTATCATTTATTATATGATAAGTCAGTGTAACTATTTAATAGACAGTCAGGTGGGCCGAGCTTCACTTGGGCTTGGTTGTCTATAGATAGATTACACTGATTATATTATTTAATGGTTGGACCTAACCAGAACTTTCAGTAGAGGCACTCCATGCCTACTGAAGAGGAACATGGGGCAAAACTGAATACTAAGAATTGTTTGGGAAAACAATTGGTTTTGAACCTACTCTTAGATGCATATGGGTTGGCCAAGCTTCACTTGGGCCTGTATGTAGTCTATGTAGATCTTAGTGCCCACTAAAGAATTAAGAATAATTCTTCGAATTGGGGTGTAGACGCTGCCAATTTGAATAAAATAGTGGAAGAATTTTTAGACTAAAGTCCAAGTCTTTAAACTGAATCAATTTATATACTACTAAACTTTAGTTTTTCCTTATACAGAAAATGGCCACTAATTTATCATTAAGGTCCATATTGGATAGTGACAAGTTGAATGGTTTAAATTTTAATAGCTGGTTTAGAAAACTTAAGATCACCCTTGAGCATGAGAGGATTCTATATATTCTGAATAATCCTGCACCAGAGATACCTAATGCAAACACCCAAAGTTCTAAGAGAGACACTTATCAGAAGTGGCTCAGTGATAGAACTAGCGTACGTTGCATCATGCTAGCAGTAATGAACAATGAATTTGGTCGCCTGTTCAAGAATGCTCAGCCAGAAAAAATCATTCAAGTGTTGAATGAATCTTTTGGCACACCTGACGATGTTGAAAGGCACAAGACTAGTTGTGCTATTTTTAATGGTCGAATGAGGGATGGATCTTCTGTCACTAATCATGTATTATATATGATTGAGAAGATAGAACTCCTAAGCAAGCTTGGCTTTCCTCTACATGAGCAGTTGGAAAAGATGCGATCCTGAATTCCTTGCCTCCATCCTTCCGACCTTTCCTTACTCATTTTCGAATGACAAAGCCTGCCGTCAACTACCACGGTTTGCTGTGGTTGTTACATAACTTTGAGAAGGATAACCAGCTCTCTAAGGGTTTGGTTAATGTGGTTGAAGGATCTAAGGTAGGGCATCACTCCTTTGGGAAAGGGAAGAAGAAAAAGAATAAGAAAAAGGTGCAACATTCTAGGACATCTATAAGGGGTCAAATGCAGAAGAAGAAAGTTGATAAAAGTTAGGCTGAATGCTTTCATTGCAAGATGCAAGGGCACTGAAAAAGGAACTATCCTCTTTACATTGCCACACTTGATCCAAACATGCCAAAGAAGAAAAAGGGGCAAGATGTTGCTCAACAAGGTATTTATATGATAACACCTTGTAATTTTTCTGTATATGATAATTAAACCTAGGCATTGGATACCGAGAGTCCTTTTAACATTTGGAATTCATTGCAGGGACTACAGGTCGCTAAAAGATTTGAAGACAATGAAAAAGATTCCTTAATGTCGGAGATGAAAGATTAGTTCTAGTTCTGGCATTAGGAGTTCTTATAATAGTTTTCAATAGAAATATCATTGTACTAAATGATTATCATTTTTGCCCAACATTATTGTTGAACGTAATTTCTGTAGGCCTTCTAGCCAAAAGTCATTATGAAATTTTAATAAATGATATTACTTTGAATATCATTATGAATGGAGTTACTGTAATAACTGGGCATTTATCTAATGGCATTTATATATTATCATAGCCTATGAATGTAGTGTACAAATCAACTAAGCACCCTAGAATAACTGATGTCACAAATATTTATCTTTGGCACCATCGGCTAGGTCATATCAACAAGAACATATTAAATAGGTTAACCCAGTAGGGCATCCTTCGAGTTGATGATTGTGAATCGTTAACTACCTGTGAATCCTGTCTTCTTGGTAAAATGACCAAGTCATCTTTTACTAGAAAAGGTGAAAGAGTCAAAGATCTATTGGGTCTAGTACATACTGATGTATGTGGACAAATGAGCACTTGTGCCAAAGGTGGATATTACTACTTCATTACTTTTACAGACGATCTTTCTAGGTTCGATTATGTCTATCTTATGAGATATAAATCTGAATCGTTTGAAATATTCAAACTATATCATAAAGAAGTAGAAAAACAAACATAAAATGTATTAAGACCCTTCGATTAGATCGAGGAGGAGAATACCTTTCTGTTGACCCAATTATTGATTTTGATGATTAACAAAAGACATGAGTATATTCATTATGTTTCTAACAAATTTAATAAGTGTTTCAGGATTAAAAATGTTTAATCAGTCAAAAGGTATAAGGAAATAAGTTTTGAATCAAAATTTAAAAGAAATTATGAAAGTTCAGAACTTAGAGTCGACACCCAAACATCAGGAGCCAACCCCAGGGCGTATCAGAATATTTCTAGAATTTCAGCACGGTTTGGAGTCGACACCTACAGTTTTGGAGCCGACTCCAACCTGAGATACAGAGAAGTATTTTCTGTATTAGTTTTCGGAGCCGACACCTGGAGATCTGGAGCCGATGCCTAAAAATTCTGGAGTCGACACCTACAGTTCTGGAGTCAACTCTAACCTGAGATACAGAGAACATGTTTTTGTGGACAATGTTAGAGCCGACACCCTTGGATTCTGGAGCTGACTCACAAAAGCGCCGAGCCGATACTTAACTTTTTCGGAGCCGACTCCTCAACGAACTTCTTATTACTATTTTTGGACACTCCGATTTAGAGCGGACACCTGAAAAGTTGGAGCCGACTCCAACCTGTCAGGAACGGATTTTTCAAATGTCAGAACGGACTCCAACGGTAAGATTTTTTCTACCTAATCTCTAACGGCTATTTTTCTTTGTGTGTAGAAACATCCAAGCATCTCACAATGGCTAGTTTTCCATCAAAACCTTGGATTAAGAGATTTATAAAAAGGGAAAACCAACGTTTGAAAAAGAGAGAAGAATAGAATGGAAAAAGAGAAATATTTTGTGAAAAATCCAAAATCTTGAGAGAGAAATCAAAAGGAAAGACTCAGAGCTCAAATCTATCAATCCAAGAGAGTCCAAAGAGAAATCAAAAGCATCCAAAAGTTTAAAATCGAAGGATTTACAAAGTTTAAAAAGCCCCAAATTTCTTCAACTTCTCAACTGCGATTGCTGTGAAGAATCTGAACTGAGGCCTGATTCAATCTTTCAAAGGAGAAGAAGAAAAGCTGAAATCAAAATTGCTTCAAACAGGCTTTCCTTACCTTTGTTTATTCAATTACATATTTGCTCATTTGAGGAGCTGTTGTGTATTCAAAACTCTATTTTTTATTATTGTTTGCTAATTCAATCATGGGATTGAATTAGTGGAGGTAGTACACCTCGGGACAAGCTAAGGATAGCTTGTGGTTAGGTTTTGTGCTGGTGAACCTGTGAAAACCAGCTGGGTTTATTATGACCCCAGGAAAATAAAAAGTTTGGGTTGTGAGCTTGTAAAACAACTCAGCTATAATCAAGTAGATTATAGTGTGGACCCAAGTACTGCTTGGGAGTGAACGTAGGTGTTGGATACACCGAACCACTATAAAATCATTGTGTTTGTCATGCTTTGTCTCTCTCTCTATCTTATTTATTTGTGCTTAGCATTTATCTATACATTGCACTCAAGCACTTTCATATCAAAGCACTTAGTTTTAAAGTGTTAAAATTTTTAAGAACCCAATTCACCCCTCCTCCCCCCTCTTGGGTTGCCATCTAGGCCAACAATTGGTATCAGAGCTTGTGCTCATTCTCAGTTTGATCCAATGATCAAGAGTTAAAGATCCAAATGGCAGCTCAAGCTGGATCTTGATTTGCTGAAGGTCAATCCACAAATAGACCTTCTTTATTTAATGGTTCAAATTATTCTTATTGGAAAGCTAGAATGAGAATTTGTATTCAAGCTTTAGATTATAAACTATGGAGTGTAATCACTAATGGACCTAGCACACCCATACACTTAGTAGATGGTTCAATAGTTCCTAAACCCGAAAGGGATTGGAATGAGAACGATAGGAAAATGGCTCAGTGGAATGCAAAAGCCATGAATATTTTATATTATGCTTTAAATGCTAATGAATTTAATAGAATTTCTACATATATTTCTGCAAAAGAAATTTGGAATAGATTAGAAGTTACCCATGAGGGTACTAATCAAGTAAAAGAATCAAAAATTAATATTCTAGTGCACAAATATGAATTGTTTAGCATGGAACAAAATGAAACTATCACATGCATGTACACTAGATTTACTGATATTGTAAATGGTCTAAAAAGTCTTGGTAAGACCAATGCTAATTCTGATTTAGTTCGTAAAATTCTTAGGTCTCTTCCAAGATCATGGGAAGCGAAAGTAACTGCCATCCAAGAAGCCAAAGATTTAAATACATGACCTTTAGAAGAGCTACTTGGATCCTTGATGACCCATGAACTGACCATGAAGCAATATCAAGAGGAAGAAGTCAAAAAGAAGAGAACGATTGCCTTTAAAGCTGCAGAAAAGGAAACAAGCAGCAGTGAAAAAAAAGAGGAAGATGATGAGACAGCCCTTCTTGCAAAGAAGTTCAAAAATTTTATGCAAAGAAGGAGACCTTTCCACAAGAAAAAGTTTGGAACAAAAATGAAAAGTAAAAAAGAAAAAGAGAAGGACAAGGATAAAGAGAAAGACCCCCTTATATGTTATGAATGTAAGAAACCGGGGCACTTTAGATATGACTGTCCTCAATTGAAGAAAGCCTACAAAAAGAAGAAGGCTTATGTTGCAATATAGAGCGATAGCGAAGAATTCTCTTCTGAGGAGGAACAAAAGGAAGTTGCAAACATTTGCTTTATGGCAAATGACGATGAGGTAAGTATCGAAACTCATGACTTTACCTTTGATGAATTGTTTGATGCATTTAACGAATTAGTTACTAATTTTAAAGTCTTGAAAAAAAAAATAAATCTTTGAAAAATGATAATTTAAATCTTATCAAAGAAAAGGATAAATTAACTCATGAAGTTGAAGAACTGAAATCTTAAAATAAAAATTTGATAAAAGAAAAAGAATTGATTTCAAGTGAAAACCTTAGCTTAAAGAAAGAAGTTGATAAAAAAAAATTATAGTTAATAAATTTACATATAGTTCTGAAAAACTTAATTTGCTACTAAGTAATCAAAGAGCTATATTTGACAAAGCTGGATTAGGTTATAGGCCTAACAAGAAACAAAAGTTTGTTAAAAATTTCTTTATAAAGAAACAAGATAAAAATGATGTTTCATGTTATTGCTGTAACAAGAAAGGACATAAAGCTTATGAATGCAATTAGAGAAAAATTAATAAGAATAAGTATAAAAGGGAAGAAAATATGGGTTCCGAAAGGAACAATCCTTATTGCTACTAACCATAAAGGACCCAAGAAAGCTTGGGTACCTAAACATAAGATTTGATCATCTTGCAGGAGTGTCTTACGGCCAAAAACTTAAAATGAAAGTGGTATCTTGATAGCGGCTGCTCAAGGCATATGACGGGTGACAAAGATCAATTCATCACCCTTGAAGATAAAAGAGGAGGAGTTATTACATTTGGAGACAATGGTAAAGGCCAAATTATGGGATTTGGTAAAATTTAAATAACTCCCTCCACTTTTATAGAAAATATTTTATATGTAGATGGTTTAAAACATGATTTAATTAGCATTAGCCAATTGTGTGATAAAGGTTTTAAAGTTTCATTTGAAGCTTCTGTCTGCACTGTTTCTAATCCCATTAATAATAGCATTATATTTACTTGAAGTAGAAATGGCAATGTTTACTCAATTGATTTAGACAATCTATCTACTAGTAATCATTGCTTAGTTGCTGATAATGCTAATGTTAATGAGATCGGATGGTTATGGCATCGTAGATTAGGTCATGCAAGCACACACTTGATTTTAAAATTAATTAGAATGGATTTAGTTAAAGGACTTCCAAATTTAGATTTTAAAAATAATAGAATTTGTGATGCATGTTAATTTGGAAAACAAACTAGAAACTCTTTCAAATCTAAAAATATTGTTTCCACTTTTAGGCCACTAGAGCTACTTCATATGGACCTTTTTGGACCTACTAGAACCACTAGTCTAGGAGGAAAGAAATATGGTCTTGTGATAGTAGATGATTATTCTAGATTCACTTGGGTATTGTTTTTGGCTCATAAGGATCAGACTTTCCCTATATTCATGAAGTTCTTCAAGAAAGTCACTAATGAGAAAAATGACACCATAGTGTCTCTTAGAAGTGATCATGGCACAGAATTTGAAAATCACTTGTTTGAAAATTTCTGCATTGAACATGGCATTCATCATAATTTTTCTGCACCTATAACACCTCAACAAAATGGAGTTGTAGAAAGAAAGAATAGAACTTTAGAGGACATGGCCCGTACCATGCTATGTTAAAGCAACCTTCCAAAATACTTTTGGGCGGAAGCTATAAACACAACATGTTACATTTTTAATAGAACTCTAATTAGGCCAATTCTTAAGAAAACTCCCTATGAATTATGGAATAATAGGAAACCAAACATTAGTTATTTTTATGCATTTGGTTGTAAATGTTTTATTCATAATAATGGTAAAGATAATCTTGAAAAATTTGATGTAAAATCTGATGAAGGCATATTCTTAGGATATTCAACAACTAGTAAAGCCTATAGAGTATTTAACAAGAAAAACTTAATTGTAGAAGAATCTATTCATGTAGTTTTTTATGAATCTTTAGCATCAAGTTCAGAAAAGATTGATGATGAGGAAGATACAAATTTGCTAGAAAGAAATATTAAAAAATTAAATATAGATATATCTTCAGACCATGAACAAGAAGCTAAAGATGATGATTCTCCTAGAGTTGATGTTATTGATACTAATCATAATGAGGTAGATCTTTCTAGAGATTGGAGATATGCCTATGGTCATCCAAACGAATTGATTATAGGTGATCCATCTCAAGGAGTAAGAACTAGATCATCTATGAGAAATATCAATAATCATCTTGCATTTGTATCTCAAATAGAACCTAAAACTATTGAAGAAGCTGAAAAAGATAGTAATTGGATGCTAGCTATGCAAGAGGAATTAAATCAATTTACTAGAAATAATGTATGGTCCTTAGTTGATAGGCCTAAAAGTCACTCAGTGATAGAATGTAAATGGGTATTTAGAAATAAATTAGATAAAAATGACATAGTAATTAGAAATAAAGCTAGATTAGTTGCAAAAGGATATAATCAAGAAGAAGGAATTGATTTTGATAAAACCTTTGCACCTATAGCTAGATTAGAGGCAATTAGATTATTACTTGCATTTGCATATCATATGAATATCAATTTATTTCAAATGGATGTTAAAAGTGTATTTTTAAATGGTTTTATAAATGAGGAAGTTTTTGTAGAACAACCACCTGGTTTTGAAGATCATAAATTTTCAAATCATGTTTTTAAATTACACAAAGCACTATATGGTTTAAAACAAGCACCTAGAGCTTGGTATGATAGGCTAAGCAAATTTTTAATTGAAAATAATTTTTCTAAAGAAAATGTTGATAAAACCTTATTTTTGAAAAGAAAAAATAAAGACTTATTAGTAGTACAAATATATGTAGATGATATTATTTTTGGTGCTACTAACAATCTTGTGTGTCAAGAATTTGCTAAGTTAATGCAGGATAAATTCGAAATGAGCATGATGGGAGAACTCAATTTCTTCCTAGGACTACAAATCAAACAAAGCAAAAAGGAGATTTTCATCAACCAAACAAAGTACACAAAGAAAATTCTCAAGAAGTTTGAAATGGAATCAATCATACCCCTTGGAACACCTATGAGTCCTTCATGCAAATTAGACAAAGATGAAGATGGTAAGAAAGTTGATCAAAAGCATTATAGAGGTATGATCGGATATTTACTTTACTTAACTACAAGTAGACCTGATATCATGTTTGCTGTTTGTCTATGTACTAGATTTCAATCTGAACCTAAAGAATCTCATTTAATTGATGTAAAAAGAATACTAAGATATCTAAGTGGAACTAAAAATGTAGGATTATGGTATTCTAGAGACTCAACATTAAATTTGATTGCTTATTCTGATTCTGATTATGCTGGTTGTAAATTAGATGAAAGAGTACAAGTGGTGCATATCAATTTTTAGGAAGTCACTTAATCTCTTGGTTTAGCAAAAAGTAAAATTCAGTTGTATTATTTATTGCTGAAGCTGAATATGTTGCAGTTGAAAGTTGCTATGCTCAAATCCTTTGGATTAAGCGACAACTTGAAGATTATGACATAACACTTGATAAAACTCCTATTAGATGTGACAACACTAGTGCAATCAACTTAACTAAAAATTCAACCCAACATTCAAGAACTAAGCACATTGAAATAGATATCATTTTATTAGAGAACATGTAGCTAATAATGACATTTGTCTTGATTATGTTTGTACTAAAGAATAATTAGCGGACATATTTGCAAAACCTTTGAGTGAAGAGAGATTTTGTAATCTTAGAGGAGAATTAGGGATTTGTGATCTATTGAAATAATTTTGAAACCGTTAAGATTGATTATCTAAGAGTTCAATTAAATTTTCTTGAAAAATCTTTCATGATTCTTAGGACAACTCATCTAGATATTTGAATCATTTGATTCACCACAGTCCAAAGATTTTATCAAAAATTTATTGATTTTATTTTGACAAGTTTCGGATGTTTGAAACTCTCTTATTTTTTTCTGAAACTGTTAGTGGAGTCGACACCCCAATTTGTGGAGTTGACACCTTATCTGTGTCGCTCACGATCTGAGACCTTAGAGCCGACACCCGCCTTAGCGGAGCCGATTCCAGTTCGAGCGCTGACTATGTTAGCGACCTAGAGCCGACACCTCGCTTTGTGGGAGTCGACTCCAAGTGGTCCTAGGTTGACTTATCTAGGGCAGAGCCGACTCCTCATTGATTTCAATCGACTCCTAACCCTTCCAAACTCTCTCTAACTCTTTCTAAAAACCAAAATCTCTCAAATTAACCTCTCCTTAGTACTCAATGGCACCCAAACGTAGGAGATCCGTGGTTGGTGGAGCGGTGATGACTGAGAAATGGATAGTGAGGCATCCAGCAAGACAGCCTTCACCGAGCTCTTCATCCTCCTCGTCATCCACACCGAGCACTGCTCCAAGCCCCTCCTCACCTCAAATCGACACTTTAGCAGGCTGAGTAATCACAATGGGCAGGAAGGTAGACTTTCATTTCTTTGAGGAAGAAGGTTTTACCATTGGGCGGCAGTTGAAAGAACTAGGTTAGGATAAGGTATGTTCCCTTGGTTTACCTACTTATCCAGCCTTAGTCAAGGAGTTTTATTTCAATCTATCTAGAGGAGATGGAGGAATAGTTAGTTTAGTAAGAGGGAAAAGGATTCATATAACCTCAGAAATCTTAGAAAATCTTTTAGGGATTCCTGTCACTGGGCTTACTGCAAGCATTCATAGTGAGAGGTCAGATGCTTTATCAAGGATGCTAGGAAGGGAAGTAACTGAATTTGAAGAAATTAGGGCAAACCAATTGCCTCTTGAGTTAAGATTACTTCATAATATCTATGGTCGGATCTTGTTTCCTAAGAAAGGGAGGTTTGAGTATGTCTTAGAGCGAGACATTGTAATTATGGATAGTGTTTTGACTTTACAACAAATTAATTTGGCTGGTATGATGGTTTAGTATATGGCGGAAGCTGGGAATAAGAAAAGATCCACTTTATCCTATGGCATGATACTAACTTTAGTATTCCAAAGCCAGGGTGTTGTTATTTCTGAAAATGAACCCAAAAAGAATTGAAGGCACATAGATTACTATAGTTTAGCAACTGTTCATCGCATGGGCTTTGTGAAGAAGGATGGTCAGTGGGAGAGGAAAGGCCATACTGAAGAAAGGGTTGCTGAGACTATGGAGCCTGGTCCTTCAGAGGTAGGACCATCTGTGAGATACAGCTCACCAGGACCTAGTCAGAGTGTACCTCTAGCTCCACCTGCTCCTTCCGCTTCAGTTCAGTCATCTATTGGTTTTTCTGATATTCAGTTAGAACAACTTAAAAGTCTATTTGCTACTCACAAGGAAGAGATGAAAACTGAAATTGATAATAGTTTGATGAATTTAAGAGAAATGTTTTATTCCTTGGATGAGAGAGTAAACAAAATTAAGTCAACCCTTGAATCCTCCTCAGAAGCATTAAAGAATGATCTCAAGAACATTTTTGAGGAACTCAAAGAGATTGGAGGAGACTTAGAGACTTATTCCAAATGCAATGGAGAGCTTCAAGACAAAATTGTTACTGCATGTGAATTCGTTGATAGAAGACTGAAGGAATTTGTCAGAACTCAAAGTGAAGGAATGAAAAAAATTATAGAAGAATTGCAAAGGCTTCTTAGAAATCATTAAATACTGCATTTTGATACTTTTGATGTAATTTCTTTTGATGTTATGAAATTTCTTTTGATGTTATGAAGTTTCTTTTGATGAAATGAAGTTACTTTTAATGTAATGAAGTTTGATGAAATGAAGTTCTTTTTGATGTAAAATGTTTACTTTTTATGAAATGTAATGTTGTATTTTGGATGATGAAATGAAATGAATGAATTACTTGTATTTTGCAATGCAATTTGATTGTTCTTTTGAGAAAGATTAATTGAATTTTAATCTTTTCTAAAACCTTTTTGTTGATTATAAAAAAGGGGGAGAGAAGATTGTATATGCATTGGAACAAATAAGCTTAATTAATGTGGTATAAGCATTGAAACAAATAAGCTTAATTAATGTGTATCAAGCTTTAAATGACCATTTGATATGCTTATTAAGTTTTGATATCAAGTAGTTTCTATGAGATAAGTTTAATGAGTATCAAGCTTTAAATGCACTTAATTTGATATGCTCATTAAGTTTTAAATGATAAAGGGAGAGAAGATGTTAAATTGAGTATCATAGGGGGAGCTACCTCATTCAGGAAGAGCTTAACTATGAGAACTTAAAATTGAGAAATTTGATTTGAAACTCATATTGTTTAATCATGCATATACTCTATATTTTTGTCATCATAAAAAAGGGAAAGATTGTTGATCCAATTATTGATTTTAATGATTAACAAAAGACATGAGTATATTCACTATGTTTCTAACAAATTTAATAAGTGTTTCAGGGATTAAAAATGTTTATTCAGTCAAAAGGTATAAGGAAATAAGTTTTGAATCAAAATTTAAAAGAAATTATGAAAGTTCAGAACTTAGAGTTGACACCCAAACAGTCAGGAGCCGACCCCAGGGCGTATTAGAACATTTTGGAATTTCGGCATGGTCCGGAGTCGACACCTACAGTTTAGAGCCGACTCCAACCTGAGATACAGAGAAGTATTTTCTGCATCAGTTTTCGAAGCTGACACCTGAAGATCGAAAGCTGACACCTAAAAATTCTGGAGTCGACACCTACAGTTCTGGAGCCGACTCCAACCTGAGATATAGAGAACGTATTTTTGTGGACAATGTTGGAGCTGACACCCTTGGATTCTGGAGCCGACTCACAAAAGTGCTGAGCCGACACTTAACTTTTTCGGAGCCGACTCCTCAACGAACTTTTTATTACTATTTTTGGACACCCCGATTTGGAGCCGACACCTGAAAAGTTGGAGCTAACTCCAATCTGTCAGGAACGAATTTTTCAAATGTCAGAACAGACTCCAACGGTAAGATTTTTTCTACCTACTCTCTAACGGCTATTTTTCTTTGTGTGTAGAAACATTCAAGCATCTCACAACGGCTAGTTTTCTATCAAAACCTTGGATTAAGAGATCTATAAAAAGGGGGAACCAACTGTTTGAAAAAGAGAGAAGAATAGAACGGAAAAAGAGAAATATTTTGTGAAAAATCCAAAAATCTTGAGAGAGAAATGAAAAGGAAATACTCAGAGCTCAAATCCATCAATCCAAGAGAGTCCAAAGAGAAATCAAAAGCATCCAAAAGTTCAAAATCGAAGGATTTGCAAAGTTTAAAAAGCCCCAAATTTCTTCAACTTCTCAACTGTGATTGTTGTGAAGAATCTGAGCTGAGGCCTAATTCAATCTTTCAAAGGAGAAGAAGAAAAGAAGAAAAGCTCAAATCAAAATCGTTTCAAACAGGCTTTCCTTACCTTTGTTTATTCAATTACATATTTGCTCATTTGAGGAGCTGTTATGTATTCAAAACTTTATTTTTATTATTGTTTGCTAATTCAATCAGGGGATTGAATTAGTGGAGGTAGTATATCTCGAGACAAGCTAGGATAGCTTGTGGTTAGGTTTTGTGCTGGTGAGCCTGTGAAAACCAGCTGGGTTCATTGTGACCCCAGAAAAACAATAAGTTTGGGTTGTGAGCTTGTAAAACAACTCAGCTGTAATCAAGTGGATTATAGTGTGGACCCAAGTGCTGCTTGGGAGTGGACGTAGCTGTTGGATACATCGAACCACTATAAAATCTTTGTGTTTGTCGTGCTTTGTCTCTATCTCTATCTCATTTATTTGTGCTTAGCATTTATCTATACATTGCACTCAAGCACTTTCATATCAAAACACTTAGTTTTAAAGTGTTAAAATTTTTAAGAACCCAATTCACCCCCCCTCTTGGGTTGCCATCTGAGCCAACACTTTCAACTGACTTTATGAAATATCTAAGGAAGAATGAGATTCTCTCTCAATGGACTCCTCCAGGAACACCACAGCTTAACGGTGTGTCGGAAAGAAGGAATCGAACCCTGTTAGACATGGTTTAGTCCATGATGGGTTTTGCAAGCTTGCCAATATCATTTTGGGGATATGCATTAGAGTTAGCTTGTCATATTCTCAATAAGGTTCCAAGTAAGTCTATTTCTCAAACTCCACATGAGATGTGGTATGGACATAAACCGGTTATCACCTATCTGAGAGTCTGGGGGTGTCCTGCTTATGTGAAACATGCAAAATCAAATAAACTTGAACCAAAATCTGACAAATATTTTTTTATCAGCTATCCAAAAGAAACCAATGAATATTACTTCTACAATACTGAAGAACAAAAGTTGTTCATTAGTAATAGAGCAGTTTTTCTTAAAAAGAAGTTCCTTAGGGAAGGAACAAATGACTCTAATGTTGAACTTAAGGAAGTTCATCAAGTAGAAGGAACAACACAAACCTTTGAACCCTTAGAATATGAGTTGATTAGATCAAATTCAAAACCCATTTTAGATGCACCATTAAGGCGATCGGGTAGAGTACCACATCAACCGGACAGATACTTAGGTTTCTTGATCCAGAACGAGGATCCTATTAAGCTCGATGAGAACAACGAGGATCCGATCACCTATATGGATGCTATACAAAGGACTGACTCTGATAAATGGCATGATGCCATGAAATCCGACTTGATTCCAGGAAGAAAAATAATGTATGAACATTAGTTGACCCACCCAAAGGGATAAAACCCATAGGGTGTAAGTGGGTTTTCAATGAAAAAAGAGGCGCAGACGGAAAGGTAGAGACCTACAAAAAATGTCTGGTTGCCAAGGGGTATCGTCAACGTTATGGTATTGACCATGACGAGACGTTTTCTCCTGTGGCAATGCTAAAATCCATTCGGATTATGCTAGCTATAGCAGCACACTTAGATTATGAGATTTGGCAGATGGATGTTAAAACCACTTTTCTAAATGGTAATTTAGAAGAATAGGTGTATATAATACAGCCTGAAGGTTTTATATCTGAAGATGAGTCTAAAGTGTGCATGCTACAGAAGTCCATTTATGGACTTAAGCAAGCATCTAGGAGTTGGAACATACAATTTGATAATGTGATCAAATCTTATGGCTTTGTTAAGAATAAAAAAGAACCTTGCATCTATAAATGGGCTAACGATTCCGTTATTGTATTTCTTGTATTATATGTGGATGATATTCTCTTAATTGGGAATGATATCTCTGCATTATAAGGAATAAAGACATGGTTATCATCACAATTCTCTATGAAAGATCTGGAAGAAGCATCCTACATCCTAGGGATGTAGATCTATAGAGATAGATCTAAGAGGATGCTTGGTCTATCCCAATCTACATATATTGACACCGTGCTAAAGAGGTTTAGTATGGAGAATTCCAAGAAATGCTATCTTCCGATAGGCCATGGAATTCATCTTTCTAAGAAGGATTGTCTGACAACTCCTAATGAAAGAGAATGTATGAGTCGAATTCTATATGCTTTGGCAGTGGGATCGATTATGTACACCATGACATGTACAAGACCAGACGTGGCATACTCACTAGGAGTAGTGAGTAGATACCAATCTGATCCAGAAAAAAAACATTGGCAAATTGTTAAGATAATCCTTAATTATTTAAGAAATACTATGGACCAGTGGTTAGTCTATGGAGAGTCTGATTTGAAGCTTGTTGGATATATTGATTCCAATTTTTAATCAGATCATGATGATCGCAAAAGTATGTCGGGTTTTGAGTTTATCCTAAATGATGGAGCTGTTTGCTGAAAAATTTTAAGCAACATACAGTGGCAGATTCAGTGTGCAAGGCAGAGTACATCGCTGCATCAGATGCTGCGAAAGAAGCTGTGTGGCTGCGAAAGTTCATCTCTGAGCTTAGAGTGGCACCTTCCATAGATAGACCAGTCCTGTTGTACAGTGACTGCATTAGTGCCATAGCTCAAGCAAAGGAACCATGAGCACATCAGCGCACCAAGCACATACTGCGTCAGTTTCATCTTATTCGAAAGATTGTAGAACGAGATGACATAAATCTTCAGAAGATTGATGGAAAGGAAAACCTAAGCGACCCATTTTCTAAAACACTCAGCATCAAGGAGTTTAACGACTATAAGTTGAAGATGGATATTAGATACTGTGATGAGTGGCTTTAGGCTAAGTGGGAGTTTGTTGGGAATTGTATCCTAAAGTCAATCATTTGATGATTGTGCTAATGTAAATTACATATAAATTGATATATTAATAAAAGTTATTTGACAGTTTATTCATTACAAGAATATCTTCTTAAAACTCCTAATAGTAATGAAGCCCTCAGGATATTCCTTCACGATAAAGGAGGATTTATCTTTGAAGGTCCTCAAAAGAGTTCGCGACCAAATGATATACTATGACAGGACCATAGTACTATCAATTATAAGACGTTGTATATCATTGTTTGTTGTCCTCTTAACCAAGGAGTGTAGAGACACTGGTATGACATACAGGTGAAAGTGTAGGAGTATATTTCACCGAACATGACTCATTTTCGAATACTCTGCTATCAAGAGTTAATCCGAGAAGATATGGGTATAAGTATTCTTTAGACCTGAGGATCACAACCGGTGACTTGCAAGCAACTCATTGTACTTAGGTGCCGGACCACCTGGATTTTTAATCCAGCTACGAAAGGTTACTGGGTGCAGTCAAGTACTTATGGTAGTCAATTGTGGATCAAGATGGAATTTGACCTATCCTGTTAAAAGGAGAAATGCTTGTGTTTCAATTTAGCAAGACCTTGGCCAAGGTACTTCATGTGAAGGTCCCATGATCACTAAAGTTGAAATCACTTTATGGATTTGCTGTTTAGAGTTGACAGGCTCTTAAGCCATCCTTAACATTTGTGGTCAAAAGGATGAATTATACATTAACTATTTCTTAGGGTTCTTGGAGTTTGCTCGGCAACTCTTCGACCTATCTAGACATCGGGTTCTATTACTAGATGGGCACATCAATTAGTATAGAAAGTTGTTCCTATGCTACCGGCTTAGGTTCGAATCTAGAGAGAGTCACACGCATAGAAGTTTCCTAGGATGATCTATTTGCTGATCAACGATTGAGAATCGTATATGATTTAATTAATCAATTTGATTGATTGAATTATCTCAATTGGGTTAGGTACAAGTGAATCAGATTCAATTAGGTTTAAGTCTATTAGAAGGACCAATCAATTTCAAATATTGATTTGAAATTAGACTTGATTTGGATTTAAATAGATTCAGGACTAGCCAAATTTGATTTGGACTAGGACCATGATCTATGTAGGTTCAATCCAATAAATTCAAATTAGCTTAAACCAAAACCCAAACCTAAACCCTATGTGTAAAAAAAAAGTTTTCTCGCATGAGGATCTCACATGATGAGATAACTTGATTAAATTCTCATGTAGAAGTTAATATATTAACTTAATCTTCTCCAAATGGTTTCCGTTGGAATTCTAAGTGTTAGAATTTATGTGAAATTAATGTGCCTCTTTGAATTAACCAGACGATGAAATTCTAAGTGTTAGAATTCATATCTCTTTGGTTTTCACTGAACGTCGGAATTAATAAAACGTTGGAATTCTAAGCATTAGAATTCACAGGTTTTCACCAAACGTCGGAATTAACCAAACGTTGCATCTCTTTGGTTTTCATCAAACGAAAGAATTCTAAGTGTTAGAATTCAATAGGCTAAAGGCTGAATTGAGCCTATAAATTAGAGAATATTCTTCACCAGATCAATAACAACAACGATCATGTTGTGGATTGATATTCTAAAGAGTCAGAATAAAATGATATAGTTCTAAGAGTTAGAATAGAAAATCCTGGTGTGATTCTGCTGTTAGCAAAAGTTTGGTGGATCATGAAGGAAAATTCAAGTGGGAGGATTCAAGATCACAAAGTTATTTTTCCGCGAGCTAGCACTCTCGGGAATCCGATTATTTGGAGACTTCGTGTGGACGATACAAGAGGCCGGACGATTGAACGGCTGCAAAGCATAAAGGATTTACCAACTGTTCTTAAGGTAAGTGATATGATCCCTATATCTTAAGGTAGACTTTAAGACAAATAGTATGACTTCTTATTTTGAAGATCAATATATGATCTTGATGATTTTATTTATATGCATAATTTAGATCAGATGATCCTCTAGTATGAGGCAAAGATATGATCTTGATGCATGTTAGATAGATTAATATTTAATCTTTAAGCTTCCATATTAATAATTATTATTAAAATTTTAAAATATGTATATGTTGAAGGTTATTTGTTTCTAAAAATTTTAACACATTTTATATGACAGCTTTTATCATAACCGCGCTTGAGGGACCGGGGTGGTTGTTAACTTGTTGTCCATGATAACGGCAGCGACATAGCTTTGTCACCTGACCTGATGGAAGATTTGTGACATCTCCCATGCAGCATCAACCGCTCGACAACCAACCGGAGTCCCGGGCCTCACGTGGGTCAGAGATGAAGTTGACGTTTACGAAGAAGGGACTGCCAATGTTTCATGCGGTTTGCACTCGAGCCTGGCTTACGTGCAAGCGTACATCTCGCATAACTACTACCAAATACGATAGTTTATATATACCAAGAACAATCCGATGGGGTCGATTATATCCAATGAAGATCGAAGACAGGGACAACAGAATCATTGGTACGTATATACACGATCCTCGTAGCAGTGTACTGAAGTAACAGTATAGTTGTTTTATGTACCCCTCTTATTTCGCTCAATTACATCGATCCTCATCTACGAAGGAACAATCAGCTGGGTCCTGGGCCGACTTCAACCACTTAAGAATTCCAGCAGCCTTTCTACGAGCCCTCGAAGTGCCATTCTTAGCCAGGGCAGAGATCGTCCCATGCGACTTCTCCTCCATCCCAACCTCCGTTAGCTTCCTCCGATCATCCTCGCAGACTGCGTACACAGCCGCCACAGCATACTCTTTGTTACGGTTAGAGCTGCTCTCCCTCAGGACGCGAAGCAAGCAAGGCAGTCCGCTTTTACCAATCTCGTCCAGTGCCATTGGGTCACCTTGTAGCTGAGAAAGGATAGCCAACGGCCTATCTACAAAAGATTGACCCTTGATGACCTCCAAGGCTACACGCACTGCCCCTTCGTTCAACGCCCTCGCCTTGTTCTCAGGGACCGTGCAGACACTACAAATAGCTAATGCCGCGTCCTCTTTGGCACTCTCGCAGCCTTGCAGCAGAAGCTCCAGAAGGGCCCCGATGGCTCCCAATTCACCAATCTTATGCTTGTTGGAATGAAGTGTTGATAAGGTGAGGAGGGCGGCGGCCGCATTGCCCCGAGTCTCTATGGCCATGGTTCCATTCTTCAACGTATCAATGAGGAAGGGGATGGCCAGGGGGTCATCTCCAACGATCACCTTATTCCTGTCATGGGCTGAAATATTTAGAATTGTGGCCACAGCGTCCTCTTGAGCTTCTGGATCATCCTTCAACCCTGGCACAGAGAGAACCGAGAGCAATTTAGGGATTGCACCTGGTTTCTCCTCTACAAGAGCTCGGAAGGACTGGTTGTACTTGGTGAGAAGCCGGAGTTGCTTCAGAGCTTCCTTCCCCTCAGCGATGGAGGGGGCTGAAGAAATCCTGTTGAGGAGCTTGTCGAGTACATTCTGCTCATCTTCTGTGATCAGGGGGGCTTCATCTTGGCTCTTGGGTGCAGGCAGAAGAATGCCATGATCCACACACCATTTAGATATCACGTTTCGCAACAAATGTTGGGGGTGAGGATGGTGTTGGGGAGAATCGCTTTGGTCAGCGGGCATGTCCGGTTCCCATCATTCAGCCATTCCTGAATGAACGATCGGTCATAGGTCTGCAAGAAAAGACAGCCACGTACATCATCAATAACTCAAAGCACACAAACAAGAAGGGCTGCTGTACAATTGGAGAACAGAACACACAGCAATATTCTTGCCACAGAGTGCTTTTAATCATATATTCCCATCATTACAAAAGAACCCTCTAATTAAGGATTCAAGTGATGGAAGTAAAGAACAACTGCAGATATATTTTAACTCAGAAGGCATTGAATTAGAATCCTAATTTGTTGATATTAGGAAAGATTTTCTTTAAGTCGCAATAGATATAGAAACTAATTAAAAAAAAGAGAGTAATAACAGATTCTTGGAAACCGTTTAGGCATCAGAAAATTCACATTAGCTCCCAGTACTGATTCTAAATCACAGCCTAAGCACTGAAACAAGAATTCAATTCTTGTCAGATTCTTCAAAACCACGAACATATATTGGGAATTCCACAAATGAAAAACAAAAGTCGCTATATATATTTCTTGAATGAAATTAAAAGACTCCTGTAGCAAACTTTAGCCCACGTTTATTTTGAAATCACAAACCGAAAAAAGATTTCTTGACTTCGAGAAATAGAATTCAAAACCTCAATCAAAACATCAAGAACAAGAAGCGTGATCGGCTGAATCTGGGCTCACCAAGAACATTCTCCAATATCGGAATCAACATTCCAAAAACTGACCGATACGAATTCTTGTAATCGCTACAAAGAACTGAAAAGAAACCCTAAAGCTCACTCTCTTTACCTGTCCGGAGGCCAGAATCACGGGATCCCTCATCAGCGCCTTCGAGATCGGACATAAGAAGTGCTTGGGGATTGCCGGAGATCCAATCCTGTCGTCTTTCTTCGTCTCCTGCAATAGCGCCGACGGCGACGGCGACCGCTTCCCTTCTGAGCTCCTCTCACCGCCGAACTTGACTTCCCGGAGCGCCGCAAGAGCTCCCTTGGCCTCGTCGAAAGTCTTGATCTGGGCGTCGTCCTCCTCCGCGATCGCCCTCACCAGTCTCCTCAGCTCCTTCTTCAGCTCCACGCAATCTTTCGCCGCCCCCGCCTCTGCAGCGCCTCCCGATTGCGCCATTCCACTTTTACTTCTCTTCTTGTCTCTCTCTCCTTCGATTCGATCAATTAAGGATTTATCTCTTCCTGCCCTCACCTCCTTCCTCTCCTTCTCCCTTCTTTCGTACCTGTTCTTCTCACCCGCTCTCCCTCCTCTCAGTTCAAAAGGGCGAGACGGAAGCGAAGCCGAAACGAAACGGCACGCGTGGTTCATCGGCGCACTCGAATATATACAGATAAAATAATCAAATAAATATTTAAAATTCAGTAAATAATTAAGGGGCGTTTGGTAACATGTAACTACCGGTAATTTAATTAGTACTCATTAAATAATTATATTTGGTATATATTTTGATCGACAATCTATCCTACAATGATAATCTGTATTATCACTCAAGGAAAGGTTGTTATTTACATTATCGGATATCATATAATTCAATAATTTTTTTTAAACAAAATTATCCCTACCTCTCCTGTAAAAATAAAATTATCCTCTCTTTAAACAAATCATTCCCTTTTTTTTCTCTTTTCTTATGTCTCGCCGCATTTATCTCTTTCTCATATCTCCAAACAAAAATAAACCGCGTTCATAAAAAGTCTCTTTTCTCATATCTTAAAACAAAAATAAACTGTGGTATTATTCGTCCATAAAAAATAAAACTATCGAATAAAAAAAAATAAAAAAAAAAAAAAAAAAAAAAAAAAAAAAAATAATGTTCTTAGCAACGTTTGCTTGACAATGTAGTAATTTAAAATTGATAATATCTAATTATATTACTTTTTAAAATTTAAAAAATAGCTTACACCTTACTATCAACTAATCGATCCATTTATATTATTATAATATATTAATTATTCTATTAATCTTAATTAATTTTATATAAAATATTAAACATAAATTTTTTTAAAATATAATAAATAAAATATGATAATTGAAAATTTAAGAATAAAAAAATTAAATAAATGTTTAAAGATTAAAAATATATTTTAATCTTAAAAAATAAATCTAGTATCTTCTACTTATATATAAATATTTTATTTGGGGATATTTTAAAATTTTTTAATAAATTTGATTTAGTATATGAATTTGATTTAGGGTATTTTAAAAATTTGATGTTATATGACCGGTAATCTATTTGTCATACCAAACATAGTAATCAATATTACTGTAATATTACCTGTGTATACCAAATCAATATTACTGGCAATCCATCCAATGGTAATCTATCTTGTAGGTAATTCATTTTATCATTTAGAATTGATGGTAATGCACCAATGTAACGTAAGTTTCAACTATCTACGAGGCCCACTTACTTACCAAAAATCTTGCCACTGGTGGAAAAGGTCGGCGCGTATTTTGGTGCTATGGTGCACTTTAGGAATGAGAGTTTGAAAACTTTTGGTACAAGGAAAAGTCTTCCTACACCGCCTCTGGTGTAGGAAGCGTGCACCGAGCGCGTCCATTGGCAGTGCGCCCATGCGGGGGCGCATGCAGGGCGCGCCATAGCCCATTAGGTTGTGGCATGCGTGCCTGCATAGGCATACGGCCAATAGCTGCTCCCGGTGCATGCATTTGTGCACCGAGGGCAGTGCACAAAGTCGTTCCCTTGATACAAACCTTTTGGCTGCAAAGAAATTTACAGTAGTTTGGGAAGGGTTTCTTAAATCATATCGGGGGTACAAGCTAAATTATTTTATTTAATAAATTTTTAAAATAACTTTTTATCATTCTTTTATCTCTTCTTCTTTTACTAAGAATTTTTCATCTTCATCCTTAATACATTTAATATAGTCAAGATCTTTTATTTTCTTTTTTCTTAGTTTTGCTAGTTTATATATAGTTTTTCACATTCTTTCGTATCTAGTCTATTATATAAATCATCATAAGCTTTAAGTTTGATATTACTTGCCACTTTTTTAGTTTCTTTCTTTGCATCCCTATACTTTTTAAGACTTTCTTCATCCCTAGCTTCTTGTCAAATTTTATAGTTTGTTCTTTTAAACTTGATGGCAACTTAAACTTCCTCGTTCCACCATCAAGTTTCCTTTCCTACTAGTCTTACTCCTTTTGATTCTCCTAGAACTTCTTTTGCTATATTTTTATGCATTTAGTTGCTTTTTTCACATTAAATTGGGATCACTATTTATATTCATAATCATTTCTTTTACTAACTTTTCTTTAAATAATTCTAGTTTTTTCTTCTTTCAACTTTCATCATTTAATTTTTGGATTAATAGTTTTACATTTTACTCTATATTTTATTTTTATTCATATGTCTACTACCATTATCCTATATATGTTGTGAAGTCAAACTTTCTCTTAGAATAATTTTATAGTTTTTGCATATTATTTTATCTACCTTTCTAATTAAAAAAAAGTATATTTAACTTTTATTAAATACACTTTTAAATATTATTAAATGTTCATATCTCTTTTGAAATAAGTATTTGCTATTATTAGATTATACGCAACTGCAAAATCTAATAGGCTTACGCCAGCTTCATTCCTATCTCCAAATTCATATCCTCCATGTATCCTATCATATCCATCCCTCTGTTTACCTACATGTCCATTAAAATCTCCTTCCAAAATATATCTTTCTCTTTATGGTATTAATTACATTACTTCATTTATGTCTTTCTAAATTTGTGTCTTAGTTTGTTCGTCTAATCCTACTTGTGGTACATATATATTAATTATGTTAATTATATTATTCTCAATTATAAGTTTTAGTGATATAATTTATTCTCCTTTCCTAGTTACCTTAACAACATATTCTTAAAATTTTTGTCTACAATTATTCCTACTCCATTTCTATTTTTATATTTTTAATATAATATTATATCATGTATTCTTTATTTCTCTAAATCTTTCACCTACCCATTTAGTCTCTTATAAGCATATTATATTTACTTTTCTCCTAATCATAGTACTATCTTTATAGCTTTACATGTTAGTGTTTCTATGTTCCAAGTTGCTACTCTAATCTGACTATTATGGACTAACTTTTTTACTTGTACTCGTTCGTAGTGCAGGAACCCTTGCTCATTTATCACCATACCTGACGTCTCTTGCCCATTTTTTGAAACATTCTCTTAATGGGGACGACCTAGTCCTTTTCATAATTTGATTTAGTAGATTTATATTTTAAGAAATCTGAAGAAATTTTACTTTGCTTTCAATTACCTAATGCAACCCTTCCTTGACATGAACTTGGGATAGAAGTTTTTTTTGTTCCATCGCATTA
Organism: Calamus simplicifolius; assembly: GCA_900491605.1. Classification (NCBI taxonomy): domain Eukaryota; kingdom Viridiplantae; phylum Streptophyta; class Magnoliopsida; order Arecales; family Arecaceae; genus Calamus; species Calamus simplicifolius. The sequence goes on from UESW01004123.1 coordinate 978,940, forward strand.
ATACTATTAATTGATGTTAATTAATAACTAATGACTTAATCTATTTTGCTAATGTCAATTCATTTACGACCGAAGTTTTACTTGATTAGAGTCAGCGTTTGATAAGATAATGTTGTTCGTTACGTAATTTAATAGTTAATAAGATAATGCCTATTTTTAACCGCTGCAGTGAATGAATATGATTTGTGCGAATAGTTGGGTTTGGTTGGTGATGGAGTTAAGGTTAACGGCTTGATGGATAGGAGGGTGTTACCTCGATTAGCCGAGTTTTGGTGGGCGTATTTAATTAAAGAATAGTCCTCAAATTTTGGAACGTATTGTGTCGAAGGGCCTCGAGCCTTCACGAGAAGAACACGGCATGCCGAATCATGTTGGGGATGCGACACTGCAAGCGTCGCGGACCAAACGTGACGGTGATGGTTCGTTGCGTTGGAGGCTGCCGTTCGTTGTTGATTAGCACGAGGGATCGTTTGGCATGAATGATTTGTTCAGAACCAATAATGATTTATGGGATGATGATAAAATCATTCTGCTTATTTATTAGAATTATTTTATATAGCAGTGATCTAAGTTCACTTCCATATTATGAATTATTTTTTTGAAATGATCCTATAATCGTTCTTAAGGATGATCATCCAAAATCATTCTCTTAAAATGATCTTTGACTAAAATTTATAGTCCAAAATATGTTTTGTTTATAATAAAATGCCTTTTACTTATAATAAATATATTATAATAGTAATAATTTATATATAATATGATATATAAAATTATTACTATTATAATATTATATCATTATATTTATTATACTACAATATAATTAATGCATTATGTCTTATTATTATATATATTATATATATTGTTAAAATATATTATTAGTTTATATATATATATGATATACTTTAATATATTATATAATATTACATTAATATGTTATAGTAATTAATATAATGTAATAGGAGTATTCTTAAATATTTTATGATTGTTACAGATTATATTTATAGAATAAGAAGTAAATATATTTGATTCTGATTCATAGGGAATAGAAAATATATTGTATTTTTATAATAGAAAGTAAATATATTTGATTCTGATTTATAGGGATTTGATGTAATTAGTTTTCCTTCCTAACATAGGATTTGTAGCTTGTATATATACCTAAAAGATTGATGAATAAAAATACATAGAAATTACTTTCTTTTTCTCTTTTACAGAGTTTTAGTTGCATTTCATAGTATCAAAGATTTCGGGCTTATAACTCTAAAATATATAACAGTAAGGTTTTAGGATGTTTTTTGGTGGGTTTCTATTTTAGCAATTTTTTTATCTCCGCCTACACCTAGTGAAGCGCCACTCGATGATCAGCCTTCACCCAGAATTTTATTACCAAAATCTGATCCTTTTTCATTCGTTCTGCTCACCTCAACTTTCACAACAAGTTTACTACCTGTTTGGATCAGCATCTATTCGTTGTGGGATCTACTTTGGGACATGTTTGGATTCTTTGGGTATTTTTAATTTTGTTATGGTTTTGGCTCTATTATTTGGCTAATATTTGATAATATAAAGGAAAAAAGTTTGCTATTGTGTCTGATGTGGTTTCTATGATGTCAAAAATCATATAACATAAATTTAATAAATCTAATTATTTAGATTGGAGTAAAACTGTTAGACTTGATTTGCGGAGTATTGCTATGGATAATTATTTAACTGATGATCCGCCTAGCGATGACTCAAAAACCTCATGGCTAAGAGAGGATTCCCATCTGTTTTTGTAAATACATAATTCTATTGATGGTGAGGTGGTTGGTCTGATAAATCATTGTGAATTTATGAAAGAATTGTGAATTATTTGGAGTATGTATACTCTGGCAAGAAAAATATCAAACATACTTATGAGGTATGCCAAGCCTTTTATTGTGCAGAAAAAGATGACAGATCCCTCACTGACTACTTTATGGATTTAAAGAAGACTCATAAGGAACTTAATATGCTACTTACATTTAGTACTGATGTGAAAGTTTAGTAAGCTCAAAGAGAAAAGATGACGGTTATGAGCTTCTTGGTTGGTCTTCCTTCATAGTTTGAGGCTACTAAATCTCAAATTCTTTCTAGTCCCGAGATATCTCTTTGAAAGAAGCTTTTCATAGGGTACTCTGCATAGAAAATTCAGCTCATGCTCAATCTAATAGTGCTCTTGTTAGCTGCACTTTTGAATCTTAGAGATAACCATATAGACATGGCAATAGAGGGGGAGACTCAAGTAGTTATGATCAAAATCTTGGTACTCAAGGACAGAATTTGGAAGGTGTTATATATTACTATTGTTATAAGCCAGGACATGTGAAGAAAGATTGTAGAAAGTTGCAGCGCAAGAATCAATCGAACCGGTCAGTCCATGTTGCCTCTGCTAATGATGCTTTTGAGTCTATTTTAATATCTACAGATGAGTATGCGAAGTTCTCACTGTATCAAAAATCTCTAAAGTCTTCATCTAGTTCTATTACTGCCATCGTTGATTCAGGTAAAATAAACAAATATCTTGTTTTCTCATCTTCTAAATAAATCATTGATTTTGGTGCCACAAATCACATGATAGGTAATTTTAGTCTAATTTTTTCTTTTAAGTCACATGCTTCTAGTTCTATAGTTACTTTAGCAGATGGGACTACATCTCATATTTTAGGGTTTGGCACAATTATTTCAAAACCCTCAATTCCTTTGAAATCTGTTTTAAGTCTACATAACTTGTCTTTTAATTTAGTCTTCGTCAGTAAACTTACTCATTCTCTTAATTATTGTATCATATTCTACCCTAATTTTTATCTATTTCAGGATCTTATGACAAAGAGAATTATTAGTAAAGGACATGAGTCTGAAGGCCTTTACATTCTTGATACACAAGTACCAAAGCCTGTTGCTTGTTCTGGGGTTGTAACCCCTTTTGAAGCATATTATCGGTTGGGTCATCCTTCATTGCGTATGTTAAAGAAATTTTATCCTCAATTTTCTAGCCTATCTTCATTAAATTGTGAGTCTTGTCAATTTGCCAAACATCAATTTTTGAATTCTAGGCCCAGAGTCAATAAAAGAGCTAATGCTCCTTTTGAGTTAGTTCACTCTGAAGTTTGAGGTCCTTGTTCTGTTAAGTCTAAAACTGGGTTTAAATATTTTGTTATCTTTATTGATGATTATTCTCAAATGACATGGTTACTTTTAATAAAAAAATCATTCAGAATTGTTTTCTTATTTTACTATTTTTTGTGCTGAAATCAAAACTCAATTTAACGTATCTCTATAAATTTTAAGAAGTGATAATGCTAAGAAATATTTATCAGAATACTTTCAAAATTATATGGTTCAACATGCATTATTCATCAAGCTTCTTGTGTAGATACACCATCTCAGAATGGAGTTGTTGAACGAAAAAATAGATATCTTATTAAAATTGCCAGAGCTTTGTTATTTTAAATGCAAGTCCCTAAACAATTTTGAGCTGATGCAGTTTCTACAACATGTTTTCTGATTAATCGTATGCCTTTCTCTATTCTTTCTGGTAAGACTCCCTTTAACGTCCTCTTTTCTAATAAGTCATTATTTTCTATTGAACCTAGGATATTCGGTTATACTTGTTTTATTCGGAATGTTCGATCTCGGATTATGAAACTTGATCCTAAATCTCTAAAATGTATCTTTCTTGGTTATTCTCGTGAACAAAAAGGATATATATGTTATTGTCCTTATCTTAACATGTATCTTGTGCCAGCTGATGTTACCTTTCTTGAACAAATGCCATTTGCTTCATCTTCAAGTTCTATCAGTCCGAAGGAGGAAGATGGTTTACTAATTTATACTATTACATCATCTAGTTCTTATCTTCTTCCCTACAAACCTTCTATTCCTAATTCGATTCTTGTTCCTACGCCTCCTGCTCCATGTACTGTGTCAGTTCCTTCATCATCAGATCTAGTTCTTGGTTCTAGACTTCTAGTGATGACTTCCTACTATTCTTCGCAAAGGTAAAATCAATGTATCCAGTATCTTCTTTTGTGTCATATAACCATTTGTCACCATCCTCTTATTCTTTTATTATATCTATTGATTCTGTCACTATTCCTAAGACTGTTCATGAAGCTCTATCTCATCTTGGATGGCATAGTGCTATAATTAAGGAGATGAATGCCTTAGATGACAATGGTACTTGGACCTTGATATAATTACCTGCAGATAAAAAGGCTATTGAATGTAAATGGGTATTTGCAGTTAAAGTCAATCTTGATGGGACTGTTGCTAAATTAAAAGCGTGACTAGTTGCTAAGGGATATGCTCAAACGTATGGAGTTGTTTATTCTGATACCTTTTCTACTGTTGCTAAACTTACTTCTATCCGATTATTTATTTCTATGGCAGCCATATATAATTGGCCTCTGCATCAGTTAGACATTAAGAATGCATTCATTCATAGTGATCTTCAGGAGAATGTTTATATAAAACAATCATCTCATTTTATTGCTCAGGGGGAGTATGGAAAAGTGTGTCATCTTCACAAATTCTTGTATGGCTTGAAACAAAGTCCTCAAGCCTGGTTTGAAAAGTTTTGTTAAGCTATTGAAAAGTTTGTTGTAGCTGGCATCATCCTATTAGTTGTCTATATTGATGATATTGTTATTACTAGGAGTGGTACTGATGGTATTTTATCTCTCAAATCTTTTTTTCATAGTCAGTTTTATAAAAAGAATTTAGGACCACTAAAGTATTTCTTGGATGTTAAGATGACAAAAAGTAAGAAAGGGATCTTCTTATCTCAAAGAAAGTATGTAATTGACTTGTTATCTGTAATAAAAAAATTAGGGGCTAAACCATGCCTAATTTGCAGCTTACAAAAGATGGTGAGTTGTTTGAAGATCCTGAGAGATACAAAAGATTGGTTAGTAAGTTGAACTATCTTACTGTGACTCGTCCAGATATTGCCTATTCAGTTAGTGTGGTAAGTCAATATATGTCTTCTCCAACTGTCGATCATTGAAGAGCTGTAGAACAAGTTTTATGCTACTTAAAAGAAGCTTCTAGAAGAGGAATCCTGTATGGCAATCATGATCATACTAGGATTGAATGTTTTTCAGATGCTGGCTAGGCAGGATCTAAAGAAGATCGAAGATCTATTTCAGGCTATTGTGTATTTGTTAAAGAAAATTTGGTTTCATGAAAAAGCAAGAAGTAGAATATGGTTTTACGTTCAAGTGCAAAATCAGAATATAGGGTTATGACTAAATCTGTATGTAAAATAATATGGATATATCAGCTCCTCACTAAAGTGGGCCTCAAGATTTCAATACCAGCTAAGTTATGGTGTGACAACCAAGCTGCACTTCATATTGCATCTAATCCAGCATTTTATGAATGAACTAAGTATATTGAGATTGATTATCATTTTGTTCATGAGAAGATTCAGCAATATTTGATTCTTACAAGATATATGAAAGTAGAATATCAACTGGGAAATATCTTCACAAATGCTTTAAATGGAGTTCGGATTGATTATCTTTGTAACAAGCTGTGCTTGATAAACATTTATGCTCCAGCTTGAGAGGGAGTATTATAGATTATATTTCTAGAATAGAAAGTAAATATATTTGATTATGATTTATAGGGATTGTTACATATTGCATTTCTAGAATAGGAAGTAGATTGCATTTTTATAATAGGAAGTAAATATATTTGATTATGATTTATAAAGATTTGATGCAATTAACTTTCCTTCTTAATATAGGATTTGTAGCTTGTATATATACCTAAAAGATTGATGAATAAAAATATATAGAAATTACTTCTTCCTCTTTTTTAGAGTTCTAGTTGTGTTTCAATGATTAATAATCTTGGATTCTTATGGCATACCAAATATGGTGATGTTACATGATAAGTGATCCTTAATTATTATGGTATACCTTATCAAATAGAGTCATTTTTAATCGCTATGAATCATATCACATTGGATTAGGATCATTAATGATATGCAGGATTATTAGTGATTTAAGATCACCGAGATGATTCCAAAATAGCCAACAAATGCATTCCAAAGGAGAAAATGGTGGAAAATTATATAGGGCTACATCACATGCTACATGATTGTCACACGTGGGTAAGAGGTGGAAGGTTTTCTATATTTGGTAATTATAAGAAGAATAAGCCTTCAAAAAATCTATTCCTTTTACATCTTCCATCCATGGTGGAACACAATTCACTAGGAAAATTATTATACTAAAATGTAGCCGAAGATAACAATGTAGCAAGGTTAGCAAAGTAGTTTGCTGCTTTTGAAAGACATTTTAGCATTTGAATTGAGAGATATGAGAAGTTCTAGAGTGAATGTCAGGCTTCACTACTATTAATCCATGCTACCACTATGATAGAGTTGCCTTCAAAATAATATCAACCACATATTACTTTAGGCTCTCTTGTTGATACAGCATCCTCCGGCACAAATTAAATCAAGCTGTAGTGATTTCAATGGAGGGAACTGAAGCTATATGCAAAAGGATGGCTGTGTAATTAGATTGACCCAAAGAGTCATGAATGATAAACCAAACTTCAGCTTTATCAGGATGGATTGACCAATAAAAAATGACCTTGATAAAACCTAGAGGAGGGGCAGCCAAGAATTAGTTTGGTGAGTATTAGGTCTAGAAGACCCAATCCCATTGGTGTACCAGTTGCCACGAGACTTTGTAGGGGGGTAATAATTAATTTGATGATTGTCATAAACTCCATGGATAACCGTTTGGCATGCCTTATGATTTGTGTGGGGAGAAGCTAAATATTCCAACATAAGTAGTCGTTCTAACCTTTCCGAATGAGCCACAATAAAAAAATCAAGAGGGATTGGATAGAGAACTAAAGAGCTCATCCAGGAGTTTCGAGAAGCATTGAGACGGCTTGAGCTAGGGATCTGACATTGTCGAACATGGGAGGGCCATGCATCCTAAGTCACTTATAAAAGGGGGCAAGCAGATGGAAGATGATTAAGGCTTTCATTGGGAGTGTTTGTGGTTCATAATGCTGGACTTTGCTTATGTGCACATGGACTTCTTGCATGCCTCTTGATGGTTCATTCTTCAATTTATGTTGTACCAAAAGTAATGTAAGAAGGTAATTGGTTGGCCATTCTAAGATTGTTATTCTAATTATTTAGTCTAAAGTTGCTGCAAAAGCTAAAATTATGTTGAGGTTTAATTTGGTTCAAATAAAAAAAAAATGTCCAATAGATAGCACAACTTCTAAAACTATTATATTTGTTGATATTTTTCTTTAATATTTTTATTCTCCATTAATCAAGATCATATGGTAGTGAAGCTATTAACTATCGATAAGGTATTTATAGCTGTAACACCATTTGACTTTTTTTCAAATACTCAATAATTTTTATGTATTGGGATCTAATAGTCATATCATTTTTTTAACAAATTCTAGGTTATATCCAACTTAAAACTAGAATTTTAGTGCACGCATGCGCATGATTGACCCAGAAAAAAAGGTGTGGATGGCTGTGCTTTCCTGCAATGGAGGTGAGTGTTGGTTTTCAAATATATATATATATCATATATATGTGTAATGGAAGCATGCGGACCGTTTAACATGCATAATATTAATATTGTCATACAAAAAGGAAAAATTATAATATAATTTTTCTAAACATAAAACCCATACCGATATGTTGAGGTCTCGAAGGGACAGACGCGCTCTACTACCGGATTCAAAGCTATGGATGAAGAATCCCACTGTAGAGTTTATGGACCAAGGTACTTCATAAAATACCTACAAAATTAAAACGAAACCAGAGCCTTCCTCACCTTTCTCAGGATCGGTATCGAATTATGATAGTGGGCTCACTCTTGATTTTTCTATATTTCTCACAATTCTGGTGCACATGAAATAAGAGAGAAAAAGATGAAAGAAACTTTTCTTTCATTTTTCCTTCTTTCCTTACCTTTCTGAAAGTCCACCTTATGCCACTTTTTTAGGCTCGAGGTGAATCAGAAATTTAATTTAGATAACGTTTTGTTACAACATTTAATTTAGATAACGTTTATTTGTTACAACATTTAGATAACATTTATCTGTTACAACATTTGATGTAGATAACATTTATCTTTTACAGACAATTCTCACACGCACGTAACTCCTTGATCATATCAAAGAAAAAGTTGTTTTCTTATTTGCAACTAATTTACAAATAATATCTAAATTAAATATAATATCTAATAAATTGATTTTATTATTTTATTTTTAATATTCTTAATAATCATATTATCAAAATATTAAAAATAAATAAAATTTCTCTCTCTCTATCAACTCATAATATGCCCACTTACAAGAGCAAAATTCTCTTATGTGATATTCCACAATAACACTTACGTGCAACCATTCATATCAATTATTATATGAACAATGTGTCTAAAACACGTTTTTATTTTGTCAAATAACTAACTTATTGTATCAAAATAAATGTGAGAAAAATAATCAATCAAATTGATTAATTTATCTTCATAATAAACTCTTTATTATAAAGTAAAAAAAATAAATAATTAATCATATTAATTATTCAATCTAAGAGTATTCGATGCGATTAACCTAAGACGGTGTTGGAACCATGGACCCATAATTTCAAGCTCCAATAAACTTGAATAAACTCAATTAAAAGTATTTAATTATTTATTTAGTTTATTAATCTCGAAGTTATTCCACTAAAAACTTGATACTGCACTCTTAAAAATTATAGATTAATTTTACTCCAAAACTTAAGTTGTCCACTGATATAATCATTACATGTAATTCAACCCTCCATAATTAGTTCATAATTAGAGACTGGTGAAATAACCATTATGCCCCTCCAATTTTCTCTTATTCCTTAAGTACTATTAATTAACTAGTTAAACAGTTAATTTATGATCGAATCATAAATTGTGCGCATAACTGTTTAGCCCCACAATCAAGACTTAAGGGAACTAATTTTAAGATTCTTTTCAAAAGCCATGGATTCCATATCTTTAAATCATATTCCCAGCCCAACATGTTATTAAACCTCCAAGATGTAAGTATTGGGCCCAACATCAAATGAGCTTTAACAAACAAATCAAAAGATCCAATAGCACAATCAAGGAGTCTGTGATTAAATCAGGATTAAGGTTGATTTACATATGATTATCTTGTGACATAAATTGAATTCTTTATAACGGTCTTAAATAAAGATTCAAATTATATCGGTTCTTGTCCTATATAATCTTATTATATATAATAACTCCACTAAGTATCTCTACACAACAATCCAGATAAGATTATCACATTCAGAATGTTCATGGACCGTGTTAGAGATTAGCGATAGAATATCCTTACTCCTATCAATCACGGACATGTTTAAATATATTAGCTGTAATTTTAATTCTCTTGTATATATTATACTAAAATTACAACCTCTTAATATATTTTGGATTTTCATATAAACATTCATCTTTCATATAAATGAGGTAAGATTGAAGAAAATTGCTTCTTTTATTAATTCAAAAAATCAAAAGTATAAATACATCTGATTTCAAGGGCACTGTTCCTAACCATCTCCCACTTGCCCTAAAGCAGATGTGACATATCTTTTTATCCCATTCCTATAAGATATTTGTTGAACATCTTCTCAGGCAGCGTCTTTGTGAACGGATCAGCCAGATTTTGTTCCGATGCTATCTTCATAACATTGACATCACCTCGATGCATTATCTCTCTGATGAGATGGTATTTTCTCTCGATATGCTTGCCCCTTTTATGGCTTCTGGGTTCTCTTGAATTAGCCATAGCACCACTATTATCACAAAATAATGTTAATGGCATATCCATTCCTGAAATAACTTCCAAGTAAGTATAGAACTTTTTAAGCCAAACTGATTCTTTAGCTGCTTCATAAGCCGCTATGTACTCAGCTTCCATGGTAGAATCAGCAATGCTAGATTGTTTGATACTTCTCCAAACAACTACTGCACCACCAAATGTAAACACTGATCCAGATGTCAACCTTTGAGAATCTTTATCTGATTGAAAATCAGAATCAATGTATCCTAAGGGGTTCAGGTCTCCACCTGAATACACAAGCATATAATTTCTCATTCTCCAAAGATACTTGAGAATGTGCTTTACTGCCACCCAGTGCTCTATCCCAGGGTTTGACTGGAACCGACTAACAACTTCCATTGCATAGCAGATGTCTGGTCTAGTGCATAGCATAGCATACATTAGACTTCCAACTGTCGATGCATATGGAATCCGTCTCATGTCCTCTTCTTCTTGTGTTATCTTAGGACACTGTTCTTTAGAGAGAACAATTCCATGTCGGATCGAAAGAAGACCCTTCTTGGAATTTTGCATTGAAAAATGAGCCAGCACCTTATCGATATAAGATGCCTGAGACAGTGCTAGGAGTTTGCTCTTCCTATCCCTAATGATCTGGATACCAAGAACATAACTCGCCTCTCCCAAATCTTTCATTTGGAAATGTTCGGCCAGCCATCTCTTTACGTTAGACAATATTTTCACATCATTACCAATGAGTAAGATATCATCTACATAAAGTACTAAGAAAACAACACTTTTTTCATTAATGAGCTTGTATACACAAGGTTCATCAAAAATTTGCTCGAAGCCATAGGTTTTGATTGTTTCATCAAACCTAATGTTGCAAGACCTGGAGGCTTGTTTGAATCCATAGATGGCTCTATTAAGCTTACAGACTTTCTGCTCCTGATCTTTAACAATGAACCCCTCTGGTTGTTCCATATATATGGACTCCTCTAGATAGCCATTCAGAAAGGCTATCTTGACATCCATCTGCTATATTTCATAATCAAAACATGCTGCTATGGATAAAAGAATGCGGATAGACTTTAATATGGCAACTGGGAAGAAAGTCTCTTCATAATCAACTCCCTCCTTTTGGGTATAACCCTTTGCCACAAGTCTAGCTTTGAAGGTCTCTACCTTCCCATCTGCTCCTCTTTTCTTCATGAAGATCCATTTACATCCAATGGGCCTGACATCTTAAGGTGGATCTACAAGTTCCTAGATAGTATTACAGTACATAGACTCCATTTCTTGGTTCATGGCTTCTAGCCATTTGTCCTTATCAGGATCATCCATCACATGCTGGTATGATGATGGATCATCATCGTTGGTATCAGCTACCACAATATTTACTTCGCTATCCTGTCTATAGCGGGTTAGGGTTCTGATAACCCTCCCACTACGTCTAGGCACCATAATATCCTGACTAGGAGCTGTGGTTTCTTCTTCCCTAATTTCAACAACTCTTGTTGATGGAGTGGTAATCTGATCTTTGAGCAACTCTTTGAGTACAACTTTACTCTGAGGTTTGAATTTATGCATATATTCATTTTCAAGAAAAGTGGCATTTGTCAATACAAACACCTTCTTTTCTTATGGACTATAAAACAAACCTCCTCTGGTGCCCTTTGGGTAGCCAACGAATAGACACACTTCTGTTCGTGGTTCTAGCTTCCCAAATTTGCCCTTAAGAATATGAACTGGACACCCCAATATGCGAAAATGACGTAAACTCGATTTTTGCCCATTCCACATCTCTAAGGGTATCTTGGATACAGATTTAGATGGTACAACATTCAAAATATGTATTATCGTCTGTAAGGTGTATCCCCAAAATGATATCGGTAGTAAGGAATAACTAATCATTGATCTAATCATATCTAACAATATCCGGTTCCTCCTTTCTGCAACACCATTTTGCTATGGAGTTCTCGGAGCCGTGAGCTGTGAAACAATTCCATGCTCAATAAGGTAATCCTTGAATTCTATATCAAGGTATTCTCCACCTCGATCTGATCATAGTGTTTTCAGTGATTTACCTAATTGTTTTTTAACTTCTACTCGAAATTCCCGAAACTTTCCAAAAGTCTTAGACTTTCTTTGCATTAGGTAAACAAAACCATATCTTGAGTAATCATCAATGAAAGTGACAAAGTACTCATAACCACCCCTAGCTTGTACGTTGAATGGTCCACACACATCCGAATGTACTAGCTCTAGTGGTTCATTAGCCCTTTGGCCCTTTGCAGAGAAAGGTCTTTTGGTCATTTTACCTTCTAAACAAGACTCAAAGACAGGAAGAGTGCCAACACTTAGCTCTCTCAGAGGACCATCCTTCACAAGTCTATTTATCCTATCAAGGTTAATGTGACCAAGCCTAAGGTGCCAGAGATATGTTTCATTATCACTGTTTATTACCTTTTATCTTTTGTTAGTCTTAGGATTAGTTACTTTAAACAGCTCGGTATAGTAAGAAAATTTTCATAAGGCGATAAAACATATAACCCATCAACAACTAGACATCCATGATAAATTTCAAGACCATTTCTGAAACTGAAATAACATTTCCATTAAATAAAATTCCATAACATTGTTCATGAAGTTTAGAAACTGAAATCAAATTTCTAGAAAAGTTTGGAATTAAATAAACATTATTTAGAATGAGAAATTTCTCTCCAAACAAAAGATGGGCTATTCCAATTGCCTTAGCCGATACCGTAGCCCCATTGCCAACCCTCATTATCAACTCACCATCAGAATCAGTGTATCCTAAGGGGTTCAGGTGTCCACCTGAATACACAAGCATATAATTTCTCGTTCTCCGAAGATACTTGAGAATGTGCTTTACTGCCACCCAGTGCTCTATCCCAAGGTTTGACTGGAACTGACTAACAACTCCCACTGCATAGCAGATGTCTGGTCTAGTGCATAGCATAGTATACATTAGACTTCCAACTGCCGATGCATATGGAATCCGTCTCATGTCCTCTTCTTCTTGTGTTGTCTTAGGACACTGTTCTTTAGAGAGAACAATTCCATGTCGGGTCGGAAGAAGTTGACAATGAGGAGTTGCATAGAAGAACAAACATGATTTGTTGCCCCTGAATCAATTATCCAGGAGGAGGTATCAACCTCAACTAGACAAGCTTCAAGTACAAGTAAATCATATTTACTATTTTTCTTCTCTTTCATTTGGTTGGTGGAAACTTGCCTCTTGTCATAATGTTCTCTAACATTACAATCAGTAGCAAGGGTTGGCTCAGTGATACCAAATTTGATGTTCTAGTCAAAATATTGTCAATATCAGATTTCCATTTTGGATAGTTTTCTTTAGTTAGGGTGTTGCTAGAAAGCAGTGAAGTAATGGGATTGTTCAAAGCCATTTTCTGAAAAAAAAAGTCAAGATGAATGTTTATAAGTTTTTGGAATAGAGATTTCAAAAAACAATTGAACAATTTAGGGAAAATACAAGAAAAAAATCCATATTCTATTCCCTCGATAATTCAACTAGCCATATACAAGTCTGCCGCCATAGGGTAGGTCAGCTTGCACACTTAGTTAAACCGAGACTCTTCTCGATTAATAAGTATGTTTCTAAAATAACTCTTATTTCCACACTTATTAACTACCGAATTAGAAAAGGTTTGGTCAAAGATATAATCAACACATTTGATCTTATATCTTTATGAGTAAGACCCACCATTTCAAATTTCTAGACTTAACCCAAGCGTGCCGCCATAGGGTAGGTCAGGCTTGAAATACATTTAGAAATTCTATCCTAAGAGATCTAGCCTTGTTATTGAATTGAACGAACACCACCCGTAGGGGGACGAAATCAAAGTGCCTCAAGGCGTCGTTCAACTCTCAGGGTGCTAAACCAATGGTGGAGACCAACAAATTTATTAATTACTCATTATTAAAGTGGGATTGTATTTTATTATATAAAGATAACCTTTTATCTTTGTGAATTAAATTCAATAACCTTTAAATCTTGTCATCTCATGTAGATTTAATCTACGAATTTAACTCTCTCAAGAATCGAATTCTCGTAAATATTTTAAGATAACTATTATCTTTTTAGAAATTAATATCAAAAAATTTAATAATCATATTATTAAAATTTAATATCACATATTAACTTTTGAAATTGATTTCTATATAAAGAATCATATTCTTGTTATTTATGAAATTAAATAGATCATTCCTAGATTTAATAATCTCATTATTAAATTAATAACATATATTAACTTAACCTAAGACTATTTTTAATTTCATAATTTTATTTAAGAATCAAATTCTTAAAGTTATAATTTCAAACCATCCATTTAAAAACCTTTTTAAATATATTTAGAATTATAATAATATTATCTTTGTTCATTAACTAAGACCCTATAAATAGGCATAATCATGATTAGTCAAATAGTCCTAATCAATAATTTTATAATGCATAGGATGGATATTTCTAATTTCTATATGGCATGATAAAATTAACTCATCAAATAAATTATTTTATTTTAATGATCGTGGGCCATCTTATGGCCAAACTGTTTGGAGTGGGATTAGGCCCAATTTGCTTCAAAAATAAGTTTGGAATTTGTCCCAAACCATTTAGGATTTTTATAATGATTCTCTTCATGTACAACACAAACTAGTTTGGATTTTGACATGATAAAATCTGTGATCAAATCACAGATCCTTTTGGTTTCAAAAATTAATTCCCAATGTGGTAATTAATTAAATCACAATTATTTTTAGCAGCCTATTGTGCTCTCTGGATCGTAGATAGTTGGGTCAAACGCATCAAGGTACTACCATCAGCCTCCCTTGCGGTGCGTTCCTAATATCCCTATCATACATCCGTTGGGAAAGAGATCCGAGGTACTACCAGTAGCCTCCCTCTTGGATCACCCCTGAGTTGAACACGATAGAAACCAAAAACATGATAAATTCCATACCCACAATTCTTGGGATCTATATCCCATGCTCAACTTTTAAGCAAACAGTTCATGGTAAAATTAAATACCAAATATCAATCATTCATGCATACCAAATATCAAATATTTATGCATACCATAATCAAATATTTATGCATACCCAGTATCAAATATTTATGCATACTAGATATCAAATATTTATACATACTCATCCATAACATGCAAGCCTAATATCAAATATTATAAAACATATCAATTATCACATATCAACATCATGATAATATTAATATTAGTGCATGACCGCTCTGATACCATTTGTTGGTTTTCAAATATATATATATATATATATATATATATCATCATATATATGTGTAGCGGATGCATGCAGACCGTTTAACATGCATAATATTAACATTGTCATATGAAAAGAAAAAATTATAATATAATTTTTCTAAACATAAAAACCATACCAATATGTTGAGGTCTCGAAGAAATAGATGCGCCCTACTATCGGATTCAAAGCTATGGATGAAGAATCCCACGGTAGAGTTTACGGGCCAAGGTACTTCATAAAATACCTGCAAAATTAAAATGAAACCAGAGTCTTCCTCTCCTTTCTCAGGATCGGTATCGAATTATGAGAGTAGGCTCACTCTTGATTTTTCTATATTTCTCACAATTCTAGTGCACATGAAATAAGAGATAAAAAGGATGAAAGAAACTTTTCTTTCATTTTTCCTTCTTTCCTTACCTTTATGAAAGTCCACCTTATGCCACTTTTTTAGGCTCGAGGTGAATCAGAAATTTAATTTAGATAATGTTCATCTGTTATAATATTTAATTTAGATAATATTTATCTGTTATAATATTTAGATAACATTTATCTGTTACAATATTTGATGTAGATAATGTTTATCTTTTATAGCCTATTTTGACAGCATGGGAACAATTCTCACATGCACGTAACTCCTTGATCATATCAAAGAAAAAGTTGTTTTCTTATTTGCAACTAATTTACAAATAATATCTAAATTAAATATAATATCTAATAAATCAATTTTATTATTTTATTTTTAATATTCTTAATAATCATATTATCAAAAATATTAAAAATAAATAAAATTTCTCTCTCTCCATCAACTCATAATATGCGTGCCACTTACAAGAGCAAAATTCTCTTGTGTGATGTTTCACAATAACACTTATGTGCAACCATTCATATCAATTATTATATGAACAATGTGTCTAAAACACATTTTTATTTTGTCCAATAACTAATTTATTGTATCAAAATAAATGTGAGAAAAATAATCAATCAAATGATTAATTTATCTTCATAATAAACTCTTTATTATAAAGTAAAAATAAATAAATAATTAATCATATTAATTATTCAATCTAAGAGTATTCGATGCGATTAACCTAAGACGATGTGGGGACCATAGACCTATAATTTTAAGCTCCAATAAACTTGAATAAACTCAATTAAAACTCTTTAATTATTTATTCAGTTTATTAATCTCGAAGTTATTCCACTAAAAACTTGAGACTGCATTCTTGAAAATTATAGATTAATTTTACTCGAAAACTTGAGTTGTCCACTGATATAATCATTACATGTAATTTAACCCTCCATAATTAGTTCATAATTAGAGTTAGGTGAAATAACCGTTATACCCTTTCAATTTTCTCTTATTCCTTAAGTACCATTGATTAACTAGTTAAACAGTTAATTTATGTTCGAATCATAAATTGCGCGCATAACTGTTTAGCCCATAATCAACACTTAAGGAAACTAATTTTAAACTTCTTTTCAAAAGCCATGGATTCCATATCTTTAAATCTTCCCCTAACGTGTTATTAAACCTTCAATATGTAAGTATTAGGCCCAACATTAAATGTGCTTTAACAAATAAATCAAAAGATCCAATAGCACAATCAAGGAGTCTGTGATTAAATCAGGATTAAGGTTGATTGACATATGATCATCTTGTGACATAAATTGAATTCTTTATAACGGTCTTAAATAAAGATTCAAATTATGTCGGTCCTTGTCCTATATAATCTTATTATATATAATACCTCACTAAGTGTCTCTACACAACAATCCGGATAAGATTATCACATTCAGAATGTTCATAGACCATATTAGAGATTAGCGATAGAAGATCCTTACTCCTATCAATCACGAACATGTTTAAATATATTAGCTATAATTTAATCCTCTTGTATACATTATACTAAAATTACAACCTCTTAATATATTTTAGATTTTCATATAAACATTCATCTTTCATATAAATGAGGCAATATTGAAGAAAAATACTTCTTTTATTAATTCAAAAAATTAAAAAGTATAAATACATCTGATTTCAAGGGCACTGTTCCTAACAGTGAGAATTTCGATATGGTTAAGTTTCGGATTCATGAGATGTATGATGTCTGTTTTTTTAAAAGAAAAATCATAAAAGTATTAAGATTGCATTTGGAGGTTCTAATTCTTGATATCACAATTTTGAGACTTTATAATACAAAATTTTAAATTTAAAAATTATAATATATTGAAAAATTGTTTGAGCTTCGACAAATTATTTGAAATAAAAAAAGTTGTTTTCATGATTTTTAAAATCTTATAAGCATTTATTCAATGACCAAATATCTAATAGTACAAAGGCATGATGCTTTTATAATATTAAAAGACATGTAAAATCAAGTCATTATCATGCCCTACATCCATTATGATTCTATTCAGTCATGGTATATTTTGAGATAATGTCTCTCTTAAATACCTTTTAATCTCTCAATCCTTTGTAAAGATGACGGTATTAATTTTAGGTCATTAATTTGATGCCACTACCAAAGATATAACTAGCTTGATTAGCTGACATCTTTGATTAATTCAGATTTCAAGATAAAAAATTGATTATTATCTAATAATCCAAATTAAGTGTAGAATTGAGTCTAATGGATGGAAGGAAAAATGTAATGCTTCATAGCATCCTTCCATTTCATTTGATTATTAGATTTCATAGCCACAGGTCAACAAGCATTCTATATAGTTTTTTTTTCCGATGCTTATTAGCATCGGAAAAGGCTTCCTTTGTCAGAATTATTGTAGTCTATGGTACGCTAAACCTAGCGTCATCATGTGCCATGCATGAATTTCAGGTGACATTGAATAACTTTATTTGATAAAAAATTACTTATATTATAAAATGGATCCCAATCCAACCCTCATTCTTAAGTGGCACTCCCCACCGTCCCCAACTTCAGAGAGAGAGAGAGAGAGAGAGAGAGAGAGAAAGAAGGTTGGATCTAGCAGCCATTATGAATTTTTTTTTTATAACCATAAATTTTATATTTTAGATATCTTTGCATCATATTTATTTAACGTACTTAGGTTAATGAAGTAAATGTAACTAGTTATTTAGATGCTGATTTTATTGATCATATAGATGATCATAGAATAATATTTGAACATGTATTTTTCTTTTGATGGTACCGTTATTTCTTGGTCTGGCAAGAAATTAGATTACATTTATAGGCATACACAAGAGACTAGATGTATTGCTTGTACCATAGTATTTAATTATGCTATTTGGATTCAATGATTTATAAATGTTTAGTTGTTTTCCTTCTGCTGACATGATAATCGGCAGAAGGATTAATGTTTAATAAACACATTGATGCAATGAGATATACAAAGGATAAGTTGATCAAAGCATGTTAAATCCTAAATAGTTTAATAAAATTTATGCTTGGAGGTATATTATAGCTAGACATATAAAGCCTCAAGGCTGATTTAGTTATAAAGAATCAATCGATCTAAGCGTGTTAAAACCTAAGAGCTTAATAAAATTTATGCTTATAGGTATATCAACTAAACATATAAAACCCTTAAGTCTGATTTGGCTATAATGAGTAAGTCGGTTTAAGCGTGTCAAACCCTAAGTAGCTTGATGTTTATCTATATTAAAAATAACAGTAAAAATTTTGGCTTTATGTGCATGTTTGTTGATGTAGCCATGATATCCAATAATCAGATGAGATGGAAGGATGCTATAAAACATTACATTTTTCCTTCCATTCATTATCGATTAGATCGATGCATCTTTTCTCTCAAGTGCGGCATATGAATGTTGGAAGAACTCTATATAGAAGGATTCTTTGAATATTATAGTATGATCCAAACTATTTCTAACACATCTGTATTTTAGCTACAATGCTTTGTAAAAATCACCTATCTTATGACATCTCTGCATATGATCCTATTTTGTAAAATCTCTTTAACCTGCATCTAAAAGAACATGTTGTTTTACATATAACTTCTGATTAATTGGATGTTTGTAGCTCATCCAGTAGTCATTGCTGCTTCTTCACCTCTTCTTCTTTTTTGTTTTTTAAACGTCTTTCTCTTTTTGAAAGGAAGAAATAAAAGAATTTACCAACTAAAAGAGAGTGCATTGACCATAACACTCATGCTTTATCTTCTGAAATGGATATATACTCCACAATAATATAATATACGCCAAATACTCTTGGTGTATCTCTCTTGCACTAATCATGCTGGATTTTCTTTCCTTTTTCTTTTATTATTATTATTATTATTATTATTAATTAATTAATTAATTAATTTTTTTTTTTTCTGAACTATGATTTCAATGTTAGGTTCTGTTGAATCTCCCATTTCTCCCCTTGAGTGAAACCACTTGTGATCAAATGGCGGAAATAATCACCACTTTCCAACGAGTGGTTTGAGTTCTGTTGGCGATCCATGATTGAATCTTTGTCTCCAATGGTGAAAAATCCACAGGAATCTCTCTCTCTTTTTTTTTTTTTTTTTTTTGAGGGAAAATCCACAGAATCCTGAACTCTGCAGTTCATGCAGATAGCTGACACCAACTGTTCTCTGGTGGTGATGGCGAGAGGAAGAGGCGCAGCTGATGGACGGAAAGCAGTAGATAACGACGGCACCACTGGCCAAACGACCGGTGGACTCATGCGTCTGAATTTTGAAACTTCTGAGACCATGATGAGCCCACCATTGCCGGCCATCTGATGCTCGTGACATCTTGCGAAACAAAGCATAGTAGCTCCTCACTGGGTGTGTGGGGAGATCTTTTGGTGGTCCACCAGACACCTAGTTCATGCAATCATAATTTACCACAAATGTGAAACCTATGTAGAGTGCTGCTATCTATTCATGTCACTTGAGATGGCGGGTTATTGGGTGTGTGGGTGTTGACAGCTGAATTGTTGCCAATCATGAAAGGACTGTGCCCTAGTCTTAGTTGCCTACGAGCCATGACCCACAAAACTGTACGATGGATAAGGGCTCCATTAGTGGTTGCGTTTTCATCCATTGGAATCGTTGGTCTATTCTGAGAACCATGGAGCACCACAGAGTTCCAAGTGTATTATTATATCCATTGGCTTAGATGAAATTCAGGTCAGTGGTAATAATTAATATGGCTGATTCAACGCCGTACGGTAATGGCAACTGACGGAGGCTCTCTCAGCCTCCTGAGCCCCCCTCGGCCTCCTGAGCCTCCCAAGGTATCGGACTTCATGAACAGTATCTCAACCCCCGAAACCCCCTCGGTCTCGGACTGCATGAACAATGCTTGGCCTCAAGTTCCAGCCTTAGCCTCAAGCCACAGCTCCCGAGCTCTATGAACAGTATCTCAACCCCCGAGACCCCCTTGGTCTCGGATTGTATGAACAGTGCTTGGCCTCGAGTTTCAGCCTCGGCCTCAAGCCACAGCTCTCGGGCTCTATGAACAGTGTCTCAAACCCCGAGACCCCCTCGGTCTCGGACTGCATGAACAGTGCTCGATACGTGGTCTGGCCCTTGAGCCCAGTAGCATATAGCCTCGGGCCACCTAGCATGCCCACGTGGTTCGTTGCACATCCATAGCGGCATGTGGCCATACCTCATAACGGTGTATGGTCCATCGCATGTCTACGACTGTGCATGACCATACCTCGTTACAGCGTACGATTCACCACCTGCCTGCGACTGTGCGCAGTCACATCCGGCAACGGCGTGCACCAAGTGCAACCGCAACCGCCGGATACCTGTGAAGCCATACTGACGGGTAATGCAGGATGCCTTCGACACGTACGGTGACAGTACGATCCATCACTGTCAGCCTCACCTTTTCGTCCGTTATTGGACGAGATGTCCCGAAATCAGCGATCTTCTAGAACGGAAAGGTGGATCTTCGAATAGGTATAAAAGCGCACACTCTCACTATAAGTGGAGAGAGAACTCAGGTTTTCTAGCTTCTTCATGCTAACTAAACCCTAACTTTCTAGCTTCCCTCTGCTAGTTAGTTCTAGTCTATTTCCGAGTGACTAACTTGAGCATCGGAGGGTCCCCACCAGAGCATCCGGTCTTCGGGGACTTTCTTGTAGGAGTTCGGCGAGGAGGACGACCATTTCCCCGGTGCTTGAAGAGAGTGACTCGGCGTCAATAGATTGGTGTGCCAGGAAGAGGCAGGAGGAGAAAGATTTTGAACAGCATTCTACAACCTCTCTCTCTGAGCTCTTGAGCCATGGTGACGACCCGCGTGAATGGGGTCTTTGCCAGCTGCACTGGGGGGCAGCGTCAAGGAGCTGATCTGCTAGTGGTTGGCCCCTCAGCTCCCCCAGCCGGTGTCTCCACACTGCCACATCCTCAGGAGGATGGACCTTCCGCTCCCTCGATTGACGTCTTCGCACCTCCTCCGCAGCAGCTCTAGGAAGACCGGCTTGCCGCCTTAGCCACACAAGTCCAGTTCTTGGCGGCGACGGTTCAAGGTTTGCAGTGCCAACAGGTGGCCGCGCAGCTATCAGAGCCATTCCCATCGATTTCGGGGATGGTGCAACCCAGCCAGCATTCCTCCCGGAGGAGATTGCCAGTCGTGGAAGCTCGCCACTGCCATGCTTCTCCCAAGCTTCACCATCTGGGAGCCTCCAAGAGACCCCGATCTCCTTCTCGACACGCCAGTGTTTCTCCCAAGTGGCACCACGAGAAGGAGGCGGAGCACCCTTGTCGACATCGCCATCACTCTTCCCCATCCTCGGAGTCCTCGGGGGAGGGGTCCTTCGATGGCAGGATAGCTTATCGGGCTGAGCGCCGACTCGACGAGTACAACCAGCGGTTGGAGCAACTCAGCCGCCAGATCACTCACCTACCGGAGGTGAACTATGACAGCCGACCTCCGCTATCCCATCATATCATGGAAGAGCCCATCTCCACTCGGTTCCGTCTCCCTCATCTGGATCCATACGACGGGACCACGGATCCCCTGGACCACCTAAAAAGTTACAAGGTTCTCATGCAGGTCCAGGGGGCGATCGATTCGCTCATGTGCATCGCTTTCCCTGCCACCCTAAAGAAAGCTGCCCGAGCCTGGTACTCTCGCCTGCTGCCGCGGAGTATCAATTCTTTTCGTCAGCTAGAGAGGGCCTTCTTGGCCCATTTTGATGCCTGCTAGAAGATTTCAAGGGTAGCTGACAGCATCTTCTCCGTCTAGCAGAAGAGCAGCGAGTCCATGCGAGACTACGTCGCTCGGTTCAAGGAGGCAGCCCTGGAAGTCTACAATCTTGAGGACTCAGTGGCCACTTTGGCCTTGAAGCGAGGGCTCCGTCCATCCTGCTTCATGTACTCCCTTGACAAGAAGCTACCCGACTCCTACGCCGAACTCTTGACCTGGGTCCAGAAGTACATCTGCACCGACAAGGCTGATTCCTTTCGGTGTGAGGCTAGCGAGAGTGTCCTCAAGAAGTCAGCTCGCTTAGAGCTTGCTGAGGTCCAACCCAGGAACCTCGAACCTCCCCGCTGACCAGACAACAGTTCTCGAGCTCCTTCACAGAGAGACGGGCCCAACACTCCTCTGCTCCCCCTATATCGCACATCTTGCTCGAGATCGAGGGCGAGTCCTATCTTCAGCGTCCACCTCCGATGAACCCAAAAATCCCCGCAACAAGAACCTCTACTGCCGCTACCATCGGGATCATGGCCACGACACTGACGACTGTCACCAATTGAAGAAGGCGATCGAGGACCTTATCCAATGCGGCCACCTGGGGAAGTTCATCTAGAGGAACAACCCGGGAGTTCCTGGCCCGTCAGCGCCTACGCCGCCGATGATCGATAATGCTCCAACCGAGAAGACGATGACGATGATTTCCTGGGGGACAGGTGGCCCACCCAAGAGGCCAAGGGAGGAGGGAGAGTTAGAATCTGTAATCCCTTTCTCCAAAAGGGACTTAGAGGGGGTGGTTAATAAAAATGATGATAGCGTCGTCGTATCCATGACAATAACTAAGCATCATGTAAAAAGAATTTGGCCAATAGTGGGAGCTCGGTGGATGTTTTGAATTATGATGCTCTTGTTCGCATGAACCTGTCACCCGACCTGCTTCGGCCCATTGCCATGCCCCTGATGGGGTTCACCAGAGATTCTGTGAAGGTCGAGGGGGAGATCACTCTTCCTATCACGGCTGGCATAGCCCCGCGCCAAAGTACAATCTTCATGAACTTCCTGGTGGTTCGGGTGCCCCTCGTCTATAATGCTATCCTCGAGAGGCCGGGCTTAATTTTTTGGAGGCTGTCATAACCACTAAGAGGCTCCTCATGAGGTTTTCCACCAGTGAAGGAGTCCGGAGATGCAGGGGGAGCAGAACCTGCCCCCACTTTGCTACCACATGGCCCCTAGTCCACAGGGGGTGATACCTACACCTGCACCGGAAGCGCTGGACCCCCAGGACCTGGAGAGAAGAGAAGAGCCGACCGAGCGCCTGCTGGCCTTCCCTCTTGGAGAGGACCCAGTAAAGACAATCCAGATCGAAGCCCTACTCCCGGAGGAAGCCCGTGGCCAGCTTCTCACTTTCTTATGAGCCAACGCTGATGTCTTCACCTGGTCGGCATCCGATATGCCAAGCATTCCAGAAGAAGTGATTACCCACCGGCTCAACGTTAAGCCGGAGTGCCGACCCATTCGGCAGAAGTAGAGGAGCTTTGCCCCTGACAGACAGAAGACCATGGACGAGGAGGTGCAAAAGCTGCTAGCAGCCAGCCACATCCATGAGGTGCACTACCCCGACTGGCTGGCAAATGTCGCGATGGTTCGTAAGGCCAGTGGGAGCTAAAGGATGTGCGTGGACTTCACCGATCTCAATAAGGCGTGCCCCAAAGATAGCTTCCCACTGCCTCGGATCAACCAGCTAGTAGACGCTATGTCCGGACATGAAACTCTTAGCTTCATGGACGCGTTTTTGGGGCACAACCAGATAAGGATGGATTCGGCTGACGAAGAGGCCACTTCCTTTATTACTAAAAAAGGGATTTACTGCTACAAGGTGATGTCGTTGTTGAAGAATGCTGGGGCCACTTATCAGAGGCTGATGAATAAGGTCTTTGAGGACCAGATCGGGCGTAACATGGAGGTGTACGTGGACGATATGCTGACCAAGAGCACCCACACTGCCGACCATGTCACCGATCTCACGGAGACCTTCAACAACCTGCGCTAGTACCAGATGAGGCTGAACCCCCGCAAGTGTGCCTTTGGGGTTGCGGCAGGTAAGTTTCTGAGCTTTATGGTAACTCAGTGGGGGATCGAAGCCAATCCCGACAAGATCCGAGCTATCTTGGATATGAGGCCCTCAGCTAATAAAAAAAAGGTGCAGCACCTAATCGGAAAGGTGGCGACCTTGAGCCGTTTCATGTCAAGATCGGCAGAAAGGTGTCTGTCCTTCTTTATGGTGCTGCGCAAGGTCAACAGCTTCGAGTGGATAAAGGAGTGTCAGGATGCCTTTGAGGAGTTGAAGTAATTTTTATCCACACTCCCGCTGTTGTCCAAGCCGAGGGGTGGGGAGGAGCTCTTTCTGTATCTCGCAGCCTCCTCCGAGGCCGTCAGTTCTGTGCTCGTGCGTATGGATGCTGACGGAGTACAGAAGCCGATCTACTACACTAGTAAGGTACTTCAAGATGTCGAGATCATATATTCTAGGACTGAAAAGATCATCTTCACCTTGGTGGTCTCTGCCCAACGTTTCCGATCCTACTTCCAAGCTCATCCCATCGTGGTGCTCACGGACCAACCTCTTCGGACCATCTTGTCCCATCCTGACACCTCTGGTCGGTTAGCTAAGTGGGCCATCAAACTGAGCAAGTTTGACTTGTCTATCCGGCCGAGGTCTGCCACGAAGTCCCAAGTATTGGCTGATTTTTTGGTCGAGTGCACTTGGGCCGAGGAGTGTTTGGAGGAATCATGTCCGGAGGCGCACATGGAGTCCTCCTCGGCCGAGGAAGCAGGAAAGGAAGAATGGATCCTGCATGTGGATGGAGTAGCAAATTCCCAGGGAAGCGAAGCCGGGCTCATCCTCGTGAGTCCCAAGGGGGAGGTGGTGGAGTATGCCCTTCGATTTCTGTTTCCAGCCACTAATAATCAGGCGGCATATGAAGCCCTGTTGGCGGGGATGAAGCTAGCTGGGGAGCTCGGTGCGGATCATCTGAGGGCCTTCATGGACTCCCAGCTTGTCTCTGGGCAGGTTGCTGGGGAATACGAAGCCAGAAACCTGACCATGTCCCGTTACCTGAGCAAGGTGCAATCCCAAGCC
This sequence comes from Calamus simplicifolius, assembly GCA_900491605.1. NCBI lineage: Eukaryota > Viridiplantae > Streptophyta > Magnoliopsida > Arecales > Arecaceae > Calamus > Calamus simplicifolius. The sequence continues at coordinate 1,004,364 of UESW01004123.1, forward strand.
TCTCGGTTCTCTTACTTCTGCGTCAGCTATATCCCCCGGGTGGAGAATGCTAGGGCCGACACACTGTCTCGTTTAGCCACCTCGGCCGATGGGACCCTGGGAAGGACGTACGTGGAGCACCTACAAACCTGAAGTATTGAAGCTATGGATGAAGCACTACCGGTAGAGCAAGGGCCCTCATGGATGGACGCCTACGTCCGATATTTGACCGATGGCACTCTCCTCGAGGATCCCACTGAGGCGAGAATGCTCAAGCGGCGGGCCCCAAAGTTCCTGATGATGGACGAGAAGCTTTATCGAAGATCATTTTCATACCTGGTCCTCAAGTGTGTCGGACCAGCCGAAGCTAACTATATCTTATGGGAAATCCATAAGGGCATCTACGGGAGTCATCTGGGGGTAGAGCCCTAGCTTACAAGGCCATACGGCAGGAGTACTATTGGCTGACCATGAGGAAGGATGCAGCCGAGCTTGTTAAGAAGTGTGATAGCTGCCAGCGCCATGCCAATATTCAACGACAGCCGACATCTCAGCTGACCCCCCTAGCGGCGCCTTGGCCCTTCGCCCAGTGCGGTATGGACATCTTGGGACCATTCCCTCTAGCCTTCGGACAGCACAAGTTCCTCCTGATGGCCATCGATCACTTCACCAAGTGGATTGAGGCCGAAGCCCTTGCTAAGATCACTGAGAGCAATGTGAGATCCTTCTTTTGGAAGCCTATCATATGCCGGTTCAGACTACCACACACTCTAGTCACCAACAACGGCTGGCAATTTGACAACGCACCCTTCCGAGGATTTTGCACTGAATTGGGCATCCATCAGAGATTCACTTCCGTCGGACACCCTCAGACCAATGGGGCGGTCGAGGTGACCAATCGCATCATTCTCCAAGGACTGAGAATCCGGCTGGATGGTTGTAAAGGACGATGGGTGGAGGAGCTCCATAATATGCTATGGGCCTACCACATAACACCGCGATCTCCCACCGAAGAGACCTCGTTCAGTCTGGTCTTTGGATCCGAGGCAGTCAACCCGGTGGAGATAGGCTCCCCGAGTCCTTGGAAGGAGTCATATAGTGAGGAAGACAATTTGAACCGGCTGTGAGCCAACCTTGACCTAGTAGAGGAGGTGTGAGACTGAGCGCGGTTCTGGATGGCGGCCTATCGATAACGAGTTGCCAGGTATTACAATGCCCGCGTGTGCCCCAAGACTTTCCTACCAGGAGACCTGATCCTCCGACGAGCCAAAGTCTCAAAGCCGATGGAAGGAGACAAGCTAGCTCTGAACTGGGAGGGGCCCTATCGGATCACCGAAGCACTCCGTCATGGAGCATACAAGATTGAAGAGCTAGATGGGAAGCCACTCCCTCGGACATGGAACGCTATCAACATTCGTTGGTATTATCAGTAGTGCATTTTCTTCTTGCATTAAATACCACGCATGTATTCTCATGGGCTTTCGCCCCTCATTTCATATTAATAAACTTGAGTTATAGCATCTCAGTCTTTCAGCTGAAAGCCCTGGGCCAGCTAGGCACGAAGCCCAATGTACCACTGGCAGAGCGATGTACCATCGGCTTCCAACAACAAGCCCAACCCCGGTCGGCACCTAAAACCCTGGGCCACCTAGGCATGAAGCCTAGTGTATCACTAGCAGAGCGATGTACCATCGGCTCTCAACAACAAGCCCGACCATGGTCAGCACCTAAAGCCCTAGGCCAGTCAGGCATGAAGCCCAGTGTACCACAGGCAGAGCGATGTACCATTGGCTCTTAACAACAAGCCCGACCTCGGTCGGCACCTAAAGCCCTGGGCCAACCAGGCATGAAGCCCAGTGTACCATTGGCAGAGCGATGTACCATCGGCTCTCAACAACAAGCTCGACCCCGGTCGGCACCTAAAGCCCTAGGCCAGCCAGGCACGAAGCCTAGTGTACCACTGGCAGAGCGATGTACCATCGGCTCTCAACAACAAGCCCGACCCCGGTTGGCACCTAAAGCCCTGGGCTAGCTAGGAATGAAGCCTAGTGTACTGCTAGTAGAGCGATGTACCATCGGCTCTTAACAACAAGCCCAACCCCGGTCGGCACCTAAAGCCCTGGGCCAGCCAGGCATGAAGCCCAGTGTACCATTGGCAGAGCGATATAGCATCGGCTCTCAACAACAAGCCCAACCCCGATCGACACCTAAAGCCCTAGGTCAGCCAGGCATGAAGCCCAGTGTACCACTGGCAGAGCGATGTACCATCGACTCACAACAACAAGCTTAACCCCGATCGGCACCTAAAGCCCTAGGCCAGTCAGGCACGAAGCCCAGTGTACCACTGGTAGAGCGATGTACCATCATCTCTCAACAACAAGCCCGACCCTGATCGACACCTAAAGCCCTGGGCCAGCCAGGCATGAAGCCCAGTGCACCACTGGCAAAGCGGCATACAATTGGTCTCTAGAAGCCCAAGTCTACCCCGGCCCTCCGGGTCCTACGCCCCACCGGTCCTCGGAAGCCTGAGTCTACCTCGACCTTCCGAGTCCGATGTTCCATCAGTCCCTAGAAGTCCATCTTCCTCGGCTCCATGGTTCGGTCCTACATGACTAAGTCAAAGTTATTCGAGAATGGATTAAAGATTGCTCCTCGGTGCCGACAAAGCTCCTAAGGGTCCCACGTCAGCAACCGGGGGACTTTGGGCAGAGGTTATAGTTGGATAAAGGCAATTTGCATTGAAGGAAAAACTTTATTTTATTAATTGGAAGTAATTACAAAACGCTGACCAAGTCAGACTTGCAAAAAATAAAAAAGTACAACTTGAGGCTCACGGTTCGATCGGCGCAAGCTCATCGTCGGACGAGGCAACTTCGGAAAGACGCTCCGACTCGACCTCCAGGGCCTGAGGAAGGTTCAGGTCTCGTGCAATTTTTTCCTTTCCACGCTAAAACACTTGGAGATACGCTTCCGTCGAAGCTTTGGCCAACTCGTCCATAAAGCGCTCAAATGCCCTGAACTCTTCTATGGTCCTGGCAGCCCTAGCCTCAACAGCTGCCTCCACCTCGGCAGCTCGAACTTCTTTCTCCACAGCTAAAGATGCTGTCGCTTCTCTCTCGGCCTCCTGGGCACGACCCGCTTCCTCCTCGGCCTTCTTTGCCCTCTCCTCAGCCTTCTTCGCCCTCTCCTCAGCCTCGCCTGCCTGATTCTCGGCCGTCTGGATGGCCATGGTCAATTCTGAAATATGCAGGTCTCTTGCCGTGATGGTGCCTTCGGCCTCCATCAGCTGGCTGAGTGCTGCCCGCAAATGGTTGGCCTCAACCTCTGCCCGGCTCTCGGCCGCCTTTATCTCATTGGCCTGGGCATTCCTGGCCGATTCTAAGGCCCTCTCGGCCGCCTCCGCTCGAGCACAAGCCTCCTCGGCCTCTTTCTGGGCCTCCCGCATAAGGGTCTTTCCCCCATGGATGACCTCTCTTGTAGCCGCCAAGGAGTTCGCAAGCTGCGTGCAAGCCTCATGTCAAAAAAGAGAAAGAAAGAGGAAAAGAGAAATCTAAAGGCAAGGGGCTGCAAGACTACTTACTTTAACCAGGGCCGTGTAGGACTCTCGGAAGAATGTAGCCACCCTCAAATGGCTAAGTTCTTCCTGGACCTCGGGCACGAGGACTGGTGAGATGAGCCACTCCGCCCAATGCCCATCGTTCAAAATGGAGTCCCGAGGCGGCCTCGGCCTGACTCCATTTCCTTCGGCAGCCCCGACGGTTTCGGACTCGGTGCATGGAGGGCTACTTGTTGCTGTTTGCTCAGGGGGCGGACTTGCTGCCCCCGGCGGTCCCTCACCCCAGCTCCTTGTCGCCTCGGCGGGGACTGGTCCGCTGGGAGTAGGGGGCTCCTTCGCTATCGCCGGATCTTTCGTGGATGGCTCCTCCGTCGTTGCCCCCTCGGCCACCGCCCTTTCTGGCAGGGTGTCAGCTGTCAGATCGATCTCCGGGACGGCCGAAGGCTCTTGCGGTATAGGTGGCTCGGGCACCCGCACTGTCGGGTGTTTTGGGACCGGTGTTTGCTGCCCCTCGCTCGGCCCCTCCTGGGCCCTCCTTTTGGTGGCGGCCCTCATGAGTCTACGGGTCGGGACCTTCATGGCTGTACAGCATCGGCCGGGGTTAGTCAAAAAAAAAAAAAAATGAAATCGAATGAAACAAGAAGACTATTTGACTATGTATGGAGGTGGCTTACTCACCGCTGACTGGAGGTTCTCCTCTGTTAGAAGCAGGTTGTACCGAGGGATGTCGGTAGTCAATAGCTGCCCCAACGCTTCTTTATCTCCAAGAGGGACGGTGGAATTCATGTTACCTCGGAGGTCGGGGTCCCCCCACCAGGGATTAACTTGGTCCAGATTGGCAAAGAAAAATCAGGATTTCATCCCTTGATGGAAGTACGAAGAAGAAGTTTGAGGACTCGGTCGGGTCGGGACTGGAACAGCCACCAACCCTTCTGAGCCCGAAGGATGTAGAAAGAGCAAAAGAGGGAGATTCGGGGGGTAATGTGGAGATAATGGCAGAGGACGACGAAAGAACTAATGACCGAAGGGAGTTCGGGACCAGTTGAGAAGGGGTCAGGGAGTAATAGTCAAGAAGGTTAATGAAAAAAGAAAGAAAGGGTGGGCGAGGCCCACCCTCAAGGAAATTTCATAAACGACCACTTGGCTTGGTCGGGATGAAATCACTCTATCGTCGGGAGTTGGGAGATAGACCCCTTCCGGGGATTCTGCCCCCACCTCGAGGAGGTGCCGGCCTCCGCTCGGCGTCTCCTTGATGGGGCCCTGCCAGCAGCAGCCGGGCATCTCCCTGCGGAAGCCTCACCGGCGATCTGCCGCCGGGCCAGAGGGACGCGGTCCTCCGGATCGAAGGATCGCTCAAGAGGAGGTGAAGGAGAGGGGAGAGGCGAAGGAGAAGCTCGAAGCCTCTCGAAAGAAGAATGATCCTCTGGATCATCCTCCGAGGTCCAGGATTGGGAGTTCATTGCTAGAAAAAGGAACATAGAGGTCTAGAAGAGACGAATAGCTAACATGAGGAAGAAAATGGCTGCGCAGGCTCTTAGGTTGCAAGGAAGGCTAGGAGGCAGAGGATCGGAGGATTGGAGGAAGAAGACAACGATGGCAGGAGCAGTGTTGCCAGATTCAACCCCCACCCGAGTTTTATTTAGTTTCAAATTGTCCCGCCTTGTCTCGTCAGCCACATGGACCCCCACCATAGGTTGGGCTGCCTCGGTTATTGCTTGGCGCGTGATATGATCTGCCTCCGGCCAATGATGGGACGTCGCTGACGTCATCGTTATGATGGGCAATGATGGCGCGACTTTTCTCACAGACTTTGAAGGATCAACCTTGCCTTGAGGACAATCGCCGCAGATCTGGTGGACGGTAGTGGCCGCCCTTTCACATTCCCTATGTCGCCTGCATAAAGTTATCGCAACGTCCGAGGACACATATCCGGGGGTAGTTCGCAAAGGATGGGGATCAGCCACGTGGGAGGTGACACCCCTTTCGCCTTGCTGGGGTGGGCCTGCTTCGTCTCACGGGTGAGGGGGCATCTGATATGGCTGATCCAACGCCATCAGAATAAACGGTAATGGTGACTGGCGGAGGCCCTCTCGGCCTCCTGAGCACCCCTCGGTATCGGACTTCATGAACAGTATCTCAACCCCTGAGACCCCCTCGGTCTCGGACTGCATGAACAGTGCTTGGCCTCGAGTTCTAGCCTCAGCCTCAAGCACAGCTCCCGAGCTCTATAAACAGTATCTCAACCCCCGAGACCCCCTCGGTCTCGGACTATATGAACAGTGCTTGGCCTCGAGTTCCAGCCTCGACCTTAAGCCACAGCTCCCGGACTCTATGAACAGTATCTCAACCCCCGAGACCCCCTTGGTCTCAGACTGCATGAACAGTGCTCAATACGTGGTCTGGCCCTTGAGCCCAGCAGCATATAGCCTTGGGCCACCTGGCATGCCCACGTGGTTCGCCGCACATCCGTAGCGGCGTGTGGCCATACCTCATAACAGCATATGGTCCATCGCACGTCTGCAACTGTGCATGACCATACCCTGTTACAACGTACGATTCACCACCTGCCTGCGACTGTGCGCAGTCACATCCGGCAACGGCGTGCACCAAGTGCAACCGCAGCCGCCGGACACCTATGAAGCCATACTGACGGGTAATGCAGGATGCCTCCGACATGTATGGTGATAGTATGATCCATCACTGTCAGCCTCACCTTTTTGTCCGTTATCGGATGAGTTGTCCCGAAATCAGCAATCTTCTGGAATGAAAAAGCGGATCTTCGAATAGGTATAAAAGCGCACACTCTCACTGTAAGAGGAGAGAGAACTCAGGTTTTCTAGCTTCTTCCTGCTAGCTAAATCCTAACTTTCTAGCTTCCCTCTGCTAGTTAGTTCTAGTCTGTTTCCGAGTGACTAACTTGAGCATCGGAGGGTCCCTACCGGAACATCTGGTCTCTGGGGACTTTTCTTGCAGGAGTCTGGCGAGTAGGACGACTATTTCCCCAGCGCTTGAAGAAAGTGACTCGGTGTCAACAATAATAATAAAAACAAGCTCTCTGCACTATTATTATAGCGCAAGGCACGATAACAATGGTTGATTCATAGCTTTGTAGTGCTTTGAAAACTCTTTGGTATAAAGTTTCAGACTTGAATAAAAAGTTTCATATGGTGGTCTTGCTAATAGATAAAATGACATATCTACTGAGGATTTATCATAACCACTAGACTTTAGATTGTACAATTCTGTACCTCTTAGCCTAAAAGATATAGGCTTAATTCTAATGCAACATAATAATTGCAAATACATAAATCATAATAATTGTTAATATATCAGTAGTTGCCAACACTACCATGGGAGAAAATAAAGTTTTGGAAGTCTTCTAATGGCCTGTATAGTCGCAGGATATTTTTTTACTTTGATATTTTATATTTATTCAAATTTTAGTTTGGATAGGAGTTAGGTCATTTTGGTCTCTTTGTCCTATTTGTAACTTAATTATATTTTGTTAGGGAGGAGAAGGGGTGAAAGGGTTTTGAAAGGAGACGTGTGATGTTATATGGGAGACTAGATGAGGAGTTTGATTGCTTGAGGCATGAAGCTTCTTGAAGGAGTCTCCAACTTTAAAAGGAAATGTAAAAGGCCATTGAAGGGGCTTTATTTCATGTTGTTGTCCTGTAAAATTGTTGTTCTCCTATCTAGAGTTTTGCAACAATTCAAGACTTCACCTAAAAGTGTGAGTTAGAGAGTGATAATTTAATTTCTTAGCTTTATACAAGCATCCAAAGTCTATTTAGTAAATAGTTGATATAAAACTAAATACAAACTAGCATGAACTCTTACGTATTCCACCTATTTAAACCCTAACATTCTCGCATGGCTAAGGGTTTAAATCTAGATCTAATTAAATTCAATTACTATCACAAATATCATCCATGCTCAGCCTCAAAAAGAGTTTGTCAGCTGTATCTCTTAATCCATGTGGATTATGACCTAGATCCACTTTGATACTATATGTAATAATCTAGAAGCTCACCTATAAAGGTTAGTCAAAAATGTATCATTTGAATCCATTGATTTTGCATAAATATTCAAGATCTACCTCTTGTAAAATTTATGTGAAACTAAATATATGTCATTACAGGCTTTGATGTGATTCTCTCATCTTAAGTCTTACATCGTCCTCCTAAGGCAAGGATACAATTCTAAGCAAGTCTAATCACAAATAAAATTAAGTCCAACCACGAGTGTGAATTAAATCATACTACAAACATCATAAGTCATTTATAGGGTCTTCTAATCTACAAAAGCTCAAGACCTTATCCAAAAATGATAGCTAGAATATATTATTTAGGTTCTTTGGTCCTATATATGTACCATAAATCTACTCGATGTATAATTGATGTAAGACCTAACATGCACTGGTATGAGCTCCAACTACTCTTTTCATTTAATTGTTGATGTCTTCACATAGGCATTATGATCAAATTCAATCATAATCATAAACATTATGATCACCTTGAGTCCCAAAATAGCTAGTTTGCAATATCTCTTAATTCACATAGTTCATGAGCTAAGTTTATTTGATGCCATTTGTAATAACCTACAAGCTCATCCAAAAAAACAAGCTAAAAAATAAATTTTGGGTTTTTTTTGTCTTGTATAGGTTATCAAGTTTTATCTAGTATATAATCGATGTAGGATTAAATATACATTAGCACAGACTCTCATATAGCTAAAGAATCCATTCAATAACATTCCAATTGACCGAAAGTCAGCTTACAAAACTAAGAAATCATATTGTTAAAGAGCTTATTTGTAGTGTCTCTTATTCTACGCTAGTTTATTTTGATACTTATTTGTAGTGTCTCTTATTCTACATAGGCTAGTTTACTTTGATTTATTTATAATAACCTAGAACCCCACTCAACAAAATCTAAAGCTAGTCAGAAAGATATTATTTAATTTTTTGTCCTATAAGTACCTTACATGTATGCAATACAAACTACTATAGAACTAAATGCATGTTGGCATTAACGCTCACAAATTTTGAAGAGCCAACCCATAGCATCCTCAAATTTCTTTTTCTCTGTATCATGCATGAAAGCCCACATCCAGCCCCTGTTAGGTTTTATGCCTACATCATACTGTGATGAGACTAAAAGGACTTGAGGAACTTTAAAGGCATGTTTCTGAATCTTTGAAAAATGATTTTATTCAATATAGCTCATGTCCTCATGCTATATGAGTTTTACTCATGTCAAAGGATGGAATAAGGAATCTAGTCTTTTCTCATATTGCTTAATTATCAAGTGTGGATAGTCGGGCTATAAATATGATAGCAATCAAGTGTCGATTTCCTAAATTAAGTTTGGATGATACATGATACACAATCATATATGTATCATCAAGTGTGGATAGTCGGGCTATAAATATGATAGCAATCAAGTGTCAATTTCCTAAACTAAGTTCGGATGATACATGATACGCATTCATGTTCTCTAGTCTTTTCTCATATTGCTTAATTATCTAGATCACAGTACTCAAGGAAAGACCACCTAAGAATCAAATCCTAAGAGGACGGGTATGATAGACAAGCTCTAATTCATGAAATTATTTTAACATTAAACATATTTGATAATAAAGATATCTTTTATACTTTTATATATAAAGAACCAAATTCTAGAGAAGCAATGGCAATAAACAAAAGCAACAATTGAGGCATTGACAACTATAAATAAAGATCATCAATCTAGAGTCCATCAAATATGTCATGATAAATTTGTACAATTTAATCATAAATAACTAAAGTGTTCTAGTTTGTGTAACTTTCGATAATCCAAGAACCATTCTACCAATAAAATGAATGAATAAGTCGCCTACAATTAAAGCATTTTGGTACTTCTGTGATATTTTTTTAACCTAACTCATGTCCTATAACCTAGGCTTAGGTGTAACCACATTGATCAACCATGTAGTACAAAAGATGTGTTAGACAAAAATAACGTGAAACATATGGAATCTTCTAATGTAAAATTGATGTGTTATGCTCAGCAAAAATGGATTTATTATCAAAAACAATGAAATGAATTTCAACATGCAACCTTCAAATTAGGGGTGAGCATGGGTCGGATTGGGCCAATTTCAAGTTATAATCTAGAACCAATCAAGCAAGGTTGGTTTTAGGATTTTGAATCCAAAATCAAACCAATTTTATATTCAAATCAACATAGAATTGATTCGATCAGATTGATTTGGTTCCGATTGATTCAAGCCTAAAACCATTTTTTTTTTTAATTGCTACATATCTGATACCTAGTAGTTAATTTTTTTAGTTGTATTCAATAAAAAGGATATACATAATATTTATTGACTAATTTAATACCTAAGGTTTTTTTACTAGAAATGATAGATAACTCATTTAATTTGTAAGCACTCCAATTCCTGACAGGATGTAACCAATCTTATTAGTACTTAAAACAAATCAACTCAACCCTATATATCATATTGGGTTAGCATTGATTCTTAAGTTACTCTTAACTCATTACTCATCCCTACTTCAAATTGAAACACAAATAACTCTGTCATGCCAATTGCAAGAATCTTAAATAACCAACCTTATTAATACTGAAAACCAAACAAATCTGATCCAATCATACTGAGTAAGCACCGATTCTTATGTTACTTGATGTGCTAGGGTGGTAGGGAAAATAAATCACAATAAATAAAGAAGAACTAACAGCCGCTTGTTGGATAAGATGGCTCGCCACAAACAAGGGTGCTAGGTTGATTCCCCACACTCTTAGAAAAGAAGAGAGAAGAGTGATAAGAATCAAATCAGTTCACCACCAAACAAATATGAAATTTGCTTAGATAAGAACAAGGGTAGAGAAATGCCAAAGCACTCTATGATAATTCAAAAAAAGTTATCTCCTCTTTTTTTTTCACCAATTACATCTTTTATAGCTTGGAACATCCCTCCAAGAATAGGAAAAGCCAAAAGACACGAATAACTCCACTTTATGATAATAACTCTCCTACATTAAAATAGCCATAAGTTACGAGAGAACAATAACTGCCGGTGAAAAGGCTCAAACAACAATTAATGCAAAACTTATTACATATAGAGTAAGGGAAAGACTAAAAGGACTTGTTTTAGGTTTTAACAGCTCCTTAAACGCCCGAAACCACCAAGAAACCCAAATTATGCTCCAAACTCCAATTGAAGGCAATTAAACACCTGCAGCCCATTCCCCTTGCAAGTTTCAAAGTTCAAAGAGGCTTCGATTGCTCCAATTCTACATAATAAGGTCCTTTAGAGGTTTTTGGCCCTAGCCCTTGTAATTGGTCCATCCGGAACCATTTGCATGCCAAATTCATGGCTTCCATGATGCACATCATCACCCTCGGGCTGAGAATGATTTGTCCCCAAATCAGGACCTTCGAGATCTTCCAAATAAGGAGATAAGTCCTTCACATTGAACGTTGCCGAAACGTTGTAGTCTCCTGGAAGATCAACTTCGTAAGCATTATCATTCACCTTCTCTGTGATTCGGAAAGGCCCATCAACTCTTGGCATCAACTTGGACTTTCGTTTACTAGAAATCTACCCTTGCTAAGATGTACCCAAACAAGGTCACCAACTTCAAACTTGATCAATTTTCGCCCTTTGTTAGCTTGCTTGGCATACTTAGCCGTTTTTTCCTCAATGTGAGCATGAACTTGTTCATGAAGTTTCTTCATCAATTCTGCCTTCTTAATCCCATCCATAGAAGTCCGCTCATCAATTGGAATAGGAACAAGATCAATAGGAACACTTGGATTGAAGCCATACACTACCTCAAATAACCCAATAAACTTTCTTAAAACATGATTCATAAGTCTCATAAATGTGCTAGGTGCATTAGAGAGCCCAAAGGGCATCACCATCCATTCATACAAACCATGCTTAGTTTTAAATGTTGTTTTCCACTCATCACCTTCCCTCATTCTAATTTGGTGATATCCACTCATCAAATCCACTTTAGAAAATAAAACAGCACCATGCAACTCATCAAGCATATCATCAAGTCTCGGAATAGGGAAGCGATACTTAACTGTTATCTTGTTGATAGCTCGGCTATCCACGCACATTCGCATGCTACCATCCTTCTTTGGAACAAGCAGTGTAGGCACGGAACAAGGACTTAATGACTCACGGACTTAATGACTCACGCGCATAGCCCTTCTCTAATAGCTCACCAACCTGCCTTTGAATCTCTTTTGCCTCATCTGGATTGCATCTATATGCTGGTCTATTAGGAAGAGAAGCTCCGGGCACCAAGTCAATTTGATGCTCTATCCCTCGAATAGGTGGCAACCCCTTTGGAAGTTCATCCGGAAACACATCCTTAAACTCTTCAAGCAACTCCACAATCTGTTTGGGCAACTTCAAATCTCCCACTTGCAGCAAAGGTTTCCCCCAAGCCATGAAAACAAATCCCAATGAAGCTAGTGCTTGCTCAATGTCCCCCTTTTTAGCTAACATCATCCCCTTTCCCTGTTCCACCTCCCTTCTTTGGCCCCGCAACTGATCTTCCCTAATTTGATGAGAGCTTAATGGCAACAAGTTCACCTTCTTCCCCTTGATCATAAAGGAGTAAGTATTTCGTCGCCCATCATAAGTCACATTATTATCAAATTACCAAGGACGCCCCAAAAGCACATGACTAGCCGACATTGGCACCACATCACATAAGACTTCATCACGATAGGTTTTAATAGAGAAAGGCACTAGAACTTGTTTTTTAACCTGAATTTCCCCATTCTCATTAAGCCAACGTAATTTGTAGGGTTTAGGATGTGGAAGAGTAGACAATCCCATCTTCTCTACCAAGGTCATGGATGCCACATTGGTACAACTCCCATTGTCAATGATCATACCACATACCTTATCCCGATTTGACACCTCGTATGGAAGATGTTCTCACACTGCTCATCCCCAACTTCAATTTGTGCATTCAAGACCCTCTGGACAACCAGCAAGTCTCCTCCCACAGGTTCAAAATCCTCTTCTTGATCAGCCTCTTCTAGGTCATCTTTCTCCTCCTCATCCTCACTAACAACCTCCTCATGCTTCCCTTGTAGAATCATCACCCTTTTATTTGGACATTCGGAAGCAATATGGCCATGCCCCAAACACTTGAAGCATTTGATATCCCGAGACCTCTTAGGTCTGCCCCTTTCCTCAGCTTCTTCATCTTCCAATTGGTCTCCTTCAATTGCTTCCATTTCATGCCGAGGTGCTCTACGGATCTGCCCTTGTTGGGGATGAAAGTTGTTACCTTGCATCATTTGAATAAGGGTGGCTAGTTGATCTCGAAGGCTGGTCACTTCTCCTCGAAGCTCCTCTTGAGTTCGCTGCAAACCCATAATTCGAGCTTGCTCCATTGAAAGACCTCGAGGAATTCCTTCATCCGTCATGGTTGAAACCGTGCTCTGATACCAAGATGATGTACTAGGGTGGTAGGGAAAATAAATCACAATAAATAAAGAAGAACTAACAGCCGCTTGTTGGATAAGATGGCTCACCACAAACAAGGGTGCTAGGTTAATTCGCCACACTCTTAGAAAAGAAGAGAGAAGAGTGATAAGAATCAAATCAGTTCACCACCAAACAAATATGAAATTTGCTTAGATAAGAACAAGGGTAGAGAAATGCCAAAGCACTCTATGATAATTCAAAAAAAGTTATCTCCTCTTTTTTTTTTTCACCGATTACATCTTTTATAGCTTGGAACATCCCTCCAAGAATAGAAAAAGCCAAAAGATACGAATAACTCCACTTTATGATAATAACTTTCCCACATTAAAATAGCCATAAGTTACGAGATAACAATAACTGCCGGTGAAAAGGCTCAAACAGCAATTAATGCAAAACTTATTACATATAGAGTAAGGAAAAAGACTAAAAGGACTTGTTTTAGGTTTTAACAGCTCCTTAAACGCCCGAAACCACCAAGAAACCCAAATTATGCTCCAAACTTCAATTGAAGGCAATTAAACACCTGCAGCCCATTCTCATTGCAAGTTTCAAAGTTCAAAGAGGCTTCGATTGCTCCAATTCTACATAATAACGTCCTTTGGAGGTTTTTGGCCCTAGCCCTTGTAATTGGTCCATCCGGAACCATTTGCATGCCAAATTCATGGCTTCCATGATGCACATCATTACTCAAACCCATTGCTCCTTCCTACTTTAAATTGAAACGCAAATTAATTTGTCATGTTAAGAATCTTAAACATTTGGATTAACGTATGAGAAAAGCCAACAAAAAATTGTTGTATTCGTTCTTATTTGTCCATGCACAAAGCAACGCACGCATCAGCATGTTTATGATGTTAGTGGAATCTAATTGATGAGATCACATGACAACAACATCGCAATACGAACAAGATTTCATTGTAATCCATCAAATAGTGTAAGGGACATCATTTTGCCTTGCCATTGTGGATGCCTCTACTGGTCTGATCGAGATACAGCACAAAGGCATTACACCAAACTAGTGGCATTACACCAAACTAGTGGTACTTGGTCAACAATTTGGTAGTTCTTATGTAACAAAACTCCTTGTGACCAGACAATACGCATTAAGAGTGAGAGAACATTGTTATTGACAACCAACACCTAGAGAAAAGAATCATAAAATGACATAAGTATATTGAAAAAGAAAAACAACATTCCTACCTAGAAGCAATGGCAATAGTGGCGATTTCTGCTGCTGTGCTTTAAGATTCGGGATCCGTCTTTCTTCCTCCTTGATCTCCGGCGATCTTCTTCGCCTTGCTTGATGCTTCCGGCTCGACCTCCATCCCCCCTCCCTCTGTCTCTCAATGGCTTCTGATGGGAGTATGGCGGATCGGTCGTCCAGGAGTCGGTTTTCGGAGAATGGGTTTGCCTGGTTTCCTTGTCCCCCTCTCCGGCGGAGGTGGCGAGCTTGGAGGCCAGATTTCCGGAGGTTGTGCGGATTCCGGAGTCGGAGCTGCAAGATGAGATGGTGGGGTGGCTGCACTGTGCTGTCCTGGCCCGGTCATTCAGCAAGTGGGTGCCGATCGAAGCTTATCTCTGGGAATTCAGATGCGCAGGGATTTCTGGAGCAATTGTCCATGTCTCTTTGCCATTTCGCTGCTGCATCTTCCATTTTGAAGATCCGGCGGCCTGTGAGTTGGTCCTCAATCGGCCGTGGGTGATCAACGGATAGATAATAGTGACTAAAGCCTGGCATCCAGAATTCTTCCCGGCCAAGAATTTCGTTTCTTCGGCATTGGTTTGGATGAGGTTGCCCAACCTTCCTATGGAGTTCTGGAAGGTGGACACTCTCAGAGCAATTTCGGAGCAAGCAGGGGTCTTCTACTGTGCGGATGCTGTGACTTTGGCCAAGAACAGGGGGTGTTTTGCCAGTGTGGCGGTCAGAGTCGATCTTTGCTGCCCCCTCCGGTCAGGAATCAGGGTCCAGGGGCTTCGGGGACCCTTCTGGCAGCAATTCGCCTATGAAGCTTTCGAAGGGTTCTGCCCGAAATGTGGATCCTTGCATTTGGAGGGTCCTTGCTCGGTGGAGGCCATGGCGAAGAACGATGGATCAGACGGTAGCTTCGCCTTTGGTTCGTGGTTGGCAGCGGTTCATCAACGAAGGCCTCCTGTAGCTCCTCCGGGTAAGCCAGCTTCTTCTTTGGGCGTGCCTTCTTCTAATGCCTTTGTTCCCGATTCATTCCCTCGGCCGAGTGTAATGGATTCGAGCCTGAAGAATGGTTGGAAGGTTCCTCCAAAACAGAGCCATCGCCGCCCCTCTGGTTCTATGAAGTCAGTTTCTATCCAGCAAGCTATGGTGGGAGGGAAGATTGGCGATGCTTCTATGGTCGAGCCAGGTCTCCAGGAGGATGTTGGCTTGAAGGGCCCAGATAAAGGAAAGTCTGTGCTGATTTTGGAGGAAGGGGAGATGGTTTCTTCCCCTCTGGTGGCCGTGCCAGTGTTCCAAGGCTATGCCAGTTTTAAGAAGAATGAAATGAAGAAACTGCAGCATAAACCGAGTGGATCCTCTGAATTTGTGAAGCCCCAAGCTATGGTTATTGATAATCCATTTGCATCTTTGGATTTGGTTTCCAATGATGGTGGCCATGAGGAGAACTATGTTATGGTCTCGGGCCCCCTCAAGCGGGCGAGACCAGCTGATTGCCTGCCTCCCAGGTCTATCCCCAAGTTGGATAAGCGAAAAGGGAAAGGCAATGGCAAAATGGTCAACTGTAGAGTGGATTTCATTCCTTCTCCACTTGAATTTCCCCTGCCCTCTTATGGCCAAGTATCTGGTATGGAGGAGGTGACGGTCATCTCAGATAGTCCAGTAGACCGAGTGAGTGAGCCACCTTCTGCAATGCTTTTGGGCCAGGGGTCACCTAACATTGATGCTGAACCAGAGGTCCCACAAGATTGCACTATTTAGAATGATGTGGTTCGATCGGGGTCTGTAAGGCACCATTTGGATAGTTTGATGTTAGAGGATCAGGTGGTTGTCCCAACTACCTCCAAATAATATTATGAAGATCCTAATTTGGAATGTTAGAGGGGCTAATAAGCCCTCATTCTGTTCCTCTTTTGGTAGATTGATACAGCTTCATAATTTTGATATATGTGTCCTATTAGAAACCAGGTTGTCGGGAGACAGTTTGGTGCGGTTTCAGAGGCAGATTGCCTGGTCCTGGTCTTCTTATGCGGTTGAGGCTGAGGGTCTGTCTGGAGGCATTTTGGCTATTTGGCGTGACTCGGTTGTCACGATTGATGCATTTCATCATTGTAATTAGCAGATTGGCCTTGTTGTTTCTGAAGGGACTTCTGCCCTCTGGTTGCTATCGGCAGTCTATGCCAGTATGGACTACCGAGAGAGGCGGACTCTTTGGGCTGAGCTGTCTTCCCTGCTTGCTCAAGGGACTCCTTCTATCATTGCTGGTGACTTCAATTGTATTACCAAGGCCAGTGAGAAGAGAGAGGGTCGAAGAGTCACCAGCTCCGCTGATATTACTGAATTCAGGTCATTTATCGAGTCTTCTGGGCTGATAGATCTGGGGTACTCGGGGCCCCAATTTACTTGGTGTAATAACCGGCAGGGGACGGCGCGGGTATGGAAGAGAATTGATAGAGCTTTAGCCACTGCTCAATGGCTCCATATGTACCATGCTGCCTCTGTTACTCACCTCCTCAGGATTGCCTCGGATCATTGTCCTATTTTGATTTCCTTGGAGGCTGATTTACAGCAGAGGAAACAGTTCAAATTCAAACGATTCTGGACGGTCCACTCTGCAGCCCGGACTATCATCTCTCATATTTGGCATCTCCCTATCAGGGGTCATGCTGCCTATAGGTTATCTCGCCGTTTATGTTGGCCAGACGTAGACTGTCTAGATGGAACCGACTGGAGGTTGGGGATCTGGTCAGGCAAGTTGAGCAGGCTGAAGCTGTTATATGTGCCCTTCAGTCGAAGGAGGACCAGGATGGTTATCTGTTGGATTCTGATCTCTCCTTGGTGTGAGAGAACCTTGCTCGGCATCATTCCCTTCTTCGCCAGCAGGAGTTATATTGGAGGCAGAGATCCAGGATTTAGTGGATCAATGAAGGGGACCGTAATACCAGGTTCTTCCATCAGGCTACTCTGAAGCGATGTGCTGCTAACAGAATTCGGAGGTTAGCTGATGCTGAGGGGAATTATCATGAGGATATTAATTCTATCCGGTCCCAGCTTCTCTATTCTTCCAGTCTAGATGGTCTGATTCTAGTGGTGATGGAGCTCCGGTTATTCCAGTATCTGGTTCCAGGAAGGTGCCCTCTTTGGATAACGCCAGACTTGTCAGGCCTATTTATGTGGAGGAGGTTCGCTAGGCCGTTTGGGAGCTCGGTCCAGATAAGGCCTTGGGGCCGGATGGATTCCCACCTTTCTTTTTTCATCACTATTGGGATATTTTTGGTCAGGAGGTGGTTCAGGCGATACAGTATGTCTTCCAATCTAAGAACATTCCTGAGGATTGGAATAGGACTCTTATTACTCTTGTTCCCAAGCGCTCTGATGCTTCTCTTCCTCAACATTTCAGGCCTATTAGTCTATGCACTACTTTGTATAAGATCTGTGCTCGTCTCTTAGCCAGTCGCCTCTGGGCTGTGATTCCCCATCTCATCTCAGAGGAACAAGGGGCGTTTATCAGAGGGCGGTCTATTTCAGACAATGTTCTCATCACTCAGGAATTTATGCATGATCTCCATAAAGCCCCTGCCAGAAGTTGTCTTATGGTTGTCAAGCTTGATATGGAGAGAGCCTATGACAGATTGAGCTGGACCTTCTTGTATCTCTCTCTTCAGGAGTTCGGTTTTGATGAGACATTTATTGAATGGGTGATAGCTTGCATCCAAAGGCCTTCTTTCTCTTTGATCATCAATGGGGGAATGACTGAGTTCTTCCACTCCTCTGTGGGATTACGCCAAGGGTGCCCTTTATCCCCCCTCTTGTTCATATTGGCTTTGGATGATTTGTCTCGTGCTTTCCACCAGGCTCAGCAATATCAGAGGATTGTCCCATTTAAGATGGGGGATGAGGGCCCTTCTATCTCTCATCTTTTGTTTGCTGATGACTGTATCCTCCTGGGTCAGGCCTCTATTGATAATGCCGCATCCTTTGATTCCATTATTCAGAGTTATTGTCAGGCTTTGGGTCAAAAGGTCAACCTTCAGAAGTCCTCTATCTGTTTCAGCCCAAAGACTTCCAGATCCATCAGGGAAGATATCATCAATCGACTGGGTATCTCAACTCAGACTGATCGATTTATGTATTTGGGAATCCCCATGACTGGCAGATGACCTCGTTGTGCTGATTTTGCGGATCTTGAGAGGCGGGTCCGATAGTGTATCGAAGGTTGGCATGTTACTGGCTTATCTATGATGGCTAGGGTTATCATTGTCCGGTCGGTTCTTTCATCCCTTCCGCTCTATATGCTTTCAAATGTGGCTATCCCAACCACTTGCTTAAGGAGGATCGAGAGTGCTTTAGAGATTTCTTATGGGCATCTATGCAAGACGGGCACGTTACTCATCTCATATATTGGGACATTATACGTATGCCAATTCAAGAAGGAGGTCTCGGGATCCCATCCCTGAACGTTAGGCGTCAAGCTTTATTGGCCAGACATGCTTCTTGTTTCCTCCTGGAGCCGCAATGTCTTGGGAGCTCTGTTATATAGGCGAGATATGGTGATTGGAAGGCAGGGGAGTATATTATGCCGCCCCGGGGGTACTCTTCTTTTTGGAAGGAGGTATGCCAGTTTGGAGACTCCATCATGAAGAATACCTCTTGGATGATTGGTGATGGCCATTCTATTGATGCTATTCAGGATTCGTGGATTTCTGAGCTCCCTCTATCCCGATGGCCCTCATTTTTTAGTACTGATGTTTCCACCGATCTGAGGGTTAAGGATCTAATCTCATCGGATCCCCCCTCCTGGCATATCCCTTTGGTGACCAGTCTGTTTGGAAAGGAACTCTCTCAGCGGATTTTATCCATTCCTCTTATCTCTGGTCCCTCGGCCGATGTTAGGCTATGGCAGTGATCCTCCCTCTCTAGGGCCCCTTTTAGAGACTTGATGAAGATATTCAGGCCTCAGTCCCAGGTAACGACGGATGCTGCTTGGATATGGTTGCTCCCCACTCTTCCTAGGGTTTAGCTCTTTCTGTGGAAACTTCTTTGGGACCGCCTCCCGACTTGTGCCCTACTCTCTCGTAGGGGAGTCTCTATCCAGCCGACCTGCCCCCTGTGTGCCTCGAAGGATGAGTCGACAGACCATGAGATATTTATATGTCCTAGAGCTAGTCAGATATGACACCTGGTGGGCTATGCTTGTAGAGTGGATGCTTTTGGTTCCCCTCGTCTCCTCTTTTTTCAGGATCTTTGGATGGCTTTTCAGCATACTCGGGGTCTTTGGGCGGCCACGGCCTACCATATTTGGTTATCTAGGAACCAGATTATATTTTCTGAGGACTTTATATCTCCTCAGCGGCTGGTGAGGAAGATCAGATCCTTATCCGCTGATTGTGCCCGTGCTACTCTATCAGTTGGTTCTGACATCTCTGGCCTCTGGGGTTCCCCTGCTGTTTCGATAGCGAACCGTCGTACGGTTTTTATTTCTTAGGAGCCCCCTCCTCCAGGGTTTGTCAAAATCAACTTTGATGGGAGTATCCATGGTAGATTGGCTGGTTCGACTTTCATTATCTGTGGGCCTCAGGGTGATATGTTGGCGGCTGAAGGATTTGGCTCCCTGGATTCTTCTGTCCCTACGTCTGAGCTTTATGCTGCTTGGGCAGGTATTTCTTATGCTTCTCAGACTCTTCGAGCCCAGAGACTAGTGATTGAAGGTGATTCCATGATAGTTATTCAGTGGTTGCGAAAGGAGAGTATTCCCAAAGCATCCTCTAATCTGATTCTCAGGGTTATATGGTCTATGCTTCAGGAAGTTGACACTGCCCAGATTCATCATGTTTTTCATGAAGCCAATTCGGCGGCGGACTGGGTGGCGACTGCTGTGGCACAGCATGTGGGATTTAGGATATGGAGTAGTAGTGACCCCTGCCCTCCTGTTTTGTCGCAAATTTTATATTCTGATGTATCTGAGATGACTCACACCAGACTTGTGTGATCGCCCGTCTGTTCAAAAAAAAAAAAAAAAAAAAAACAACATATAGTCTTGGTCCTCAAACTTTCACTTAAAATTTAGTTTAATTCTTTAATTTTTAATTTTATAGTTTAGCATTTTATATTTTAAAAATATTATTTTTTTTATGTTTGTTCTATAGAAAAAAAAATTAATGTACTCGCATGATCTGTTAGTTCTAATTGACCCTATGCAATGAAATAATAGAAACATAATATTGTCAAAGTAGGAGTGCAGTCCCTCCACATTAAAAAAAATTGCTTTGCCGGGCAAGAAGTGTGCGGCCGCACAGGCCAAGCGCACGATAGCACAAGCTTGCCATGCGCTTGCGTGCGCGGCACAATATCGTGCGTGCCTCCGTGCCGCAAGGCATGTGCATTGGTTTGGGCCTGGCAACATGCCCCCGGCTTGTCGGGCACATCGTCGGACCCGAGCCATGGACAGCGGCCCCCATCAGCATTGGGGAGCCATCTGGTTGGATCTAGCCGACCGTGCCATTGTTACAGAGAAGGCAGCGATGGGAGGGAATGAAACAAAAAGAAGAAGAGGAGGAAAAAGAAGGAAATAGGGTGGCCGCCGGCATAGGGCCAATGGTTGGCGGCTGACTTGGCAACCCAGGAGAGGGCTGGTGGTGGCCCTAGGCCACCGGCCACCTCCCATGGTTTGGGTGAACCAGAGAAGGAAGAGAGAAGAAAAACAGGGCTAAGCCCGGGTTTGGCTCAACCTAGTGAACCCATTCGAGCCCCAAACTGGGCCAGGTCCAATAAAAGAAAATTAGGGTTTGGATCAATTTTGATCCTATTTTATTGGATAATTTTTATTTATTCATTTGGGCTTATATTTGGAGATATTCAAGCCCCAAGTTGGGTCCAGGATTAGAATAGGTAGAGTCTAGGAGTCATTTTAACATTCTAATTTTGGAGACTAAAAATTTAAAAATTTATATTGTAGGTGCCTAGGAGCCCACATAGCTAATTTACACGTTTCGATTAGCATCAGAATGTAAATAAGCCAATTACAATGATTTTCATAAATTATTATTAAATTATGATATTTTTGAAATAATGAAATTGATTTATGTATAGTATTATTTGAAAAATAGAAAAATAAATGGTATTTATGGTACTCCATACATGCAAATAATTATCTGACTTGATTATTTTGAAATTGCTAAATATTTGGTACTGTATACATTCAATTAATTATTTTATTTAAAATTGCTAATTTTACAGAATAACTGGCATTTTATACATGCAATTATTACTAATATGATTATTTTGAAATTATCAATTTTTTAAAAATATTGGTACATCAAAATATATATTTTTGATATGTTCAAACCATTGTAGATTTAAAAAGTTTATTAAGCATACTTTTGCAACAATATATGTTATATTGCACATGACATGAAATGATATTTTATGAATATGCTATTATGTGCCACCTTGGTCCACTATGACAAGACATGATACCATGTGATATGCTACATGACCTTGGGACCGACCTCTATGGGGAGAATATATGGAGGACACATATCCAATGGGATGTGTTGTAACAAGATACAGCATGACATGCTACATGACTCCGAGATCTATCTTCGTAGGAAGAATATGTGGAGGATACACACTCCTAGAATGTTCTGTGATAGGATATGGCATGTGACATGGCACTAGTACCAGGACCCTTTTTCCATAGAAGACATATAGGGAGGATACACCTTTAAGGTATTTTGTTTATGTGGACGTAGTGTATGACCGTGAGATATGGGTATAAAATGAAATTTACATGTTGATTATAGTGTTACAGTGGATTTGATTTGAAATAATATTTTGAAATAATATATAGCATCTGCTTTCAAATTATTTTGAGCATGATTTGGTAACATGTTGCATTGTATTTGACTTGTGAAAACTTGACATGTATATGATTTGTTAAAATCTTGAAATAGCTATATTACGTTACAGTAGGCTTACTTACTAAGTGTGAGCTCATTTAAATCTCACAATATTTTTTGGAGCCATTAAAATGAAGAGGGCAACAACTGAGATAGTTGGACCTACATTTGTGTAAATAAATCACATTTTGTTTCATATAACCCCAACAAGATTTTATAATTTTGGTTAGCTGCCCAAACATTACAAGACTTGTATTAAGAATGTTTTGAATTTTGATTGACATATAATTATTATCCCTTCTTATATAAATTGTACTGTTACAGGATACCTAACATGCCTGACATCCACCCCTAGGCCCACCATCGTTGGGTTTGAGGCATGACAACTTTTAATGGTATTAGAGCCTAGATTTGACCTTAGGAACAAATACATGATTGACTCTATGCAAACATTAGGATTACATTGGGAAGATAATAAATCTAAAAAAAATTTAAGTGACATATTTTGATAGCCTAAAATTTAGAAATTTATAAAGATATTAATTGGAATATAACCTTGACAAGAATTAAGAATGGCCCATTGCACCAAAAGCCAGTGACATGATGAGGGCTCCTAGGCTGGTAGCCTTGGCTAGCAGGGAGGTCAGGAAGCTTCTGTAGGTTTCAACTCCATTGATCTGGCAAAAAATGGTCAGTAACAATTTTAGGCCCAGCTACTTTAGGCCTTCGCGGGAGTGGTGCAGGCAATCCACGCCATGTAGCAGCATATTCAGCAAGTCCTATCTGTTGAGCCTGCCTCTCCCACTTAGTAGACTCAGCCAGCCCTATCTGCTCAGCCTGACCCTCCCACTCAGTAGTCTCAGGCTGCCCCTCCTGCTCAACAGACTCAGCCCATCCTGCCTGCTCAATCTGCCCCTCCTACTTAGCAAACTCAGCCTACCCAGCATGTTCCACCTCAGCAAGGTTGGAGTCATAGCTTTGCTGAGTTCAGGAGCCTATCCCCTGCTCCCTTCACTAGATCTACCAACTTGTTGATGCTAAGAAGTGGATGAGGGAGATGGAGAAGGCCTTTGGGCCCATGGTAGCTAGGAGGAGGAGCGGATCAGATTTGCCACCTACCTCTTTTAGGGGGAGGCATACGATTGGTGGCTAATTGAGGAACAATAATTGGGCGGTTGGGCTATCTCCTGGAGAGAGTTCAAGGAGGCTTTTTATGACAAATACTTCCCCAGGAGTGTGCAAAGATAGTTGAAATTTAATTTTATCAAATTAGAGCAGAAGAACCTCTCCGTAGCCCAGTATGAAGCTGAATTCACAAGATTGGCCTGGTTTGCTCCTAACATGGTAATCATTGATAGAGCCAAGCTTTTCATCAAGGGACTACCCAAACTGAGGTAAGTAGTCAATACATTCGAGCTCCCCACATATAGTGCTGTGGTGAAGAATGCCTTAATGATTAAGAGGGACATGAATGTGGTCCAAAGGAAGACGGAGGAGCAGATGAAGAGGAAGAGACCTCCTTTTGGCCAATCTTTAGGGAACTCCAAGAAGAAAGGTTCATATCAAGCCCCCTCAGGACAAATTGGTAAGAAAACCTGCTGCCCTCACTACGAAAACTCCCACCCAGGCAAGCAGTGCTATGGCTAATTAGTGCATGCTTCATATGTGAAAATATGGTTCACAAGATGACCACCTGTTTCCTTTGAAAGGATTAACAGCCCCCTTCAGATCAGAGGAAGAGTCAACAGCAGCCTAGGACCCAAGAAATGGTCTTCACCCTCATACAACAGGATATTTCTGCTTCTACCTCTGTGGT
The DNA here is from genome assembly GCA_900491605.1 of Calamus simplicifolius. Taxonomy (NCBI): domain Eukaryota; kingdom Viridiplantae; phylum Streptophyta; class Magnoliopsida; order Arecales; family Arecaceae; genus Calamus; species Calamus simplicifolius. The sequence continues at coordinate 1,028,322 of UESW01004123.1, forward strand.
GATAGGTACGCCTGTTAATTTAGTAATCCATTAAGATTATTGCATTCATATCTGGTGTAATGTATTGATTATGAATGGTAGATAAGAAAAAGATTTCTATACCTCATGACATCTAAGAAAGTTAAACACTATGACCAAGTATGATTAAAGTAGGCAATACTTTTGCGCAAACCTTTGATTTGGGTGCCACACATTCATTTGTGTCTGACACATATCTTGCCAAGAATGCATCCTTGACACCCATCCCTCTAGAACAGGAGTTGCACAATGCATTCCCAAATGGAGATGTTATGATGGTGGACTCAGAATGTAGATCCTGCTCAATTGATATGGAAGATAGGAGGTTGAATGTTAATCTAATTGTCCTCCCATTGAAGTTCTTTGATGTAATTTTAGGGATGGACTGGTTGGTCTCCTATCATGCTTTAGTAAATTATTTCAGAAAAAGGGTGAATTTCAAAATTTTAACCTACTTGAATTCAGTTTTTCTGGAAGTTAGAAGCACCTAGCCTTAGTGTTGGTGTCAGCTTTGCAGGCTATGAAATATCTGAGGAAAGATGGTAAGGGATTTCTTGCTATGGTCAGAGACCTCTAGTAGAAGGAGAATAAGTCGAAGGATATTCTAGTGGCTCGAGAGTTCCCTGATGTCTTCCCAAACAAATTGATCGAATTGCCCTTAGCATGAAAGTTGAGTTCACTATTGATTTGGCCCTTAATACTGGACCTATATCCAAGGCTCCTTATCACATGGCTCTAGCTGAGCTAAAGGAGCTAAAGAGTCAGTTGTAGGAGCTCATCGATTGGGGATTCATCAAACATAGTATCACTCCTTGGGGTGCTCCAATACTATTTGTCAAGAAGAAAGATGACAGTCTATAAAAGATGTTGTTGGCCCAGATGGCAACCCAAGAGGGGGGAGGGGGTGAATTGGGTTCTTTAAAAAATTTTAACCTTTTAAAAAACTATGTGCTTGGAGATAGATGAAATTAAATGTAATGCGAATATTAAACACAACCAAAGAAATAGAGAAAGAGATAATCAAAGCATGTCAAACACAAAGGTTTTATAGTGGTTCGGTGTATCCAACACCTACGTCCACTCCCAAGATCCACTTGGGTCCACACTATAATCCTCTTGATTACAGTCGAGTTATTTTACAAGATCACAACTCAAAACTTATTGTTTCTCAGGGATCACAACGAACCCAGCCGGTTTTCAGGGCTCACCAGCACAAAACCCTAAACTCAAGCTAATCTAGCTTGACCCGAGGTATACTACCTCCACTAGTTCAATCCCCTTGATAGAACTAGCACAAACAAGAAAGAATAATATTTTTCAATAATACAAAGCTCCTCAAATGAGCAAATATTTAAAATAAAGGAATAAGGTTAGAAAAGCCTGTTTGAAGTAGATTGGATTGAGCTTTTCTTCTTTTCTTCTTTTCCTCTTCTCTTTGAAGATGTTGAATCAGGCCTCAGCTTAGATTCGTTGCAGATGTTGCAGATGAGAAGTTGAAAAATATCAAAAACAAAGCTTTTTCTTCTATTTTGGGAATCCTCCAATTTTTCAATATGAACGCCTTGGATTTCTTTTTGAGCTTTTTGGAGTGGAAGGATTTGAGTTTGAACTCTTTTCTCTATGATTTCAGGCTCAAGACTTCACAGATTTTTGATTTGAAAGCACTCTCTTTTTTCCATTTTTCCTTCATTATTTTTTTTTCAAACGGACGTTCTCCCCTTTTATAGATTTCCTTTAATCCATTTTGGTGAGAAAACTAGCTGTTGGAATGTACCTAGAAAGTTTTTCCAAACAAGATATATTCATTAGAAGTTAGGTAAAAAGAAAATACCGTTAGAGCTGATCTGGCATTTTAAAATTTCATTTCAGATAGGTTGGAGTCGGCTTCAACTTTTCAGGTGTCGGCTCCAAGTCGTTTATCCAAAAATAAAAAGTTCTGATTTCGTTGAGGAGTCGGCTCCAAAAAAGTTAGGTGTCGGCTCGCCATAGTCAGGTGTTGGCTCCAAAAGACTGTAAGTGTTGGCTCCGAGGTAGTAAAAAATTAAGCGTTCTGTCCCCGCATCGGAGTCGGCTCCAGACACTATAAGTGTCGACTCCGAAACTTTGGGTGTCGACTCCGAAACTCTAGGTGTCGGCTCCGAACCATATCAAAAATCAGAAGAATATTTGACTGGCCATCGGGTCGGCTCCAGAATTCCTAGGTGTCAACTCCAGGCTCTGAAACTTTGAAACTTATATTTTGCAATTGATTCAAAACACGTTTCTTAATGCCTTTAAATCAATCAAATATTTTTAAGCCCTGAAACACTTATCAAATCTATTAGTAATCAAATAAATATACTCAATTCCTTTATTAATCATCAAAATTAATAGTTGGGTCAACAATCTCCCCCTTTTTGATGATTATAAAAACATTGAGTATATGCACAGGATTCTTAAATCAAAATTTATAAAAAAAATGACCCTCACAAGTAAGCTCCCCCTGAATAAGGTAGCTCCCCCTATGAAGTTCAATTTAGCAGTTATTTTTCCTTTTGCTCTACATTTTAGTGATGGATACTTAGAATTCAGTCATATCAATTGTCACTTAGGCTTATCTGAATTAATGCATATCCAAATCACTTGATACCATCACTTGATACCAATTAAATAAAATGCCAATGAAAGCATAACTAATCAATGCATATACGACATAACTTTCTTCCCCTTTTTTGTAATCAACAAAAAGGTTAGAAGGAGTTAAGTCAAATGATAAACTTGATAGATTAAAAGATAATTTCATTTCATCAAAAGTCAAGTATTACAAAAAGAAACTGTACTTTTATTACATCAAAAACTAAACTTTCATTTCAAACATCAAACAACATATCTCATTAAGTTAAAAAAACACTTAGACTTCATTACATGAAAATTACAAATTGGTTCTAATGATTATTGTTAAATGATCTAAAATCCTTTGCATCCCTTCACTCTGAGTCCTTACAAATTCTTTCAATCTTCTGTCAACAAAAGAGCAAGCAGTCATGATTTTATCTTGAAGCTCAGCATTGCACTTGGAGTAGGTCTCAGAATCTCCATAGATATCTTTAAGTTCTTCAAATATATTTTTCAGATCATTACTTAAGGAATCCGCAGATGAACTAAGAGTTGATTCTATTTTGCCAATGCGATCATCCAGGGAATAAAGTGTTTCTTTAAGATTCATAAACTTATTATCAAACTCAGTCTTCAATTCATCCTTCTGAGCAGCAAATAAACATTTGAGTTGCTCCAATTGGAGGTCTGAAAATCCAACTGATGAAGTAGAAGGCTGAACATGAACTTGAGCGGGTGCAGGGGCAGGAATAGGACTGCTAGGCTGCGGAGAGGAACCCTCACAGATGGTCCAGCCTCAAAAGATGCAGAAGGTCTAGGATCAGGGGCTCTCTCATCCAAGCTACCTTTCCTTTCCCATTCCCCGTTGACCTTAACAAATCCCATCCGATGCAAGGTGGCCAAACTGTAGTAATCGGTATGCCTAAGATTCTTGGAAGGTTCATTGTCTAATATCACAACACCTTGGCTCCTAAAAACCATAGTTAGCACCATGCCATAGGGTAAGGATGATCTTCTTTTCCCTCCAGCCTCAGCCATATAAAATATCATCATTGCAGCTAAATTTATGGGTTGACTGGTCAATACACTATCCATCACAACAATGTCTCGCTCGAGACATACTCAAATCGACCGATTTTTGGAAATAATATTCTACTACAAATATTGTGAAGTAATCTTAATTCCAAGGGCAGTTGGTTAGCCCTAATCTCCTCAAATTATGTAACTTCTCTCCCTAACATCCTCGATAGAGCGGCTGACCTCTCACTGTGGATGTCGGCAACAAATCCAGTAATGGGAATGCTAAGGAGGTTTCCTAATTTCTGAAAAGTGAGATGGATCCTTTTACCTCTGACTGAGCTCACGATTCCACCATCACCTCTCGATAGATTGAAATAGAATTCCTTGACAAGAGCTGGATATGTAGGAACATCTAGAGAACATACTTTATCCCAGCCTAGTTCCTTGATTTGATTCCCAATAGAGAAGCCCTCGGATTGAAAGAATTCAAAATCAACTTTCCTACCCATTGTTATCACTCTCCCTGCTAGGGTATCTACCTGAGGAGATGAAGGGTCTAGATTGTCCAAGCAGTTGAAGAGGAATCACTCGGAGACGGCTCGTGCATGGATCATCTCGCCAATTGTTTTCCGGTTGCTACGGGCACTCCAAGCATTGATCCTCTCCTCTTAGGTGCCATTAGATCCTTAGGAAGGCTTGAATAGGGTGGAATTAGAGATGGGAAGGCTTTGAGAGAGTTTGGGAAGAGTTTGGTTAAGGATTTGAAAAGAAATGAAATGACAAGGTGTCGACTCTGCCCTAATAAAGTCGATTTGGGACCCCCAGGTGTTGACTCCCGCAAAGTCGGGTGTCGACTCCAAATCGCTAACACAGTCAGCGCTCTACTGGAGTCGGCTCCACTTATACGGGTGTCGGCTCCAAGGTAAGAGACCGAGAGCGACACAGACAAGGTGTCGACTCCTCAAACTGAGGTGTTGACTCCACTGACAGTTTCAGAGAAAAATAACCGAGATTCAAACAACTGAAACATGTTAAAATAGATTCAATAAAATTTTGAAAAAAAATATTTGGAGTATGAGGAACAAATTGCTCAGATGACTAGATAATTTGTCCTTAAAATTATGAAAGAAATATCAAGAAATTAATAGAAATCTAGATAGTCATTCCTTAGAGTTTCAAAATCATTCCAAAGGGTTACAAATCCCTAATTCACCTCTAAGATAACAAAATCTTTCTTCACTCAAAGGTTTTGTAAATATATCAGCTAATTGTTCTTCATATTAACATAATCAAGATAAATTTCATTATTGGCTTCATGTTCTCTTATAAAGTGATATCTAATTTCAATGTGTTTTGTTTTTGAATGTTGAATTGGATTTTTAGTTAAATAAATTGCACTTGTGTTATCACCTCTAATTGGAGTTTTATCAAGTGTTATGTCATAATCTTAAAGTTGTCTCTTAATCCAAAGGATTTGAGCACAGCAACTTCCAGCTGCAACATATTCTGCTTCAGCAGTTGATAATGCAACCGAATTTTGCTTTTTGCTAAACCAAGAGATTAAGTTACATCCTAAAAATTGACATGCACCACTTGTGCTTTTTCTATCTAATTTACATCCAGCATAGTCGGAATCAGAATATGCAATCAAGTTTAATGTTGAGTCTCTAGAATACCATAAACCTACATTTTTAGTTCCACTTAAATATCTTAAGATTCTTTTACAGCAATTAAGTGAGATTCTTTAGGTTCGGATTGAAATCTAGCGCATAGATAAACAGTAAACATGATATCTGGTCTACTAGCTGTTAAGTAAAGAAGAGATCCGATCATACCTCTGTAATATTTTTGATCTACTTTCTTACCATCTTCATCTTTGTCCAATTTGCATGAAGGGCTCATAGGTGTTCCAAGTGGTTTGATTAACTCCATTCCAAACTTCTTGAGAAGTTCTTTTGTATATTTTGCTTGATTAATGAAAATTTCCTCTTTGCTTTGCTTGATTTGAAGTCCTAGGAAGAATTGAGTTCTCCCGTCATGCTCATCTCAAACTCACCCTGCATTAACTTAGCAAATTCTTGACATAACAGATTGTTAGTAGCACCGAATACAATATCATCAACATATATTTGTACTACTAATAAATCCCTTATCTTTTCTTTTCAAAAATAGTGTTTTATCAACATTTCCTCTTATAAAGTCATTTTCAATCAAAAATTTACTTAATCTTTCATACCAAGCTCTAGGTACTTGTTTTAAACCATATAGTGCTTTGTGCAATTTAAAAACATGATTTGGAAATTCATGATCTTCAAAAACAGGAGGTTGTTCAACAAAAACTTTCTCATTTATAAATCCATTTAAAAATGCGCTTTTAACATCCATTTGAAATAAATTGATATGCATATGACATGCAAATGAGTAATAATCTAATTGCTTCTAGTCTAGCTACAGGTGCAAAGTTTCATCAAAATCAATTCCTTCTTCTTGATTATATCCTTTTGCAACTAATCTAGCTTTGTTTCTAATTACTATGCCATTTTCATCTAATTTATTTCTAAATACCCATTTTAATCCTATAACAGAATGATCTTTAGGTCTATCTACAAGAGTCGAGACATTATTCCTAGTAAATTGATTTAATTCTTCTTGCATGGCTAACATCTAATTATTATCTTTTTCTACCTCTTCAATAGTTTTAGGTTCAATTTGAGATACAAATACAAGATGATTATTGATGTTTCTCATTGATGATCTAGTTCTTACTCCTTGAGATGGATCACCTATAATTAATTATTTTAGATGACCATAGGCATATCTTCAATCTCTAGGAAGATCTACATCATTATGATTTGCATCAACAACATCAACACTAGGGGAATCATTATCTTTAGCTTCTTGTTCAT